>CAUYUJ010016715.1:327500-395000 GCA_963575745.1 Prorocentrum cordatum
TGGTTTTCAAAATGTGGCTCTCGCCTTAGCGCCGCGCATACTCGTTTTCAACATTTACAACAAAATCTTCACATATTGAGGGCGGATCCTTTTCAAAATGTGGCTCTCGCATTGGCGCCGCGCGCGCTCGTATTAAACAGTTGCAAGACTTTCGCGGATTGAGGGCGGGTGGTTTTCAAAATGTGGCTCTCGGCATAGCGCCGCCCATACTCGTTTTAAAACTCTGCCAGAGCTTAACGGATTGAGGGCGGCTCCTTTTCAAAATGTGGCTAACGCCTTAGCGCCGCGCATCCTCCTCTGAACAATTGCAAGAGTTTCACAAGATCCCATGATTCCGAATTGTCAAGACGCAGCAGTCAGGTTGATACGCGGCGTTGAAACCCCGAGAACAATCTTTGTGGCATGCTTCAGGATATTCAAACGGTTGTCTTCCAACCAGGCAGTTCCCTCAATGGAAATGAACCTTTGTATAGGCTCATGGAGAGGGAGCTTGGAGGGAGGGTTGATTCCAACATCGTTGATGACCCTTGGGCTTACACTGGTCTTCCTCCTCCTCCTCCTCCTCCTCCTCCTCCTCCTCCCGGGCGGGCCGCCGGCCTTCCATTGGTCCTGAGAAGAAAAGCCGCCAGCAGCATGCAGTCTCAAGACGAAGCCAGGGCGAAAATGACATCAGATGAGATTTTCACAAATCCCACCAGCTCTCTGGGCGCAAGTGGTCTCACGAAATTCGTCTTCCTTCTTCCCACCCAAAAAAAAACCTTCAGCCCCTACGGGGGCTGACCCCTCCCCTTTAACCCATGCCCTGGATTTTTTTTGGGGGGTGGTTTCGCGGGGTGTCAGGGCGTCCAAAACGGCCTCGGCGACTTGGCCCAAAGCATTGGTTTTACTAAGGTGTTGGTCCCATGTTGGCCTCGTTGTTTTTTTTTGGGGGGGGGGCTGAAAAATATCCCACCTCCTCCTTTGACTGATGGCTTCCAAGATGGCCCCACGAGGCATTCCAGGGCTCCCAAGAGGGCTCCAATAGAGCCCCAACAGGGCCCCAAGAGGGCCCCACGACTCCTAAAAGAGCCCCAAGGGAGTTCCAATACTCTTCCAAAGAGCCCCAGGAGAGCTCCAAGAGGCGATTTTGAGGACTCCTGGGAAGGGGCCGAAATCGATGGCCCCCCATCTTCTGATCGACCCCTCCTTTTCCTCCTCCTCTTCCCCTCGCCCCCACGCGGCCCCCAGGGATGGCCCGAAGAGGCCTTCCAAGGCCACCCCCTTGCTCGCAGAGATCTCTCGGTTCATCCTGGTTGCTCGCTTTGTTTCCCTAGATGTGTCCCTTCGTCCCTTTTTTCCCGTCGGCTCTCGTGGGCAGGGCTTCTGGATGGGCTGGTGGGGATACTTTTTTGTTCGCGAGCGCGCAGGAATGCCAGGCGCCGTCAAGAAACGCGGCTAACAAGAAACGGCCTACATTCCACACAAGAGCGCAAAGGAGCGAGCTACGCTGCGGCTTGAACTGGTGGGGATATTTGTTTGGTCAGCGGCCGCGGGCGAGCGCGCCGGCGGCGGGTCCAGTCAAAGCGGGGCACGCAGCGACGAATTAAACTAAAGCGGCGGAGGGCGGCCACACCTAGAGCGGCTAACCGAGGCCTCACGCAGCAACTCAGCGGCGGACCGGCGAGTGGAGGGGGCAGCTGAAACTGAGTCGGACTGCCAGCGTGCAGGTATGCATGGCGTCGGAAGCACCAGGAAATCGGGACAAACGACGACCAGGGTCAGAAGACGAGGGATTAATGCATGGGCGCGAACCTCGGACAACTGCGAGATTACCAGGGTGGGCTGATGGGGATATATTTTTTTGGTCGCGGCCGCCAGCGAAGAGGCAGGCGGCGAACAGGGTGTCCGGGCCGACGAGCAAGCCTAATTAGCTACAAGACGCGCCGCTAGCCGGGCGGCCCACTCACAAAGCAGCCGCGGGGCTGCGGGGAAGCTGACGGCAAAGGGGCAACCTGGGAAGTTCGGGCACGTGCAGTGGACAAAATGTCGAGGAATTCGATGCCTGCCGTGAAGAATGACCCACACATCGACATGACGTGTACCGGGGCAAACGTGTCCGTCATACTGAGTGGGGGCAGGCGCGAAGCTCGCTGGTGGGGATAGTTGTTGGTCGGCGGCTCCAAGGCAACGGTCAAGGAGCGAAAGCGGCGTCCGGGAGGCGGAACGGGGCGAATTTGCAAACAAAACCGCCAGCGTCGGCGGGCAAGCTCGCACCTGCAAGACAAACTCGCAGTTGCACATGCACAGAACAAAATGAACTAAATTCACAAGCAAACGCACATAGGCGCAGCAGCGTGAAACCGAAGTAAACGGGCTGCCGAGAAAAATGTAGCGTGAAGAATTTCGCTATGTCGCTGCTTTCGGCCTCCGGGGGCCGCTGCCGGGCCTCGGGACCGTCAAAAACGACTCGGGACGAGAAACCCGTCCCAGGGAATGGGTCGAGACCTCTGGGGGTCGACGTTGTGAACAAATCAAGACGTCATGGGGTCTGGGGAGGAGGGAGGATGAGCAGGAATATAAGATGAAGCCAGGACGAGGATAACATCGGGTAAGGAGGAATCGAGAATCTTTGAGGTCGAGCGGCTCTGGAGGATGTCTCGGGCGGCGCCGCGGCCTTCTCAGATCGTTCTGGAACTCTCTGAGAGCGTTCCAGAACTCTCGGGAACGGATGTATCCTCGTCCTAGCCCCATCCGAAGTCAGACCGTATAGGAAGGATGCGCAGTAAGGATATCAGGGCCCTGGAAGGCCATGTTGACGTTCTTCGAACGGGGCTGGCCAGCGAAAGGTGCCATGGATGGGCCGAAGGGGCAAGGATGCAGGGGTAATCTAGGAGAGGCGAACCCCCCTCTCTGGAGATTGAAGACTTCCCCGCAGGGGCCCTGTCCCTTCGGAGAGACCTTCTCCAAAGGCTTCCTGGGCGGCAGGCGGACTTCTGGGAGGCGGGAGGGGCCCTTCGATCTGTGCGCCGCCAGGCTCCTCCTTGAGCTTCTGGCACACCCGCTTCCGAGCCACGTCCGTGGCGCTCGGCTTCTTTTTCTTCTTCTTCCTGCGGGCAGGGGGGGTGAAGGGCGCTGACGATGACTGGACTCTGCCGCCTGCTGGGCGGACGCACGAGAGAATGACGACGGAGACGGTGAGCCCCTAGGGGTGCAGGGTGCAGGGTGCGCCAAGTGACGACGATGAGAACGGCGGTGGTGCTGACGATGGTGTTCTTTGGTCCGTCGCGCGTGCACGCGGCCGACCTCTAACTCACGAAGGCCTCTCGGAGCTTGCCCCTCTGGCGTCTGGCTGAGAACCCAGACTCCCGACGTCACGGTTGTCTCCAAGCGTCGACCCCCAGAGGTGTCGACCCATGTTCCCAGGGCCGGCTTGTCGTCCCGAGTCGTTCTTGGACGGCCCCAGGGCCCGGCGAGGGCCCCCAGAGGCCGCCGCCATGACTGATCCACGGCGCCAGAGGGCTCTGGGCAGCGCAGGCGACGGCTCCACCCCGCACCCAGCGCTGAGCGGGGGCGGCAGCGGAGCGCGGGCTGGCGCGGCCCACGCCAAGCGCCGCCTCCGGGGCGCGACCCCGCGCCCGCGCCGCGCCGCGCGGCGCCGCCCTGCGGCCCTGCGCCTCCCGGCCGGCCCCTCTCCGCCGAGCGCGACTGGGGCAACAAGAACAGGCGCTCGACCTTCGATCCATGCCCCGTTCGGTGGTTCAAAGACGGGGTCCTGAGGGATGGGATCCTCCCAGGACAGGAAGGATCCAAGTGTGGTCCAACGTTGCTTGAGGCACCTCGCCCTCAGGACCCCACCGCTCAGGACCCCATCTTCGAACCACCGATTCAGGGCCTCTGCTAACGACCCGACCCCACGAAGGGCCAGAGCGAGGATATGGTCAAAATCCTGGCATTCGGGGCCACGCTGTTTTGTCCATGCCCTGCTGCACCTGGCGCCCAGAGTGGGGATCTGGCCGCAGGGGTATGGATCGAATGTCGATCGCCGGAAGAAGGGATCTGGCCGCACGCCGGAGCGACCCGAGGCCTCAGGAGTGGCTTCGAGGTGCGCGGCTTGCCGATCGCTTCACGCGGCGCGACAGCGGCTAGTAGACGGGGACAACATCGGACAGGGGCAAATCGGACATCTCTAAGACCGGGCGGCTCTCACGATGCACCGGGCGCCGCGCACTTCTCAGAGCGCTCCGAAACGCCTCGAGAGCGCTGCAGAACGCTCCGGATACATCCTTGCAGCCCCGCTGGAGTGGCGGCCCCCTGAGATCCGACGTCCCAAAACACAAATGCCACATCTCTGAAGATCACGGCAAAGGAGCCCCAGACCCAGTCTCTCTGCGGCGTTTTCCGAGCAGCATCGCTCTGTGACTGCCCGGGAGGCCGAAGTCGGGCGAAGCAACATTCGAGCATCATCGATCTGTGATTGTCCGGGGGCTCGAGATCGGGCGAAACTGCCCAGCGTGAACAGCCCTGCAACGCGCCCGGATCTTCGAGTAGGGGATCCACCACAGCATTGGTTTCCCCAGAAATTGATTTCCTCGTCGAATCCGCGGGAAATAAGTGGAACGATCCGTGAGCAGTCGAACCATTTGTTCCGGGAAAAATCGATTCTGGGGTAAACTGATCCTGCAGTCGATCCCCCTACTCGAGAAACGAGGGCCCGCGCGCCTGGGCCTGGCCCTCCCGCGCCCGCCGGAGGCAGGCGCACGCCGCGCGTCGCCGCGGCGAGGGACCGCTGCCGCACGCAGCTCGGAAGACACCACGGCCGCTGCCCCGCCCTCGGTCAGGAGGCCGCATGCGAGCCCTACGGCAGGTTCGTGTCGTGTCGACCTGGGCGTTGGTTCCTGGCACCGCGGGGATGGTTCAGCCTTGAACAATCGGCCGTTTCCGAAACGTCCCATCGCTCGACATCGACCGATTCTGGGTCGCAGGAGGCGTTCAACTTTGAACGCCGGCGGCGGGGTCGCCGCCGGTCGACACCACGCGAGCATGCCACCACCCCACGATTTCTAAGGGGGGATGTGGGGTTGACTTTCGTTCGGGACCTCCCGAGCGAAGTGAACCCCACCTCCCCCCCAAAAAAAATCGTGGGTTGGTGAGGTAGGGTTCGCATGTGGCCGCCGATCGGTTATGCAGCGTGGGCAGCGAACCCGACGACGCCGACGGCCGACGCCGACGCGGCGCCCGACGGTACCCCGCCCGACGGCGCCCCGCACCGGAGTCGGCCGCCACGGCATCGAGCGCCAGCGGGCGGGCTGAGCCGCTCGCCCTGCCGCGCTCGCCCCCCATCCAGGTTGGGACTCCGAGGCGAGATCCAATCGCGGCGACGAGAAGCCCACGCCGGATACCCACAAACCGCCCTGCCGCAGGTGCGTGTCGTGACGTCCCTGGCGTGGGCTTTCGACGCGGCGCTGATGGCTCCACCTCGAACGATCGGCGGCCAGATCGTTCCAGGCCGACTCTGAGCCACACGCCGCCTTCGGCCTGGAACGCCCGCCCTGGGATCGTAGCCGCGTGGGCGCTGCGGGAACTGGCCGCAGGCAAGGAACGGGCGTCGGTGCGCAGCTTCCGGGGGCACCGGGGTGGGGGTGGCACCTCAAGCGCGCGGACCAGAGTTGGGGGGGCGGGGCGCCTGCGGGCCCCCACGGGGTGACGCTAGACAGTCACCGAGTTTTCTTTTGACGGTCGCGGAATGATGGGCCTGCTCCCCACCGCCACCACCATAAGTTGGAGGGGGAGGGGGTCCTCTTCACTCCTCATGATCCTCCTCGCACGAGGCCGCAGGCGGACACGTCCAAGATCACAGCCGATCGAGCGCCCACCGAGACGTGGGAACTAGATCCCTGACCTTGTCGGCAGGAATAGGGCGGCAGCGCTCAGAGTGGATGTGAGAGAAGAGAATGGTGGCACCGGCAGAAGCGCGCGAGGACGAACGAGAGGGGAGGGCGAGACCGAGACGGCCAAGAGAAGAGGTGGAACAGAAAACGTGGACATCCAGATCGAGCATGGTTGCTAGATGTCGTGCAAAAGCGAGGGTACTGCCAATAATGAACAGTGTCACCAAGCCCATCAGGACAGCCAAGCATGCACGGCATATGTTCTTGAAACCTCTTGTCGGTGGCCCATCTACCAATCAACATGTCTACGACGGCCATGGGAAAAGAAACCGACGACCTCGAACCCACAGCACGAACCTCGCCCCGCGGAAGAAGGCGGGCCTCTCCAAGCGAGATGGGCATCCATTGCGCCAACCGAGAGGCGAACACCTCCGCCAGACAGGGGGGATTTAAAGTCTCTGAAATTTTGAGCTCGAGCAAACGTTGAACTTTGAATTTCGCAGGCTCGGGCGTTTCGGCGAGAGCCGCGTCGAGAGAAGCGATGGCAACATGAGCGGCGTCAGAGATGCGAAAGTGGGAGAGGTGGGAAGGCGCCAACAGGAGAGAGCCGAGCGGCCGCGGGAAGGCAGCGTCAGCGGCGGCAAGAACTGACAGGAGGCAGGGGGGCGCCAGACAGAAGGGGACAAAGAGCGAGAATGGATGCGATACACCATGGGCAAAGAATCCTCTGCCGCAGATTGCAGAAGAGGCATGACTTCTCGCCGTGAGAACAAGGGCAATCTACTAGCACGAATGATTGCTGCAATTGCGGTCGCATGGGCGCCGGTGACCTTTGGACCTCCCCAAGAAGCCAAGTCAAACCAGCCGGCGCGCGGGGGCGCGCAGCTGGGGCCCTGAATAATTCCGCAAACGGCGCTGGCTCTTGACGGGCAAAATCCAGCGGCAAAGGGAGAAAATGCGCCACACACAAAAGAACAGAGGCAACTCGACTTTCATAGTTGACCGCCGTCGCCGAAAACGGAGCTCCCTGACCAGCAAGGTCCGAGCCGCGATCCTGCAGTTTGGCGACGGGGGCTCTCGGGGAGTGGAGACCGGCCGCAGGGCCAAGCCATGGCCTGAGGCATTAAAGAACGTCAACTGCAGCAAAGGAGGCCCGCTCACTCAGATGTTGGGAGACCCACCTCGAGTACCTGCGGGCGCGCATGTCCGAGCACCCCTCCGCCAGCGGCAAGATTTTGCACTTGGGCGGCTTCAGCTGAAGCGCGGCGACCCGCGCAATAGCGCGGAAGATGCGGTAGAGGATGCTCAAATTATCAAGTTTGCGAAGAACGGCTCCACTGCCATCGGCGCACGCACGAGCAATGCAAGCATTTTCACGTCGCAGCGAGTGATCGATATCCCTCAAGAAGCAATCCGCTGCGAAGAGGAATCCCCGAGGCGGGGCATCCTTGAACTATGCCCCGGGACTGGGAGAACAAGAAAACCTGAGTGGGCATTAAGGCGCCATAGCACAGCGCGGTCGTATAGATCGTTAGCACCAGCATCTTGAGAGGCTCGGGAAGAAGCGCCGCACCCAGTACGCGGCGAAGCCACGCATGACCAAGACTGGGAAAGGCCTGGCCGGAGTCGAAAAGGACAGGGGCTGGCAAGTGGATCAGAGCCGACGTCGACATCGAATAGATACAAGCGATCGCGCCGATCTCGACAACGTGTTGCCCCCGAAATTGCGGGCACGAATGAACCCTCTCTGAGCGTTGGTCGACGTCTCAGGCATGACTCGAATCAACGACAAGAACGACACGGCCGTGCTGATTCTGTTATCGGTACTTTTTCAGCCCGAGGGGCCGAATGCCACTCGCGTCGCGCATGCATGTGTCGGCGCCATTCACCTCCCCCCTTCCTCCGGCATGAATATCATGAGCGCGCCGTTGCACGACCAATGCACGGGGCCCACATGCGAGGATCCAGCAGAAGCCTCGAAGAGCACTTCGCGCGCGCGAGGTCAACACTTAAGAACGCCATGAGGCAGGGCATTGGGGCCAGGAGGGGAATCAGAAACACAAGCTAGCAGCGCATCTAGCCAGATCGCGAAAACGAGGAGGAGGGGGGGCCCGATAATCACATTGCGAACACAAGCTGTCAAGATATAGTTGCCCGTGAACTGGTTTCGCTGAAAAGACCCCTCCCCGACGACTGGCAACCTCATTTTGCGCGTCGGTCTGCGCGGTGAGCACGCGGCCCCCTGTTCTGACCCCAAAGAGCTGGGGGCGCCTATCACGCGGGGCCCGCGGGCGACTGCGGCGAACCAGATGACGCAGTCTCTGGCGAACCTTCCTTCGCTTGGATTCCGACTTCGCGGCCGCGTGCTGGGCCTGCGCCCCGCGCTGCTGCATCTCGGCGCCCTGGCATTGAAGTGCGCCCAGCAGATCAGAAAACTTCCGGGGGGCCCCTCAGGGAGGCCCGAGGCGGGGGGCCCAGGGGGTCAACGTCCACGAACTCTTGGGCGGTGGGGCATTGGAGGAGTCGGCGAGCCAGAATCGCATCGCTCCTCCAAACAGCGCGGCTGATAGACCGCACAATCATCATTTTGCCCAAAAGATCCGTCGGGCTCTCCCGGAAAAGGGCGTTTCTGGATTGACGAGGTCCGTCTTTCAAAATCTTTTCATGGAACGTCTGTTCCTGGGGCGGGCCACGCCCAGGGACGTCGCGCCGGCCCCAGCCGGACAAACTCCTTGAACTTCGAAGGCTGGGAAAACTGATTGGCGAGGAGCCTATTATCTTCAGCAGGGTGGGGGGGGCGCGATGCCGAGGATGAACCGGGTGATATGATATATTTTCCAGAGGTTCAAGCATCTCGACGAGTCGGGCTTCCACCTGGAGACACGTGAGGCAATGCCCTGGGGGACTCGTAGAAATCCGATTCATCTTTGAGGCGTTGTCCTTGACTCCGTCGCAATGGTGAGGCTCGATGCTGTCGACCTACACTGACGCGAATAAGGCTTCCTGCCCAACTGAAGCACGCCGCCGCCTCCAATCCGGAAGCGCAGCGGCAGGTCGCAGATGATCGGGCGGCGCGCGCTGCTGGGGGGCCCCGAACAGAGGTTAAAATCGCCAGCGAGCACGAGGATATACCGATCTTGGGCCTGTCGAGCGAATGCGAGCTCCTGCTCTAGGTGGGTCGATAGCCCTCGTCGTCATCTCAGTCGTCAAACCATGATTGCGCATGTTGAAGAGGGTGATGGAGCGCGGGGAGCCTGGATTCGAATCGGACGAAATAGGTCCCAAGTCTAGCTCTAGCAGACAGTGCAGGACTCTCCCAGAGACCACAATTTCGGATTCGCACTGCGCGAGCGGATGGAATCCATTCTCGAGAGTAGGACATATAGTGGCAACTCCTCCTCGCGCTTTCGTGAAGGACGCCTGCCCAAAGAAAATGCGACGGGAGAAGCCGAGGAAGTCGGAGAGGTCGTAGATACTACAATGAGTCTCTTGCAACGCAATGATAGAGCTGGCCTTTCGGATGTTGGTTAAGTCGGAGAGCTTGGAAGAGCGGGTGGGATGGTCATGATGACAAAAGAGCTCGAGCGTTCCAAGTGCATGGCGTCAAACACCTGGCCTCCAGCGGCGTTCCTCCAAGAACGCGAAAGAGATTGCTGAAGGCTCCACGTAGCATTGTCCGATAACTCCTGAAAGCGCCACGAAGCTTCTGCTCAACCTGGTTATTGTCGATGCCGGGCGCACGCCGATTGGCACTCTCCCACTCCATGGTCGGGAGCGAGTTGTCACGCTTCGGCGTGAGCTTCATGAACGGCTTCCACTGCGACGACACCACACCGGTGTGGTGGTCCACGAAGAAGCGGAGCGACAGGTACGACTCCACCAATATGTTGCGCCGCGTCTTGGTCGCAATCTCCTGATTGATCTGCTTAGGGTTCCTACCCAAGGACATTAAGAGCTCGGTCGGCAGGTTATTGCCGTTGGCCTGCACGTTGAAGCGGCGATATGATCCATCAGCATTGCGAAGAGCCCCAAGGGCCTGACAGACACGACGTGCTGCCCAACAAGGCGCGCCTTTGCACTTGACGACGTATCGTTTAGCAGCAAGTTCACCTTGAACTTGCCAAAATTCATTTTCCCAGCTGGCGTCCGCAAGCCAACCAAAGACAGCGGTAACCACTCGATTTTGTGGCACCACGTGGGGGCACCTGACGATGATGAGCGTGGGGCCACCTCGCGATCGAACTCACGGTTGGCGGTGGTCTCGACGGCGCAGGTGTCAGTCTCCGAGGCGACGGTGTGGAAGCGTGCCTTGAGCGTTTCCAGTTCGTCCGTGAGCCGCAGGATGGTCGAGTCCGTGTTGTCCATGCGGTGCTCCAATTTGGCGAAGCGGTCCTGGATGGGCTGATCGATGGACAGGTAGTGGTCGTTTACGGTTTTGTTGAGCTTAGAGAAGGCCTCCTGCATGCACGCCATGGCCTGGCACATCTCAGACATGGTGGCGTCCACATGCTTCCGAATATCATCAGCATCAGAATGAGTAATGGGCCGCTGCGGCGACCGCGACCGAGGAGTGACCACTCATTTGTCAGGCAAGACCTCTCTTGCCTGTCTGCTGCAAAGTGTAAAGTGAGGGAGAAAAATAAGGAAAGAGATGTCCGCCTCTGCTTGCACAGAGGTATGCTCACTGGTGTGGGCTGCCCGCTCATGCCAAAAATGGCTAGAGCCAAAATGGCAACGGCCCTCCTCCTCCTCCTCCTCCTCCTCCTCCTCCTTCCCCTTCCCCCTCCAACTTCTGGTGGTGGTGATGAAAGACAGGCCCATCACAGAACCCAGTGAGGGCCACCAGAGGCCGCAAACTGCCCAACAACTTTCCGGCGCGACTTTTCCGCGGCGCGAACGTTGCCTGGGACTACGCGTGGCCGACAGACTCCAGCCGGCCTCGAGGGGCGAAGGCGAGGGAAGGGCACCTGGACGCCTTCTACAAAGGGGTCCGAGTTCGGCGCCGTCGGCAGGGCGAACATCAGGCCCCACATCGAGTTGCATCGCCGATGCGCCAGCCGACCCCGCCCCATTATTCTGGCTCCATCTGGGAAGCCTGCTAGAGCACCTGAGCATCGTGGAACCGATCACTGTACCCGTTGGCGTGGCACGAGCCCCACTGCCCGATTTTCTCATCTACATTGGAATACAGGCTGTTCGAGGGGACTATATAACCGCTTGCCCCGGATAGAGAATCATATCCCCCCACACCCCCTCGTGCCCCCGATGAAAAAAAACAAAAAACGCTGCCGCGGGGGAGGATGACGAATCGACGAAGTTGCTATCTTCTTATGCTGAGAAACAACATCATCACGAACGTGTGGCAGGGCTATGGTATTCTCAACGTTTTAGCTTTCCCCAGCCACGCAGGTGCGGCAAGGACACATGAGACTCTCACAACTCCAACTTTCCCGAGTCCCGTTATCCCCAACTGGGGTTGTGGGATGGTGGGGATCGGGATGGGGGATGGGGACGGGGATGGGGATAGGCATCGGCCCAAAGATACGATTCTGAAGCACCAGCGTTGGCACGGCCCCCTTCTCCTCTGGCTGGGGCGGCTCAGACCAGCGCCCCGGGGCAGCAGCAGGCCGTCAGCCTGGTGCCGGCTGGCCTGACCGAGGCCCTCGCGGCGCGCCGGCTGGCGATAGGGGGGCTGGATCGGAGGAGGGCCAGTCGTCATCAGCGGCGGTCTGACTCCCCAAACATCTCAGCGCTCGGGAACAGCAACAAGACTCGCGTTGTTGTCCTCGCATTCGGCATCCGGGGGCCTTCCCCCTGCCCCGAGGCCGTCAACAAACGACCCAGGCTCAGGGCTTTCTTGAGGCGTCGGTGGCTCTCCCACCCACCCCAAACCCACCCAAGACTGGCCCCCGGACCCCTCCCCGGGGCCATCCTGTCTCGTTTCTCTGGGCGGGTCCAGCCGTGGCAACGAAATCCTCCAGGAGAAGGGCCTATTGTGGACGGCGGCGGTTCTCCCGCCAGGCCCCAAGGCCAAACCTCTCCTGAGGCCCAGCGTGGCGTATCTTTCAAGGTGGACGCCCCTGGGAACCGATGGCGCGGAATCCCAGACCCAATCTCTCGATGGCATTTCCCGAGCCAAGGCTGTCCGTGAGGGACCTGGGGCCCGAAAACGGCGTCCGGATGGGCACTCCGTGGTAAGAGCAACTGACGGCGTCCGGATCCGCTCTTGGTGACTCCGGGGGCCTGACAATGGGCCTCAGGTCTTGATATGTCCCATGCGCGGTCCCCCGATGCCCCGACCCTTTCCCTATCGTTACGACGCCACCATGTCTGGGCACATCGTCGGAAATCTGAAGCGGGCACCTCAGCTCGCTTTGCGATCTCTCTACGTCCTGGTGGGCATTGTACTGCCACGCTCCTTTTTTGTGTCGCGATACCTCCGGGGTGTCTTGCGCACGGGTCTCCGTGTTCGTCGCGCCGCTCTAGTTTCTGTTGACCCTGGTCGTCATTGCTTCGACGATCTGGTGATGAGAACCCATTCACGTGGGTTTTTATTCATCGCCCAGTTCTTGTTGGGACGTCATATGCGAAAACTTCACCTAGATAAGATCTTACTGTCCTTGTCTTACCCTGGTTTGTGTTCCCTGCCGCGTCGTGATCAATGGTTCTCAGGCTTCGCGTTCCGGCCCATCAAGGACTGCATCTTCTGAGCGGGGTCTCCTTTCGCCCCGGGCCCCCTCCAACTCCCGCCGCATCTGCTTTAGTGCCTCAGTTCGCCTCGGAAGCGCCCCTTCGTCGCTCGAGCTCTGCTTCAGCCAATCGGCCGCAAACAGAAAAACGAACTCAGCTCAAGTATCGAATTTTCCCGACACCTCCTGGCGCAAGAGGCGCCAATGTCTCGAGTCAGGCGCTCAGCGGCCAGATCGAAACCAGCCGCACGCAGCAGGATTCGCACACACCCTTTTCCGTATACTGTCGGGAACTTCTGCTTAGCGTGTTACGGCGGCGGCCCCTGCGATACGGTATAAAGCTCGCGATGTCGAGACTCTCACAACTTCGGTACTCGCTTGGTGCTCGGAATTGTTGATGGTGGTCGAGGCCAACCGTTCCTTGGAACATCATAGCGCTAAACAAGATTTCTGTATGTGTTACCCCCCTCTTGTCCGACCAGACTGAATGGGGGAGGGGCCCCGAGTGGCTAAAGCTGGCAAGCAGGTATGCTGTCGAGTCAGGCAACCAGCGGCCGGGCCGAAGCCAGCTGCACATGCGGCAGAACTCGCGCGCCCCCCTCCCGTTTCGCTGCGTATCCCCCCGTTCTCGTCCTACGAAGCCGTCTTTCTTCTCGCCATCGCTCGGACTGTCATTCCCCGTGCACTGTTCGGCCTCGTGCGCGTATGTTTCCACAGCGGAAGTCAAGATATGCTCCTCGGCGACCCTCGCCGAGAAACAATGCACACGCACGAGCGATGTCAAGTCTTCAGGCTCTGGCGAGTTTACTTGCACGAAGGGGTACGGGGGGAGGCCTGGCGAGGCCCTGAACGAACTCTGGACTTTATGCACATCGAGACTCACCTGCACGCCGTCTCGGCCCAGCACTGTTTCATGAGGCGGTGGAGGTGGGGGGAGGAGGGGAGGGGCAAAATCCCGTGCAGGTTGACTTGCTTGACAACAATGACGAAAGCATCCTCTTCTGCCCCCCCCCTCTCTCCGTCCTCGTCCCCTCCGCCCTCGTCCCCTGCGTGTGATCTGGCTGAAGGGCGCGGGAGGGGCCACCGCTGCCTCGACAAGGGGCCCCCATCCGAGGCTCGGCGCCTGCGTGGGCTCCAGCGCGGCAGCCTCATGGGCCGGCGGAGCGGCCTCCCTGAGGCGGAGGGGCAACGTCAGGGGGGCGTGCCGCCCAGGGAGGGGCGCACACCGACCCGGAACCACCTTCGCCACATCGCCCATCGACCCCGGTATACCTGGCGAGTTCCAGAGACCCCGAACCAAACGATGGTGGCATCTCTTGCAAGGCCGACATCTGCTCCCGCCGGCATCCGCCCAGGTGTGGGCGCGGTACGCCGCGAGAGACCCAGAACCGAAAGGAGCTGGCGTCTCTTGCAAAAGCCCACTTCTGCTCCCGCCGGCATCCGCCGAGGTGTGGGCGGTGATAGGCCGCGAGAGACCCCGAACCGAAAGGAGCTGGCACCTCTTGCTTGGAAGGCCGACTGCTGCTCCCGCCGGCATCCGCCGAGGTGTGGGCGGCGATAGGCCGCGAGAGGACCCCGAACTGGAAGGAGCTGGCACCTCTTGCTCGGAAGGCCGACTGCTGCTGCCGCCGGCATCCGCCGATGAAGGGGCCCACAAACATACAAATAAATACACAAATCCCAGGGTTCCCAATATTTTCGCACATTTTCTGGGTTTCTGTCTCCCCCCCCCCCACTGCCCATATTTGCACATATTTCCCCGGGAATCGACGATTCATTGTGTCTGTGGCTGCGAGGGGCCGGGAGGGGGCGCCCACGATCGTCGAGCGCCGAGCACGGGCCGCGCGGGCGCGGCCGCGTGCCCCCACGCGCCACGCGGAGACTGCTCAGACCACCTCGTGATCCCCATCCTCATTCGCGTGGCCTGGGCCCCTCTGGCCAGCCGGCTTACCCCCCCCCGGATGGGGATGTGGGCAGTTCCTGCCAGATCTCGAAAGGTCTATCCCCACTGGGGGGATGAGATAGTGGGGGTCTGCATGGGGATGGGGATGGGGATGGGAATCGGTCAGGGATCCAGTCGTGAACTCGCCAGGCCCATCGGTCGTGACGCACATCGGGGAGTCTTTCGCTCCGGCGCTGTGGCCAGAAACGGCGCTCGGGGAGGGCAGTGCGTCGACCTGGGACCTGCGATCCAGGCGTCTATCGGGACGGAGGTGTTTCTTGATTGTTTGCCTTTAGCCCTTTAGGGCCTTTGCTGGGCGTCAAAAAAAGAACCTGGGAAGAGAAACCTGGGGAAAAAGCTAGGACTTCTGGGGACCGCGTATCGGAACAGCTCCGGAAATCGCTTGTCTGGGTGGCGGGTTCCAGAAACCCTGAGACCCAAAAAGATTGCACCTCTTGGAAGGCCGACTCGTGCTTCCGCCGCCTTCCGCCGAGATTCCGCCGGCGGAGCCGCCCCCGTGTTACTCCCGCTAGATTTCCGCCGCCCTTCTGCCGAGAAAGACAAGCTAACTTTACCATTCCTCGAAGGCACTTCTCGAAGGCGGAGTCCTGTCTTGAACGGTCTCTAACGTTCCATATGCCACCGATTCAAGGGCGGGGTGTGGCCATCGGGCCCACATTGGCGACCAATGGGCGACTGAAGGTCGATGTTTTTCCCCCCTGAGCCTGGACATGAAATGTTTAGATTCTTTCTTTTTTATACGCGGCCCCCACATGTCCCGACTATTGCCCCAGTGGCGCTTCTTCATCTCAGGACATTTTTCGAAGGCCCTGGGGCCCAGTGAGGGCCCCAAGATCGCCGACGAACAAACGGCGTACACATGATCTTGCGACGCTCCAAGCGCTGGACTCTGCGCTGGACTCCCCGCCCTGGCGCGCGGAGCGCCCCAAAGGCGGCGCTGGAGAGGGTCCGAGCGCTGATCCGAGAAATCTGGGCGGCGCCCCGAGAACTTATGTTTATGTCGTGTTTGGTTCTTCGACCCGACGCCGAAGCTGCAGGAGCATCTCCGACCTCCGTCCTGTTCCTTCATTACGTTCCATGTCTGGGAGCATGCCTTCGAAGCGCGCCACCTGGTGCTGGGGAGAGGGTGGCACGCACGGCGCGCGACGACGACGCAGCGCTCGCGCGTGGTGGCTCACGCGGGCCACGGGCGTGGCACGCCGCAACGTCGGAGATCGGGCCCCTCGGCCGCCCAGACGACGTGGTGTCCTCCTCCTCCTCCTCCTCCTCCTCCTCCTCCTCCTCCTCCTCCTCCTCCTCTTCCTCCTCCTCCTCCTCCTCCTCCTCCTCCTCCTCCTCCCTCCTACTCCTCCCCCTCCTCCCCATCCACTTCTTCCTCCTCCTACTCCTCCGAGTCCTCCTCTTCCTTCTCCTCCTCCCCCTCCTCCTTCTTCTCCATTTCCTCCTCCCCTCCCTCCTCCTCCTCCTCCTCCTCCCCCTCCTCCTTTCTTCCTCCTCCTCGTCCTCCTCCTCCTCCTCCTCCTCCTCCTCCTCCTCCTCCTAATCCCAAATGCGGCCAACGGCCCCGAGGGCCCCCAATGGTGGCCCGCAGTCCTGGCAGTTTGGTCAGCGATCCTCCGTCCTCCTGTCCTCCCTCCTGAGCCTCCTGTCCTCCTGAGCCCCCTCCCTGACGTTGCCCCCGATGAGGCCGCATGCTGCAGTGGCCGGCGGCGCGGCCGGCGCCGGGGCCACGCGCTCCTGCTGCGCTGCCGCGCCGCCCGCCTCGCCGCTGGCCTCGGCGCCGTCGTGCGCAGGGAGGTCGCACTCCGCGAGGTCGGGCGGCTGGTGGCGCCTGCAGCAGAGGGAGCAACCCAAGTCCTCAATCCTCCTCATCCTCCTCCTCGATCCTGGATCCTCCTCCTCCTCCTCCTCCTCCTCCTCCTCCTCCTCCTCCTTCTCCTCCCCCTCCCTCTCCTCCTTCGTCCCCCTCATTTTTCCTCCTCATTCCTCCTTTCTCCTTCTGATTTCCGCCTCCCTCCTTCCTTCCTCCCCCCTCCTCGATATTCCTCCTGTTCCTCTTTGACGTTGAGCGAACCTAAAGATCGAGCGTGTGGCGTTCGTGATTCAATGGAACAAGATGCCGAGTTAGACAAAGAGCCAACGAAATAAGCCTGGCGGGCGCAGCAGAAAAAAGGAGGGCAGAGAGCAGTCAAAAAGTACAGGGGCCGCAAGGCCAAAGAGTATGCGCCCGCCAAGCAAACGGAGGGGATAAGTTAACATATCACTACCAACATAACCTTAGTCATTACCGCAATACACATTCATAATGCAAATGTGAGGGCGGGCAGCCCTGAGCGACAGCCGCGCTGCTGTGCCGACAGTAGCCCCGAACCCAAGCAGTCATGTCAATACCCACCCCCATCCCACGATTGATAGATCCAGGCATGCAGCACTCAAGATCAACACATGCAGCACAGGCGACGCAAGGGAAAAGTTTCGAATCCATACATTCCAATGTAAGGCCATGTGCTGAATAGACGCATGCGAAGTAGAATGCAGCAACCAACTACAGCTGCTGATTTTGCGGCTCCACGGGGGAAACCCCATTCACCGTATCAATTCCTGGGGGGGGTCCCCGTCACTGTGGCCAGTGTGGTTCTTATCCCCCCTTAGTTGGAATGCCGCTGCAGGGTGAGGGGTGAGGGCAGGTAGATCTATAAGGCGAAGGAGGTGGTGCTGAGTGGGCGGTCTTAAACTGAAGCTGTTGAGGCTGACTTGTGCAGAGAAATAATGACTTGACTACGGGTGGCCTGCATTGTCGTGCCAGGAGGGCTGTCGCAACTGTCGAGGCTGGCCGACGCGTAGTTGCAATGAATAAATCTTGGCCTAAGAACACGAGGCTGGCGAACGGTTGGCCAGGCTCCTCAACGCATGCAGAGCGCAAACTGTTCAAGGACCTCTACCCCCCCATAGGTCCGTCCCCTCCACCACCATAAGCACATACAATGGCGAGCATGGCATGCTGGCAAAGACGACACGTCGGCTGGTGATCTTCTTGTTAGCCTCTATCTGTTCTGGCACGTGAGGTGGCAACTTGAATCTTGCAGGTCGCCTAAGGCGCGCAGTGCGAATGGGATGCCCTATGTAAGCAGGCTAACAGCTGCTGATAGATGTAGAAGGGCCACGCCCTAAAGTAGGCGAGCCTGACATGAGGCGGCGCGCAACTTCGGCCTGCTGCGATCAATTGCCAGCCCCCCCAGAAACCGCGCCCCCTCCCCAACCATCCTATTACAACGCATCTGGCGATCCAAGCTAGTAAACAATAGCGCGCTGGTGGCGAGCGGGAGGGAAGTGTAGCAAGCCAGCTGATGACTAAGAGTAAACATGTCGATTGACTACAATGGGACTCGTCTGGTAGATTGCCCCCCTACCGACCGTGCCAAACCGGCAGCAATCGCAAACCCTACCCACATTGCTTGCTGCAAAAAAAACACCAAACAGGGCATAAGAGGCGACGTAGGACAGCAGAGAGCATTGCCTTAAAAGAGATAGCGGGCGACGGTGATCGATAAGAGCCGCCTGCGCGAGTTTCCCCGCCACCATCGCATCCCCCCTACCCAACCATTCCCATCGAACTTGCCCCTGGGGCAGCAGAGCAAACTGTCGGAGGCTGGACGTAAAGGCCCGAGCGTATCGAAAAGCTTGGACGGGTCAGCCGTGCTGGACTTCGCTTGCTGCTCGTCAGCACGCAGCGGCGACGGGAGAGAAAAGGGAAGGGGGGGGGGCAGGGGAAGCATCGCGCCGAAGGAGGCGATCGCCAAATTCCCGTGCATCCGCAAGCTGGCACACAGGAGCTCGGCGCACACCAGCCATCAGCGAGGCACGGCCCTCGAGGGGGGAGGAGGAGAGGCCGACGGCCGCCGTGAGGAGCGCGAAGGGCGAGAAAAGTGGGAGAGAGGAGGCGGCCGAGAGGGCGGACGCAAGCACGGTAGCAGGAGGAGCCGTGACACGAACGTGGGGACGGGACTGGGCAAGAGGAAATGGCAAACAGAAGTCTTCCGGCCATGCGGTAAGCAATGTTCTGAAAACCGTAGTTGTGGAAATGAGTGGGGTCGTCGGCCCCGCCGTGCTACCGTCGTAATGCTGCCAGAATATTTGACCACAACATCGCTGTGGCAACGTGTTGTAAGAGCAGCTGTACCGCCCAGCATCACTCCGTATCTGGTCCCTTTTGCCATCCTCAGTAGTCGCTTCTGTCAGCTTGTGCGGTGGGGAACGTTGGTTTCGATGTTGGTGGCGCTTTGTCCTTAGGCGCTAGGAACTTGGGCTTGGGCATGGTCATAGCGGTAGTTATCTCCTGCCGTTGTCGTAGCTCGTAGTTCTGCATTGCGTTGGTTGCGCTGTCGTACTGTGCTAGAGGTTGTTAGTATTATGCTGGTGAAGGCGTAGCGTTTCCATCTACTGCAAGCGTGTCTGACCGGTGGCGTCGTCGACGTAATGATTTTCGGAGTGATCTGTATAAATAGGCACTGGAGTGGAGCTTGTTTGTCCGCCTTGAAAATGGAGCGGTGGCAAGGAATTTGTGGTGCTAGCTCTGATGCTAATATTTCGGTCAGCCAGAGCGGTGCCCGCGCAGCCTTGGGGGACGGGCAGAAAATTAGGATCCTGATAAACGTGGATTGCACTGGAAGATGCCGAGCGCATTGGCTTGCGCAGGTGTGGTGGCTGCTGAGTGGCGTATATGGTTGCCCGGGCGATGGCTGCTAGCCCCACTTTTGCGTTGTCTAGCAGGTACATGTCGATATCGGTGTGAATGCTGCGCGCGACGCTGCTGTCGCATCATCCGCGTATGCTCTGCTTGCGGTCGTCGCGCGCGAGCGCGACATCTGTCCGTGCCGAGTCGGCCCTGGCGGTCTGCATTGAGCAGTCTGGTAGGGGGGGGGTGACAAGGTGGATCGCGCGGGCAGCGGCTGGCTGCGCGGCGAGGGAGCTGCCAGCGCGGCTGGGTGCAATACAATATCGGCGGGGACCCCCTGCAATACTGCGCCCCTGTTTGCATCGTGGAGAAGGGGGAGAATATGCATTGCAATGTCTTGTCGGGGACGGTGATGCGCACCACGCGGAGAGGCGGTCGGGAGGGGCGCGTCTCCTGCGCTGCTACATGGGTGATTCGCGTGCACGCCTCATCTGTCCACTTTGCGGGCCAGGCATGGGGTTCCGCATGCTACTAGCGCTGACCGCCTGGTTCCGCGCAAATGAAAGTTGCCCGGTGAAACTGTTGCTGGCCACTGGCGTTAAATCGGCTGTTTGTGCTCTGGCACTGGCGACCTCGCGTTGGTCGCTGGCGCTGCGTCTGCATCGACGCCGCTCTCAGTCACGGCAAATGCAGGCTGCGGTGCACGCCCAGGCGGTCAGCGAGATGCCTGAGGCCGATCGCTGCGGCCCGATCATGTTGTGGCTGTCCGCCATGTTGCCAATGGTTACACTTCAGCAAATTCTCGGAGCACCCGCTTTGTTCCGCAGTCTCTTGTTGACGCGGTGTCGTCACGCATTACGGAGCGCCGCCCATCGGCGGCGAGTGCGTAGTCGCCGCTCATCTGCTCTGTGGCGCGCGTGGCTGTGGCGCGCTTGCTGAGTGGATCTCTGTCGGTGTGACTGCGGGTGTTTGCCGTCGTGGTGCTCTGGGTGGGTCGTGTTTTTCTCGGTATTATTAATGCCTCTGGTGGTGAGAGTCGACATGTAGTGTATTTGGCGTGGTGTATTTGGCGTGGTGTATTTGGCGCGCCAGTAATGCGCAGCATTCGAATGCGCGCGCAAGTGCGCGTCGCGGTGATGTCGCCCTTCTCGTCGTGGATGTCGCCGACACCATCGCCTGCGATGCTTTCGGATTCGTCATGTAAGCGGTTGACTTCGTTTTCCACGTCTTCCACGGGTGCCCGATGAAACCGTCGAAGTTGCAACTCATATGTCCCCTCTTCTTCAATGCGTGTTTCGCACTCAATGTCGCGGTCAACGCGCGTCGCTCCCTCGGCGTCGCGGTCGAGGCCAGGCACTGGCTGGCCATGTCCTGAACGGAGGTGCGTTGCTTGCGTTCGATCTCGCCTTCTGCTGGGCGTATTGGCGTATTGCCGCGTGTGTCTGGCAATTCTCGTGCTGCCGTGCCTGTATAGCGTCGTCTGTTGGTGCTGAACGCATGCTTCTGTGCCTGGCTGGTTTGCTATGCAATGATAAGACGCTGCTGGTAGTGCTGGCGGGCGGCCTGAAGCTGCTCTGGTGCACTTCCAATTCTAGGATGTGCTGCTTCTTGACCATTGCATCTGTCGAATCAAGCGCTCTCGGCTTGTCGTGGTGGTTGCGCCGTGTGGATTGGCGCCGTGTGGATTGCGTCTTGTGGTGGGGCGTCTTCATGGTCAAGTCCAGCTTGTGTTTGTGCTCGTTGTGCTACGCGTGCTGCGCGCTGCTCCTCGTGGCTATGATGCTGCTGTGCGACCCACCTGGATTGTAGAGATTCGTGTGATCGGTCTTGCTCTAATCCCACCAGCCCTTTGGGCGTGAGTGGTTTAGAGAGCCCGCTCTGTTCTCAACCCCCTTCTTCCCCTTCGGGGAGGGGTTTACCCCTCCCCCTACCCCCTCCCCCTGGGCCTGGAGAGGGCGTTCCGCGGGTCGTCAGGGGGGTCGTTTTCGACTCTGGGGAGGGCTAAAAACCTACACCCCTCACGATGATTCTGGCCCCGACGGGGGGAGGCAGAAAAAATGCTCTCCTCTTCTTTGAAGCCACAACCATTGATTTTACTACGGTTTTGGCCCCATTTTGGCCTTCTGAGGGGGCAGCGCTCATTAAAGCTCCCCTCTTCTTTCAAGGCAACATCATTGATTTTACGAAGGTTTTGGCCCCTATGTTGCCCTTCTGAGGGGGCAGCGCTAATTACAGCTCCCCATCTTCTTTGATCGATTTCCTCCAAGATGGCCCCCAGAAGCGCCCAGGAGGCACCAAGAGGCCCCAAGATGGCCCCAAGAGGCCCCCAGGAGGCCCCCAAGAGGCCTCCAAGAGGCCCCCAAGATGCCCCCAAGAGGCCCCCAAGAGGCCCCAAGAGGCTCCCCCGAGGCACCCAAGACGCTCCTGGAAGCCCCTGGGGCCGCCAAGAGGCCCCCAAGACGCCCCAAACGGCCTCCAAGAGGCTCCCAAGAGGCCCGAAGAGGCTCCCCCAAGGCACCCAAGACGCTCCTAGCAGCCCCTGGGGCCGCCAAGAGGCCCCCAAGACGCCCCAAAAGGGGACGAGGTGCCCGAACGCCTCACGCCACGAGGAGCCCGAACGACTCACACCAGGACGAGGGGCCCGAACGACTCACACCACGAAGAGCCCGAACGACTCACACCAGAAGGAGGGGCCCGAACGACTCACACCAGGACGAGGCGCCCGAACGACTCACACCACGAGGAGCCCGAACGACTCACACCACGACGAGGGCCCCGAACGACTCACACCACGAGGAGCCCGAACGAGTCACACCAGGAGGAGGGGCCCGAACGACTCACACCAGGACGAGGGGCCCGAACAACTCACACCACGAGAAGCCCGAACGACTCACACCAGGACGAAGAGCCCGAACGACTCACACCACGAAGAGCCCGACCGACTCACACCAGGAAGAAGGGCCCGAACGACTCACACCAGGACGAGAAACCCCAAACGACTCAAACCACGAGGAGCGCTTTCTCTCCCTCCTCCTCCGCCTCGTCCTTCTCCCGCTCCCCCCACAAGGAGGATGTACAAGGAGGCGGGAGGAAGGAGTACCAGGGGAGATATGCGGGGGCAAGCGGACACACGCCTGAAAAACACGACTGTCGGCATGCTTCGCAAGAGTTGCTGTTGTGAGATGGGCTGGTGGGGATACGCGAAGCGTAAAGAATTAATGTCTTTGGTTCTGCCATCCGCAATTGTGCTCCAATTCTTCATTGCATCTCCTCTTGTTGGAGTCTGTCGTGCTGGTGGATTTGTTGAATTGAGCTACGCACGCGTTTCTTCACATGTGTTCTTTTACTTTCAGAAAGAAAGACCTGTGAATAGCTGCTGCTTGTTGTTGGCCGTTGGTCCTGTCGTAGATCTTGTGTTTCTCGCATCCCTTGTCGTAACTGTGCGATGATGGCCCCAGACTCGTTGTGTGACTATTGGTTCACACGGTGAGTCGTAGCGATTTGGTCACTGTGTGCTTGTAGGTGCCTGATCTGCACGTGGTTAGTGGAGTGCCTGCTCCGTGAGGCACTCTAGGTGATGGTGTCTTTACTCGTTCTGTTTTGTGGTGTGCTCGGCACCCCGTCGTGCATTCTTCTTCTTGTCGCGTTGCCTTAGCTGTGGCATGCGTAGTTCTGCTTGTCGTAATGCGTAAGTATGCTCTCTTGTCTCGACGTAATCGTTTGACAGGTTTTCGCTTGCTGCTTGTAGTTCTTGTGCGGTCACGTCTGCCGATTGTAAAACATGTTTTTCTCAGGCCTCCTTGTCCGTGTTTTGTTGCGTTGCACATTGTTCTGCAATGGTCCAGTCAATTGCTTGGAGTTTGTCGTGTTCGGCTTTGTGGAGAGCTTTGGCCTTCTGTGTCTCGTCGCCGGCGCCGGAGTTAGATGTGGTCGCTCTGGGTA
Source organism: Prorocentrum cordatum (assembly GCA_963575745.1). NCBI lineage: Eukaryota > Dinophyceae > Prorocentrales > Prorocentraceae > Prorocentrum > Prorocentrum cordatum. The sequence goes on from CAUYUJ010016715.1 coordinate 350,637, forward strand.
ATACTAATGGTGATCACTCTTGGTTGCAGGTGTTGAGTGGCACGTCTTGTGCTCCTTGTGCACGTGATTGTGGGCTGGGCGCGTGCTGTCTATTGTTGATTCGCTCCTTCTCCAGATTGGCGTAGGTATTGGTCTTGTTTGTCGTCGTGCTTCCGCTGAGTTTGCTTCGAGGCTGCTTCCGACACCTTTATGCAAACTACATAACCTTCTCTGAACTTACAAATGGAATGGAATATTTCAGCTTCTGGTCTTTGGTCCAGTAGTTGTCTCTTAATGTTTGCCAGTCCATGTCGTAGTTGGCCTTCTTCATTGTCCAGCATTCTCCACTGCCAAAATATGTGTGGCGAATTTCCTCTGGTTTGCTATCCTTGGCGTGTTCCATGCTCCCACTTCTAGTTGTGTAGCTCCAGGTTTGCCTTCGTGTAAGACGTCTTTGTGGTAAGCTCCTGGTATGCTGTCGATCAGTGTCTGGGTCTCTCACGTGGTATATACCGTGTGCTCTGGGATGCTGCCGAAGCCAGGTTGCGGGACATAGTCGTTTTTTTGTTGGTGTGGTGAAGTTTGTGTGACCAATCTGGTGTGGCCGTCGATGTTTAAAAGTCTGTGTCACGTTCTTGCTGCTGGTGATATCATGTTGCTGCGTAGGTCGGGTCATGCTGTGCTGGTTGGGCGTCCCGTTATGCCCGGCAGGCTGCCAGGATGGTGCTTCGCGTTTGTTGTTTTGTTGTCGCTGTTGGTGTGTCCTCTTGCTTGTGCCTTTGGCCTGGGGGACTTGTGTGTAGCTGTTCATTGTGTCGGCTGGTTCTCGTGGTGCCCGCTGTGCGCGATGGTGTCGGTTCAGTAGGAGCTGTGCTGCCTGGAGCTACTGGTGTGTAGGTTGGTCGAGTAGGGCTGGCGCTGAGGCTACCCGTAGCACTGTGCGTGCTGCTGCACGCTTTTCCCTCTCCCAGCGGTGCCAGGCATGTTTGAGCGAAGTCGGCGAACTCGTGGTGCTATGGAGGTGCTCATGGCGTGTTCGTGGGCGTTGATGTCGAAGCAGCGGTGGTGTTTGGGCCGCGATGCCGTTTTCAAAGTCGTGAGGTCGGAAACTCACTTGCGGTGCAACGCGGGAGAGAGAAACATGATCAAGATGGGGTGTCATGTACATGAAGAGGGATTATGGGATGTAAGAATAAAAGATGATCTGGGCTGGCCCGATGGGCTGGCGCGTCTGGCCGCGGTAGACTTCTCCCAGGTGTCCAGGGCCCGCGGCTTCCTCCTCCTCCTCCTCCTCCTCCTCCTCCTCCTCCTCCTCCTCCTCCTCCTCCTCCTCCCCCTCCTCCTCCTCCATCCTCCATCCTCCTTCCATCCTCCTTCCTCCTTGCCCCTTCCTCCTCCTCCCTCCTCCTCCGGCTCCTCATCATCATTCTCCTCCTCCTCCTCCTCCTCCTCCTTATCCTCCTTTTACCCTCCTCTTCCTTTCCCTCCTCCTCCTCCCTCCGGAACGAGGTTTAGAGCGGCTCTTGTGCAACAAACATAAGAGGATTGAGGCTTTGGCGACTGCCGGCGACTGCGCGCGCACGAACTTCGGGCCCCAGGGCAATCACAAATCGATCCGGCTGGGAAAATTCTGCAGAAGATGAAGGCTATGGCTCCGTGAGGTCGCACCGTGAGGTCGAGCAGCTGGTAAACCTGCAGAAGAAGGAACCCTCGGGTCGTTCACAAATCACGACGAAAAAACTTTGCGCTATTTTTGGCCGGTCCCGAGGAAGGGGTTCAGACTGTCCAGATTTCTGGTGATCACATGGGTCGGGCGGCTGGTGACACCTGCAGAAGGAAGGAAAGAACGCGTGGGCGCGAACTTTCGTGTCCTGGGGTCCGCGCGGTTTCGGGCCACGGGGCTATCACAGATCGATCCAGGGTCTAGGGGCTCCAATTGCGACTTACCATCCGGAAAACCGCACTTGATATAGCCATGGACCCCAACATTGAAGCACATGTGGACACGCATGGAAAAGGGAAGGCTGTTGCAATAGGAAGGACGGGAATACCCCGGCAACAAGATGGCCGGGTTCCCCCCCGTGGCCAGGGCCAGATCTCTGGTGGACCAGCTTCGCAAGATCGGGGAATAAACGCAAACAGTCGGAGATCCGCGCGGATGTCTTGGATCGGCGCTGAGCCCTTCCCTGGCGCACGCAGCTCGCTGAGGGCGACGCCAGAGGCGCCGCCAGGGGTGGCACTGTGCCGCTCCAAGGCACCTGCGCAAACCTCAATCTTTCTCATGCGGTTTGTTCTCCCTCGAGCTTGTAAGCCCACTCGGGCACGCGGAGGTCGGAGGCGTCCGCCGCGTCTCCCGGGAGGCCGAAGAACTCGCGCAGGGGGCCCAGGAACTGGCCCTGGTCGGTGAGTTTCACCTGGTGGCCAACGTCCTGGGGTATGACGAGCCTGCTCTTGCAGGTCAGCAGCCTCTCCAGCTCTATCGCATGCGCCACTGGAGTCATCTTGTCGTCCGTCCCGTGGAATATCAGGGTCGGCGACCTGATGTGCTGCGCTAGCGCCTCGTTCGGGAAAGTGTCCGTCACGACACGCGCCACGAAGCCGACGTGGTCCCTGAAGAGCTTGCGCGCAGACAGGAATGGCGCAACGAGCACGAGCCCAGCCACCTCTGCCTTCGAGGCCAGGTCGATTGCTGGCTGGTGGCGCGCAAACGGGGGGGGCGCGAGGGGGGCAAAGGTGGCAGGCTTGTGTAGGAAGGCAAGGGGGGGGGGGTCTCAGCTTAGAAGCGCCCCCCCATTCACCGAGAGGCCCTCTTGGAAGCCCATGGGCACTTCTGAGAAGGCCCCTGCCGTTCATAGGACGTCCCCCCCCCGCCAGCTCAGCAGGCCGCCCACCTCGCGCCACACCCCGTGTGCACGCCACCGAGCTGGGCCGACGCCCACGCAGTCACCGAACAGAAGTATCTCGGAGGAGGGCCCGTGGAGACAGCGGCCCTGCCGCCCGGCCCAGATACGCTCAAAGGCGGCACCTGCACCCCCTCCTGGGGTCCATCCCTGCGGCAGGTTCGTGTCGTGACGATCCCGGCGTTGGTTTCTGACACCGCGTGGATCGTTCAACCCTGAACGATCGGCGGCTTTTCGATCGTCCGATCGTTCCACGTAGGCCGATTCTGGGCCACTAGCGGCGCTCACCCTTGAACGTCCGCAGCGGGGTCGCCGCCCGTCGACACGACGCGAACCTATGGTAACCGTTCTCCGAAACGTATCCGGCCGTGGCGACGAGATGCCTGGAGCAGGCCCCGAATCCAGAAGCCTTCTATGTCTTCAAATCTCCAGACCCAGAGCTCCCGACCCATTTCTCGGGAGATCCAATTTGGGCGCTCCCAGCCGAAACCAAGAAATCACAACCGGACTGAACATATCATTAAAGTGAGGGCGCCGATGGATCTTGAACGGTCCCTAGGTGCATGGCTGCAAGTGGGTTCGGCAGTGCGGATTGCCCGGCTCAGCAGTGCGGATTGCCGTTGTTGTGTTTTGTTGGTTTTAACATCGCCACCCCGCGACACACCCGCGCCTCGACCCACCCGCGACCCCGCAGCGCCGCGACCAGCGCCGCGACCCACCCACGGCGCGACCCACCCGCGCCCCCTTACTCTTACCCACAAGCGCGGGGGACTTCGTATTGCCCGAGTTCCAGGAAAGAGGACGGACAGACGCCAGGGAACGGGTTTTCTGAATTCCGAAAATTGGATTTTGAATTCAAGAAGCGGTTATTTCTTGAATAAAAACAATTAATTTTTGAACTCAAAGACTGGATTCTTGCATTCAAAACTGGTTTTTCTCAATGCGAGAATCCAAAAGCCGCTGTCTCGACCAACCGCCCTCCGAGCATCCGCTCCAGCGGCATGCCCAGCACCCGCTGCGAGAAGGCCAGCGCTGCCGCGGCGTGCCTGTTGACCCGCGCCGCCGTGCAAGCGCCGTGCTCGCAGAGGCCGTAGCCGGGGTACTCGACGGCGAGCACGTGGACCTGCATAGAAGACGAGCAAAAACACGTAAACATATACTTTTCGCGCTCCGCGCGGATTTCTTGGATCCGCGCCTGGGCCCCCCTCCCTGGGGCGCGGACCGCGCCAGGGGCTGCGCTGGAGGCGCCGCCGAGGGGGCCCTGGCGCGGATCCAAGAAGTCCGCGCGGAGCGCGAAAAGTGTATGTTTACGTGTGTTTCATTCTTCCACTGCAGTGAGCTCGGGATCGGAGCGGGCTGCACGCAAGAAGTGACCCTGGGTCAGAGTGACCTCTGGTGCACGGCCTCGGGGGGGCCCCACCGGGCCAGCACCAAGCAAGGGTCACCTCGGCGGAGGGTCGCTCCTACGTGTAGCCAGCGGAGGGGGGCGACCAGTCGAGACAAGGCGGCCTTTCCCCAAGCTCTCTGACGGTACAGCCAGATTCGACGGTACAGCCAGACCAAGGACGTAATAACATCCTGCAGCAGCATGAGACCCTCCGCCGGCCAAAACACCCCAAACCATAAGACCACTCGAGGGCACCCTCCCCCGGGATGCCCTCGAAGAACATTAGGGTGCACTGGTGGTTTTCGGGCCATAGCTCGGGTCTTGGGAGGCCGTTCGCGACGATTATGGTACCTCTTGAAAGCTCTTGACGAGACGCAGCTGGCGGAAGGCACCTCGAGGCTGGGAAATCGCCGAGCACCTGCAAAACAATTAGAGAAACTCGAACCTGGCACCGTCGAACCTCCCTCCGAGTCATCACCCCCGGGGATGCCCTCGAAGAACATGCAACAAGCACGAAGAACATGAGGGCACCCTCCCCGCAACGACCCCGATCTGATACCTCGGTCCGACCGTATGGTCTGCTCGATCTGGGCGCCTCGCCCCCACATCGGCATCTTGCGGCCCGCTGCCGGGCCCCCAGGGGCCCCCAGGAGCGGCCCCTCGGCGCAGCACAGCCCCTGGGGCATGCCAGATTGTGTCTGGGCCTGGCGTTCCCCGTGCTTTCCGGCCGCATCCGCGGCGAACACAAACGGGCAGAAAAACTGATCCGCCTCGATTTCAACGCACTTGGACTGGGGGGAGTCCTCGTCCTTTACGGCCGCATCCGCCTAAACGGGTCGAACAATTGACCCGCCTCGACTTGAGCGGAGTTGGACCAGGGGGGGGGGAGCCGCCGTCGTCTCGGCCGGGCCCTCCTCCGAGAGCACGCGGACCTGCAGCGAGCTCTGGAGCTTCTCCACGAAGCTGCAGCACAGGCCGAGGTCGTCCCCGTTCCTGCGCGGTTTCCCCTGGGGCCGTAGGCGACCCGAGGAGGAGGAGGAGGAGGAGGAGGAGGAGGAGGAGGAGGAGGAGGAGGAGGAGGTGGAGGAGGGGGAGGGGGAGGAGGGAGGAGGAGGAGGAGGAGGAGGAGGAGGAGGAGGGAGAGGAGGAGGAGGAGGAGGAGGAGGAGAGGAGGAGGAGGGGAGGAGAGAAGGAGGACAGAGGAGGAGGAGGAGGAGGAGGAGGAGGAGGAGGAGGGAGGAGGAGGAGGAGGAGGAGGAGGAGGAGGAGGAGGAGGAGGAGGAGGAGAGGAGGAGGAGGACAGAGGAGGAGGAGGAGGAGAAGGAGGAGAACGGGTCGCCTAAGCCCTTGTTAGAAACCCTCCACCCGTTCCTGTGAAAGTAGATCACGAGGTACTGCGCCGAGGAGTGCCTCAGGAGCCGGCAGGGGAACGCGTACTCGTCGCTCGAGCCCCCGGGGATCGGGCGGCGCACCCCAGAGAATCTCGCGAGGGGGATCCAGATGAGCTCGTTCTTGAAGCTCCACTCTCCATACGTCGCCATCTCCGGCGGGGCGAACAAGATCCTGTCTGCAATCGTGGCCCTCCCCTCGCTGGAGGACGTGCACCCCATGCCTGCGGCGCAGGAGCCGCGGGCAGCCGCCTGGCCAGCGGGCGGCAGCGCCGCCGGATCTGCCCGGCAAATTGGGCCAACATGACTACGGATAATTATTCTCCCGCTCGCGCGCTAGCGAGCTGTCTCCGTGCGCGGCCGCGGCGTGCGCGCGCGGGGCGGCCCAAAATGGGCAGGCCCGTCCCGCGCGCTCAAGCCGGGGCGCCGCGCGTCAGACGGTGGAGTCCGTCTGGTCGCCGATGTCGGCGAGGCAGCGCCCGTCAGCCTTAGAATGGGAGAGGAGGGAGGGGGGCAGAGAAGCTGCGGAGACAGCAGGAGCTTGCTCACAGAGAATAGAAGAAGCATTCTCCCGCTCGCGCGCTAGCGAGCTGTCTCCGAGCGCGGCCGCGGCGTGCGCGCGCGGGGCGGCCCAAAATGGGCAGGCCCGTCCCGCGCGCTCAAGCCGGGGCGCCGCGCGTCAGACGGTGGAGTCCGTCTGGTCGCCGATGTCGGCGAGGCAGCCATACCCGTGCTCAAGGACCTTGCGAAGTGACAAGGTTTTGGCGGGCGGCCGCAAGCAGGGCAGGCCAAGCGGCGGGGCCGACTTGGAGGAAAGAAGCGACGAGGCGGTCGCTGGCGGTGGCGAAGAACAAGATACGAGCCCGCGCGTGCTCGGGCAGCGCAGCAAGAACTGTCGAGGCGGCGGCGGCTTGCAGGTAGCGCTCGGCACTGGAAGCCTGACGCCAACGCCCACGCCAGAAGACGCGAGGGACGTCTTCCGTAGCGATATAGAAGTCTGTTGCGCCAGAGCCCCGCAGACAAGCGGGCGTCAGGTTGAGCCCCTGACCTGCTTTGGCAAGAGGGACGCCCAGAGCCAAAAGCAGATGATTCCACCGAGTACGGAAGCCGCTCGCACCGAAGGGGGCGAGAGGATCGGTGGAAGCCAACCTTCCAAACACTTGACTCAAAATCTTCACCGTGCCCCGATCGGAGCAGCGAGCATGTTGCGTCGGGTACGTTCTTCTGGTCTTTGGAACAAGAATTGAAAGAAAAGCATCCCCGTCGACTTCGAGACGGTCGCATGGAAGCGACAGGTCACAGCGGCGTGACGCCAGCAGTTCGCCAGGCCTGAGGAACATCGTGAAGCCCATGAGCAGCAGCGCCGCCATCACAGGCCAGTCCCAGGCGAGACAGAGCCCGACCATGGCGCGCAGCAGCGCGCGTGGCAAGGGGGGACGGAGCTTTGGCGGCTCCGCAAGCTTCCATTGTTTCGCTACGTCCCAAGCTTCTGTCAGAAAGGCCTTCCAATGCGGATGGGCGCTTTGGATTCCCAAGATGGCATGGACCAAAATATAATGAGGGAAACCTGCATCATGAAGCCACACGCCGAAGGTCGCGAGGAAACGAGCGAGAAGTATCCCGCTTCGGTAAAGTGTGGCGGGTGGCACGCCAGTGTGTTCTGCTAACCACAGCTCGAAGGCATCAATCGATCTCGAGCGACGGTCGAGATACGCGGAGGTGAGGTGAGAATCGCGCACAAAGGGAGTGCGCGGAGGGCGAGCGGGCGCGGACGGCGCAGCCCGACTAAGCCCTTGGCCTGCGGTCGGCGCCGCGGCTCCCAGAGAGATGCAGAGGCCGCAGACGCACCACAGGATGAGCGCAGGGCGGCCAGGGCTTGGAGAGCTGATCACCGTGGCGGCCCTCCTGCGCCTGGACGCGTAGAAGGGCGGAACGAGGGCGTCCCGCCCGTCGGTCTCGAACCCCGACGCCTCCGCCAGCATCGCCCGCGCCGAGCTGAAGGACCCGCCCATGTTACGGTAGGCACGGCGAGCCCCTGCTTCGATCTCGGCTGGCAGAGCGTCCCCTCTCTCGAGGGTCGGCCAGTCAAAAGGCGGGCGCGGCTCGGCACGCGCAGCTGCGGCTGCTTCGGCAAGCTCGGAACGAGCTGCCGAGGACGTGAGGCCCGAATGATGTGGCACGGGCACCACCTCCGCGAAGGCGTCGAGGATCTCGGACGGAGGGGAATGGGATCCCCACAGCGCTGCTGGGATGGCGCCGTGACTGTCCTGCAGGTGGTACAGAAGGTCGAAGAGGCAGGCCAGTTTGCCCGCGCGCCGCCGCTGCTCGATCTTTGAGCCGAGCCCGATGCCACGGATGGCCCCCGCCCCCATGGCCTGGAGGTCAGCATCCGCGGGGATCGCCTCGGGCTCGACGATGGCCACGTAAGGATGCAGCCACGAGGCCTCGTCAAGCGGCTCGGCGCCGCCTGTCTGAAACAGGCGCTTGTAGGCGTGCAAGGCCCGCAGGAGGCAGTGCAGGTCATCCTTGCCCTCAGGCTCGGCGGCCCCTGCGGGTGCAAAAGTCCTCAGCCACGACGCCGCGCTCTGGAAAGCACCTTGCCAGGCGGGTCCCCACCTCACCACTGTGATCTTCTCACCGCCTAGGTTGAGGCGCCACGCTAGGGCGCTGGCGGCCCCTGGAGGCAAGGGCTGCTCAGCGGCCGCCGAGGCCGTGCGCCGCGCTGCGAAGGCTGCAGCCGCGGCGCTTCCAGCGTCACCACTGTGAGAGCCGCTGAGAGGCAGCTCGGGCTCAGAAGCTCGACCAAGCGCGAAGCCGCTCGAAGACCCCCCTGTCTCGGCGGCACGCCCTCCTCCCTGCGGGGCCGCAACAGCATCGCTGGAAGAGCGCATGCCTACCGAAGTCGGAGGGGCCTGAGCAGCGGAGTCCGCGCGGGAGCTGGCTGGCCGCTGCAAAGTGGCGGGGCTCGGGCGACGCTTCGGAGCGACTCGAGGGGAGCGCACCACGCGACGCCCAGGCGACGCACGGGAACGCGACGCCGCACGCCCACCAGAGTGGTGACGGGGTGGCGATGGCGGCGGGGGGACGGGCCGCGGCGTCTCGGTGCCAGCACGCGTGCCGCGGCCCCGAGAGCGGCTGCGAGCCGCAGCGTGAGCGGCGGGCGGGGAGGCCTCCGCGCGGCGAGGGAAGGCCGCCTGCAAGCGGCGGAGGGCCTCAGGGTTAAGGCCCGCCACGACGCGCTCGAGGTCCACCGAGGAGTCAGTGAGGGCACTCAAAACGACGTCCTCGAGCTCCGTCGGTGAGTCCTCCTCGCACGCGGGCTCCGCTCTCGAGCGGCTGCGGGCGCTCGCTGGAGGAGACCCCTCAGGAGTGTGCGGGCCTTCCGATGCCTCCCCCGCCGGCGGCCCCGACGGCTCCTCAGGCGCGCTCGAGACGTCGATGGGAGGCGAGGAGCAGCCTCCCGAGGGGGAAGTGTAATCAGTCCCGTACGGGTTCAGAGACCGCGTACGGCTGCGGGCAGGGCTGCGGCTCCGCGGTGGAGGGCCCACTCCCGCGGCGGAGCTGGGGCGTGCCGCGCCTGCCCAGCGACGCGCATTAGCAGTGCGACGCGCCCTGCGGCCCGGCGTCGTGGCGGCTCCCTCTTCAGGGGCGGGTAGCGCCGCCGTCGAAGCTCGCCGCTGCTTCTTGGCGCGCTTGTTGCGCGCGGCGCCCGTGCGCGAGGCGGAGTGTGGCGCGTGATCACCGCGATTGGGCTGGTCCTCGACAGCCTCGTCCCGCGGGCCCAGGCGGGCGCGGACCGCGCGCCCCTCGCGACGGCTGAAGCTGGACGCTGGGTCGTCGGCAGGCCTCGCCAAGGTGCGCGGGTCCACAGCTTCCACCTCGGCCAGAGAGCGCCCAGTAGACGACGCGGGGGCGTCCCCAGCACGAGCGGCGCGATCCGCGTTGGCGAGGCCCGTCGAGACCTCAGCGTTGCGCAGGACGGCGCGGAGAGTTTTGCGCCAATCCCGACCCAGCTGGACGGGAGCCGTACGCGGCAAGCCCGCGGCCTCACGACTGGCGGCCTCGCGCAAGCGACGGAAGTAGGCGCGGTCGGCCATCCCTTCCGCGAGCTCAGCACGAGCGACGGCACGCTCGCCTTCGCCGCGTGCTGGAGCCTGCACCGTGCGCCTGGTGGCGTCGGCACGCGCGGTGCGGAGTGCGTCGAGCTCCACGCGGCCGCGCGACACGGCGGAGGCGAGGATGGCATCAGACTCAGCCGCCCGCGTCGCGAGGGCAGACGAAACCCTGCTTGGGAGAGGCGCACCCGAGGCGGGGAGGGCAGCCCGAGGGGCCAGCTCGGCGCTCGCCAGGGCGTCCCGCGAAGAGACCGCTTCCTCGAGCGCCTCAAGGGCCATGGCCGACCCAGGAGCCAGCTTGCCCTTGCGGGCGCCCTTCCCTGCCGCTTTTGCCTGGGCGAAGGCGCGAGCGGCAGGACCGTCACCGCCCGTGCTAGGAGCGGCGGGCGGCGCGGCGGCCTGCGAGAGGGCCTGGAGCAGCACTGACTTGGCGTCGCAGAGCTGCTTCCACTTGAGCGCGCGGGCTGCTCGCTCGTCGGCCCCCAAGTGTGCAGGAGTCCTGTCTGGATGGCAGACCAGGGACTGGCGCCTGAAGGCGGCCTCAATGGTGCTGCGCGAGGCCCCGTCCACGACGCCAAGCAGCTGGCGAGAGGCGCTCACCCTGGCCGCTCGCTGGAAGACGCGGGGGGTAGCAGCCGTGGCCCCCTTTGGCGCTTCCCGCGAGCCGACACGCGACGAGCCCCCCCCGATCGCAGGCGGAGGGGCCGCCGCGGCCTTGGAACGGAGGGCCAGGGGCGGCGCACGCTTGGCGGCGGGGGGAGCCGAACCAGCGCTGGCGGCGACAGGGTCGGGGCCGTGCGAGCCGCCCGCCGAGGACGCAGACGCTTTGGGCGTGGCGTCTGCTGTGGATGTGAGACGCCGATCGCAGTCAGCGAAGAGCGCGTTGCGAGGCCCGCGACGCTCTCCGCTGGCGAGAGCAGCTTCGCTGACGCTCTCGGCGGCGCCCGAGGGGTCGAGGGCTTCGCCCTGGGCGCCGTCGCCGGCGGCGTCGGCGGCCATGCCCGCACCCACCGGGAGAGGGGGGGCGGCCGCCCAACGGTGGCTGAGCAACCCCTCAGGGCCTCGAGCCACAAGCTGCGCAACAAATCGGCCCCAGAGACAGGTAGGGAATGGCGAGCGAGAGTCGGCGTACGCGATGCAATCAAAGCGAGTAAATTCTCCTCTCTCGGCTTCCACTAACCAGGCGGGAGGGTCACGGGACGGGGGCCTCACCGCGCGGTTGCGCGTGGGATCGTCGGCCCTATGCACGTCCGTGGGCACGTACATGCCTCCCATATATAGACCTCCTCCTATCACATAGGGCAAAGTGGTCGAGAGAACATGAGATAGACCAGGAGAGCTGCTGCGCCCGTGCGCGGTCGCGCCCAAAGCCACTTTTGAATCCAGGAGAACGGGGATCCGAGAGTCAGGGAGGCGAACACAGCAGTATTTGCACAGACTCTTATACACTGTTGTCTCAAGGATGTTGATGTGACGAGGCATGCGGAACTCCCATTTGTACGCGAGCCGAAAGCGCAGCGCCTCTGATAGCTCGGTGACCCAACGCGGCGCGACGGGGGGCTCAAGAGAAGGGAGCCCCAGGTCCTGATGCAGTTGGGTGAGCTCAGGGCCCAAGGGCACGCCGCGGCTGAGTACGGCGAGGAGGCTCCGATTGTGCAGAATCGTGTGCCACCCCCCGTGCTCCGATCTGCGCCACAGCTCGGCAGAGAGCTGCGGGCTGATAGGAGCGCGGACAACGCCCCCCCAGCCGAGAGACGCGTCCGTACCGAACAACTCGGGGCAAGGCTGCGCCCGAAGGTCGGTTATAGCCGTAAAGGCTAAGAAGGTGCAGGCCAGGAGCTCGTCGCGAACATAAGGGGGCAGGTCGTATTCGATGCCGTCCTCGGTTGCCAGGCGCGACAAGAAGTTGTAGACGTGCGTAAAGATGGCGAGCAGCGGGCGGCGATAGAGGAAGACCTGGACCCAGCAGCCCACCAGAGAGGCTAGCAGGGAGCGGGTGGTGATCCCGAGGTAGATTTGGATCAGGGTCAGCCTGCACAGGGCCACCGTCCGCACAAGAGGAGCGCAGACGATGCCTATGCGCCCCTCCACTTCGGCGCCCACCACCACCTTGTGCGTTTCGCCGCGCGCGCGCTTGCCTGGATGCTGTATCAGGCCCACGCGCGGGTAACCCGCATCACAGGCGGCAAAGACCTCACGATCACGGCGACACGGGTCGTCGGGGCGAGGAGCGGAGCCACGCCACGAGAGCTTCTGAAAACCTGTATGGTCATCAATATTCAGCATCTCGACAAACGGGCCCCGCGGGAAGGGCGAGCGGTGGACAACCTGCTCGTGAGGCCGCAAAGCCCCGAAGCTGTGCAAGACGCCTTCATGCGCAGAGTTGGCAATCTCCACAGCCATGTTGTCGCCCATCGCCAGAGCATTGAGGCAGGGCGCGACATCCACCCCTTCCAGCTCGGGGCGCCAGGCTCGAAAGGCCTTGAAACGCGAGGATGGCAGGCGAACGCGCAGGGCGTTACGTCTGGCGCGCGCGGGGGGGACGCGGAAAGTATAGTAAAACTCCCGTAGGTCGTCACAAGAAACTGCCAGCCACTCCCCAGGTGCCAGCCCCAAACGGCACAGCAGGAAACCTTGGCCAAGGCGCTGGGTGCTGGACGAAATTGAAGCACAGCGGCTGTTCACGACCGTGGGGTTCAGGATCAGCCTGTCGTAATCGCTGTCCTTCGGTACCCTGAAAGCTCCACAGGCTTCATCCCAGGCGAGGTCCGAAGCAGGAGTCAGGTACAGGGCGCCGCAGGCATCCCACTTCTGGAGTAGGGCCCACAGCTCGGCGCGGTCCATATGGACGCGCGCACCCTTCTGGCCAGCAGGCCACTCTGATGCCGGTAGCCGCATAACCTCAGGATCGATGAAAGCTTCGCGGACTCGAGCGTCAGAGAGGAAGGGAACGGGATCAAACTCTGGCGAATAATCCCACTTGATGCGAGACGCCCTGACTTTCAAATCGAAGGGCTCGGCCTGGGTGGAGTCCCAAGCCGCCGCAGTCGCCAACGACCCAGGCACAGGAGGAGCGCCGGTCGGGCAGTGCCGCATGGGGGCGGGTACGGAAGAAGAGGAGGTGAAAGAGGCCTCCAAAGCTGCAACATGGGTGGCCAGGCCATGGAGCGAGACCTCAGTGGAGTCGAACTTGGCGAAGGCTCGACCTAAGTCGCTCTTGCCGCCACGGGCGAGGCGAACTGCGATCCGACACAACCGTTCGATACGGGTGCGGACGCCCTCCTGGCAGGGCGAGACCGTGGCGCGGACGCGAGCCTCGGCGGGAGCGAGGCTGGGGTGACCCAAGGTGAGCCAGTTCAACGCAATAACCGAATACTGCGCGAGCGTCCGCGCCGCGCGCCGCAGTCTCCAGCGCTCCCTGCGCCTCGCCGACAAGCCGTCAGGCGGGGGACCAAGAGGTGGAGCAGGCGGGCACGGCCAAGGATCGCGGGGAGGCGGCCCCAAAAGGTACGGGTCCGTCCCTGTCCATTGCACGCATAGATGAGCGGGAGAAAGATCCAAGAGAACATCGAGCACCCATCCCAACCTGGGACAGCGCTGCTGCCCAGTGGGTGATATCAATGTTCGCGCCTGGGAACAGGCGCAGCAAGGCAGACAAGTCAGCGACGAATGGCGCGACTTTGGCAAGAGCAGCAGGGGTGCTTGAAGGAGAACAGGCACCAGCAGGGACACCAACCTCAGGGGCTGCAGGCCCCCTGGAGGGCGCGCTCGACTGAGGCAAGCGTCGGCCAAAATGGCCGAAGGGATCCGAGAAGCGGTTCGGAGCAGAGCGAAGGGCGTGGTGGCGGAACGTACTCCTCCCTGCGGGGCCGCAACAGCATCGCTGGAAGAGCGCATTCCTACCCTCACGCCCTCGCTGTGCCCAAACGCGCCTAGCAACCGCAACAGCGTCGGTGCAGTCTGTGTGCGGCGGCGCACCCCGGCCCCGCGAAGGCCCACCCTTCCAGGAGGCGGGCGCCATAGGCGCCTTCAGTCCTTCTTGGGCACCGCCTTCGGTGCCTTGGAAGCACCCTGGGACTTGAAGGGCTGCTTCGAAACCTTGGGCTGCTTGGGCTGGCGAGGTGGATGCTTGGGGAGCGCGTCGGCGCGCTCGGCGTCGAGCCGCGCCCGAAATGCTTGCAGCTCCTTCACGTATTCGCCCTGCGCCGACAGCCAGCGAGGATCCACCAGGGGTGAAAACGGGGTCTGGGCCTCGCGCTCCGTGTGACGACTGGTCACGCGACACGGGGGAGGCTCCAGTCCCGCGAGGAACCAGGCGGCTTCGAGATAGCCGCGGTCCCCCGCCAGCTGGTCGATGAACATACACTGACACGTCAGAAGAGTCTGGACTCTCTCGGGGTTGCCCTCCTCGCAGGCCCGCCACAGCTCGGCGCTGAGGAAGGCGAAATGCGTCAACAACTCGTGCGTCGTCGGCTGAGCCCCCAAAGGACTGTGCTCCCGAAAGTACTGATGCATGGCCATGGGGGTCACGGCGCTGACTTCCACGCCCAGAACGCGGGCCAAATTCTCCTTCATCAGCCCTCGCACGTCGGGGCCGTGCTGTATCAGCGCTTGCTGCCACTCGCGCCTCCGAGCAATGCCCCCCATCTGAGCCGATGCGGGCGCGGGGTCGCCCGAACTCGCGGGCGGAGATTGAGCTGAGTCGCTCAGGGTCCCCAGCAGCGGATGGACGGTTGGGCGATGGCCCCGCCCCTGCTGCAGAAGGAGGGACTGGTGCAGGCACTGTAGCATGAGGCTGAGGTCCGTCGGATTGGCCGCATGGGGCGGCTCTAACCCGTCGGCGCCGCCCACCTCGGCAAAGCCGTCGGCCGCAGCGGGATGGGCTAGCCCAGGTGGCGGCGGGGGACCCATCGTTCCGAAACCGGACAAAGGGGCCCGAGGGACAGCAAGAGAGCGCGCCTTTTCCCATGCCGAGACCAGCGCGGAGGTCGGACCCTTGGGACGCGCGGAGACCCGCTGTGGAGCCACGGGTGCGTGGGACAGGGCGGCCTCGATCCCCGCAGGATCCAGCCCGAGGCGCACCGCTTCGTCGCTGAAAAGCTGAGGCACCTCGGGCCGATCGCTCCGAGCAGCCGGAGCGGAGCCCAGCGGCTCGGGTCGGCCGACCATCGTGGAGGCCGCGTGGGCTGCAAGCAAAGCGCGCATTTCGGCAGCTACTTCGGCACGAGTCATAGGAGCCCCGTCGTCCAGAGCCGCCGCAGGGGCACCAGGAGCGATCGGAGCGGGACCCGCGACCCGTGGCGGTGCGGCTGTGGCCGCGCGCTTCGCGGGCGGGCCGCGCGGCGCTCCAGTGTCCGCGGGAGATCGCGCACTTGGGGCCGTGCGTTCGGCTTCCTCGTCGGCCGCGAACCCTTCGGGCTCCTCCATCTCGTCGGCAGAGTGATAGGGAGTAGCCCGATCGGCCCCTGGGAGCGGCTCTTCCCCTGCGGTAGGCGGAGCGCCGTGCAAGCGTGCGTAACCCTCGCGAAGCACCCGAACCCCTGAAGGATGAGGCCAATAGACGCGGCCCCGCACCTCGGCGAAGGGAACGATGGCTGCGTCCTCGCCGACCTCTAGAGGGTAAAGCGACTCGAGCTCGAGCTCTGCAACCTCGATATCCACGACGAGGACGGATGCAGTAGTGGCGAGCGGCCGCGAAGCGGCCCCCTGGAGCTGGACGTCCACTAGCTGGAAAGGGCCTATCATCCCAGCAAAACCCCCCGCCTCGGCAGCCTCGAGCTCCGCCGTAGGGCGAAAGGCGCCAGGCAGGGCCAGAAGGATGCCCCCTTCTCGAGACGCGAGGGGGATAGCTGCCCAGCTGGTGTCGCCGTCGTCTAAACGCCATCGTGCGTAGCCGCGAGCCGTGGGAGCCGCGAATGGGTAGAGCTCGGGCCATAGAGGCCCTCCGCCGACTGGTGGCAGCTCGGCCATCAATGGGTGCTGCCGTGGGAGCTGCTCCCCGAATGCTGGGCGTCTGCCCGCTCGAGCGCTCGAGGCCGAGGCGGAACCCCGTAAGCCAGCGCTCGCGCCGCACGGCGGTCCTGCCCAAGGGGGGCAGGCACCGCTCCGCGCGGCCAGACGGAGACCCTGAGTCTCCGCCACACGTGCGGGCCCAGCAGCCCGAAGCAGCAGCCTGCGCAGGCGCTGCACGCGGCCGTCACCCAAAGGAGGGCGACGACCGTGCTGAGCAGCCAGGGAGAGACCCCGCCGCTCAGATCCACCGCCAGCCCGAGGCAGACGGTGGGGCAGGCGGAACCCGCCGAAGGGAGGGGACAGTAAGCCCCCTCACCCTCGGACGAGTCCGCCTGCTGGATGGACCAGGCCGGTGCAGGAGGCCCTGGGTCCTGAAGCACAGAGAGGGGGGCGGACACGAGCCGCTCGTAGAGCGCGGCCCGCAGCCCCCTGAAGAAGATCTCCCCAGCGCCTCCGAGAGCCGCTTGTGCGAGCGCCTGCATAAGGCGTCCGCACGCGCGGCCGACGGGGGGGCACTTGGGCAGAGAAGCTGCGGAGACAGCAGGAGCTTGCTCACAGAGAATAGAAGAAGCACGCCGATGCCGAGATGATTGCGCGTGTAATCGGAGGCAGTCCGTTGACTCTGGTCACGCTCCCCATCTCCCTCGCCCGCACCCCCCCGCCACCATCCTCCGTCCTCCTCCGTCCTCCTCCTCCTCCTCCTCCTCCGCGTCCTCCTCCTCCTCGTGCTTTTCCTCCTCGCACCCTCCTCCTCCTCCTCCTCCTCCTCCTCCTCCTCCTCCTTCTCCTCGCCCTCCTGCTCTCCCTTTTCCACACTCCACGAACTACCATGTATGCTCCCGAGAACGGGCTGCTCATCCCGAGCCGTTCGTTGACGGCTCTGGGGCCTGGCAGCGGACCCCAAACGCCAACACGTGCAGAACAGGTGAGGCGAGGAGGACCCCCAAGGTCGTTTCCTTTCGCACCGCTTGGGCCCCACAGCTCTCGACCACGCTCTCGGGGCCAGCTTCTGGTTGCAGGCCGACGCTCGATGAATAGCCCATATGCGCCTAACGCGCCGCAGAGAAGCAACACTAAAACCCCCAGTACCCGATCTGTCGGACACATGTACGATCTTCCGATTGGAATCACTATCAACCTGTCTATCCACCTTACAAGATGTTTGCCGGCTGGTCTCACTACCAATGTATCTTCAGACGAAACAACCACGTGGCAACCATAGGCAACCACGGGACAATCGCAGGACAAGTACGGCGCGGTGTTTTTCCTCACAACGTTCAACGTTGACCTCCAGAGGTCTCGACCAATCCTCCCCCTTCGCGTCTTTGTTGACAATGCCAGG
The DNA here is from genome assembly GCA_963575745.1 of Prorocentrum cordatum. Classification (NCBI taxonomy): domain Eukaryota; class Dinophyceae; order Prorocentrales; family Prorocentraceae; genus Prorocentrum; species Prorocentrum cordatum. The sequence goes on from CAUYUJ010016715.1 coordinate 367,760, forward strand.
GCCCAGCGAAGGCGCGCAAGAGCAGAACATAGCAACAACAGCAAAGTGCCCGTCGTGATTTCTGCACGGCGCGCGAGCGTCTGGGAACGCCCCCCTTGGAGGCGGCCGCAGGGTCTGAGCTGCATGGGCCTCAAGGAGATCGGTCAAGAGTCAAGTAGGGGATCGGCTACATGACCCGTTGACCCCAAATGGATTCCCCGTCGAGTCTACGAACAAATAATTACAATGCTCGTAAATCAAATCTGCAATCGATCCCAAATTCGAAAGAAGAGGAACGAAACCTAATTCGCTGAAAATCAATCCCCTGACCGGGCCCCTCCTGGAGCCCAAGCCCCCAGTAGGTGCAAAGAAAAACCTGTCAAACCCTTCTGCTGGCCCGAACAGATGCTATGCCACCTGAAAGCCCCAGCCGACTCCAACGCCCGCCCCTGGAATTCGACGGCGGCGGAAAACAAAAGCATCGTCGCAACTCACGACTGGAGCCCTAGATCCCATCTTTCTGCTGCATCTTTCGAGCCCGACTTACCTGTGAGGGTCCTGGGGCCCGAAACCTGACGAAAACGCCCGGCTCGAAAAACAAATTGAAACACCACGATCTCAAGGAACCCCCCGACCGACTCGAACGCACGCGCCCCCCCCACTTGAGCAAGACCGACCGCCCCAGCAATCATATAGACCTAACGCGGAAGTCCCCAAACAGCGGTTGCACTTAAGAGCTCTTACTTGTTTGTCATGCGGAAGTGGGCCTGTCTGGCGGTCCAGCGGCTCCCTGGTCGCCGTCGACGCCCCGTCGCCATGCTCGCCGTCGCCGCCCCGTCGACACCTCGCAGCCACCCGTCGTATGGGCCTGCGTTGTGGTCTGGCGGCTCCGTGGTCGCCGTCGCCGTCTCGTCGCCACGCTATTGCGCAACATAGAACGCACCGCGTAGATTCTTTTTTTTATACAGAAAAACAAACTCTACCCCCGCCGGGATTATCGGCACCCCTCTTCGTAGTGCAATTTAAATGCGATTCTGCCCCATCGTCCGTCCAAAATATGAATTCGTACCATCCCAACCAGGCCGGTATCGGCCCCCCTCGCCATCCTCTGCCAAAAAACTATGCGCGCGCACTCGTTACAGCGAGCCCCTTCTTACATACTCTGTGACGAAATGCACACGCGCGCTTCGTCGCGCGCGCATGCCGGAATCACTTTTATATTATATATAAAAAACGTCGGTTACGCAAAGCTGCCAAACTTGAATGTCCAAAAAAAGTAAAGACACTGGGTTTCGCAACGCGGATTTCCCCAAACAACTTGCGAGCGCGCTGTTGCGAGTTCTCAAGAAAACCGATACATTTTCACCACGTTCATAACATGCTACCAACCAGGCCTCGCCCGCGCGCGTGTCGGAATCATTCGCACGACCATGCGCGCGTGCCGGGGTTGGTACGATCCGTGTCAAATAATACCATACGGGCCACTTTCACGCGTCGGCCGCGCGCGCACGTCGAGCTCTTTCCGAACCGCTTATCACCTACGCGAGAACGCCATCATCGTCGTCGGCGTGATCAACATCGGCGCCCGCACTGGCCGCGCCGTCGTCGTTGTCAACATCGTGACCAACATCGCTACGATCATCATCGTGTCTACCGTTGTCGGCATTGCCAAGAGACCGCGCCCGCCCAAGTCGCCGACTCGCTTTGAAGTGCCCGCTGGGATGTGCCCAGCGGTCAGCGCCACCGCGGCCGCGTCGGTCGCGCCAAACTAGCTGGCCGCTGCGCGCGCGTGCTTGGACTGGCGCGGCCGCAGACATGCACCAGCCAACGCTAAGCACTCATCGCAATCGCCACCGCATGGGTTTTGAAAACCAAATTGCGGGTGGGTGGGTGGGGTGATTGCAAGAGCATGGGATGTGTCAACTCGTTTGTAAAAATGACTTGCATCACATAGATTCTCCTTTATAAAAACAGAATAGAATCACACTCCCCCCTCCCAGGCGTTATCACTCCCCCTGTCGGGTATGTAAATCATACATGGTTCGGACCACATGTCCATCCTCAATATGAATTTTCACTATCCCCGGGGGGCCGGGTTCCCCCCCCCTGAGGTTCTCTTGTACAAAAAAAACGCTATGCGGTGGCATGTTTTGTTCTAACATAGCACTTTTTCGCGAATCCCTTGCAAACAATGGGACGAAGTGCACACGCGCGCGTCGTCGCGCACGCATGCCGAAATCCTTCAAAAACCTTCGGTGCCGGAAGGATTTCGCAATCGAGTTTCCAAAAAACATACAAAAGCACAGGGTTTCGCAACAATGATTTGCTAAAAAAGCTTCCGCGCGAGCTCTTGCGAAATCTTACGAAACCATATGTTTTTCCAGATTTTCGCAACATGATATTAAACGGGCTTCGCGCGCGCGCGCATGTCGAAATCTGTCGAACGCCCTTGCGCGTGTGCCGTCGCGAGAATCCTCTGCAAACATTGGACGAAGTGCAGACGCGCGCGTCGTCGCGCGCGTATGCCGAAAACATTCAAAACCCATCGGTTTCGGAAGGATTTCAAAATCGTGTGTCCAAAATTCCTCCTCCCTCGTCGTCGTCGTCGTCCGCCGTCGGCGTCTCGTCGTCGTCCCTCCTATTTCGTCGCCGTCGTCGTCGTCGCCATTGTCGTCGTCGTCTTCCCTCCTCCCTCGTCGTTGTCGTCGTCGGCGCCGCCGTCCTTCCTCCTTGTTCGTCGTTCGCGTCGTCGCCGTCCTCCCTCCTCCCTCGTCGTTGTCGTCGTTGTCGTCGTTGTCGCCGTCGTCGTCCTTCCTCCTCCCTCGTCGTCGTCTTCGTTGGCGACGTCGTCGTCGTTTTCGTCGTCGGCGTCGTTGTCGTCGTCGAAGTCGTCGGAGACGTCGTCGGTGTCGTCGTAGTCGCCGTCGTCGTCGTCGTCGGCGTCGTTGACGTCGTCGTCGTCGTCGTCGTCGTCGTCGGTGTCGTCGTTGTTGTCGTCGAAATCGTTGGAGACGTCGTCGTTGTCGTCGTAGTCGGTGTCGGCGGCGCCGTCGTCGTCGTTGTCGCTGTCGTCGTCGGCGTCGGTGTCGTGGCCAAGTGTCATGTTGTACGTGCCGTCACGGTCTTGTCTTAAGAGGTCTTGCGACCAAGTTGCGGGTGGGAGGGTGGGATGTTTGCACGAGCAGTGGAGAGGACAGCTTCAAGACGGTCAAAGATTAATGGCACCTCATAGACTGCACCACCCAGAGGGCACAGCATGTACTGCACCACGTATTTTGCACAACGCAGATTGTGGAAAGCTCACCTGTTGGGGCCCACCCTGGCTAACACCTTCTTCATTCCAAGATCATTTTGTAACAACAAATCGTGCTCTTATGAGGTAACACCGATGTTCCCTGACATCCCGTGTAAACCGCATTATGCTATTGGAACATTAGTTGGTGGTTTCATGCGGTCAGGAACTCGTGTATGCCGTGTCGCGGCGGCGGCCCCAGCGACACGCTAATTATGTCCTGCAAGCGGAGAACTCCGCTCCGCGGGGCGGGAGGCTCAGAAAGGCTCGGGACGTCGAAGCCTTCGGACTGGGAAGTATAGCGTGTCGCGCTGCAGCGTGGTGGGCCGAAACCAGCGGAACAGCAGGTTATCCAGCAGTTCCCGACCGCAATATGAACCCAAGAATAACAAACCTTCTTGGGGGTGGAAGTCAACAAATGCTTCGGCAGCCCAAGATCGCCAACGACGTCGGGAGAAGAACAGTGGGGACGGTGCCGGGGCCGAAACTGGACGAGGGAAGCGCCAGGGCCGAAGCCTGGGTGAAACAATGCTGCTCCCCGCCCGAGGACAGGTCGGGAAGTGGGGGGCATCCCCCTTGTACTATTCTGGGGCTCACGTTAGGCACCCCCCGACTCGAGCCTTACGTTCCGCCGAATCTTGGCCGCCCACGACCGTCCGATGGGGAAGGAGCGGGGGGGGGGGGAGGTTGGGCTGGCCCTCCGCCGCCGCCGCGCCCTCCCCCTGCAGCGGCCGAGCCGGCGGCCGGGCGCCTCTTCTCGCGGCCGTCGCACGGCGACGTCGGAGACGACGACCAACGACGACGACGTCGTCGGTTCGGCGACGACGACGTCGTCGCCGACGGCGATCGCAGGCAGGCCAGAACGCCGACGACGACCGCAGGCAGAGTGGGACGCTTCGGCACTGCCTGCGACCCTGCGGCTCCTCTTCGCCGCCGGCGCCCCCGGGGCGCCGTCGCCGCCGCCGATGTGCTCCTCTGGGGGCGGCCCGGGGGCCGCGGCCTCCTCGCGGGCGGGGGAGCCGTCGGCCTCCTCGAGGGCGTCCTCGTGGGCGGCGGCCTCGGCGGCGGCGGCCCTGTCGGCATTGGCCTCCTCGGCCTCGGCCTCCTCGGCGTCGGCTCCCTCGGCGTCGGCGTCGGCCTCGTCCTCGTCGGCCTCGTCGGAGTCGGCCTCGTCCTTGTCCTCGTCCTCCTGCGACGGGGGGGAGACCTGGGCCTCCTGTTCGGCCGCCTCCTCGGCCGCCTCCCTTTCTCATTCTCCTCCTGACCTCCTCCTCCTCCTCCTCCTCCTCCTCCTCCTCCTCCTCCTCCTCCTCCTCCTCCTCCTCCTCCTCCCCCTGCTCCTCGCCCTCGCCCTCCTCGCCTTCATCGCCTTCCTCGTCCTCCTCCTCGCCTTTTGTCGCACCCTCTTGCGGCCAGGGGGCTCCCGAGCCCAGGTCAGCCAGGAAGGCTCGGCTGGGATTTTGCCGACCACCGTCACGCGCGCCCCCGTGCCCTCCAGCTGGCTCTCGGGTGATAACTCCCGCCTCCGGCGGCCATCCGCTGCGATCCGGACACTTCTGCCACGCCCGTGACGAGGCGCAGCTCGTGTGAAACAGCTTGGGCCATGTGGAAGACTCCGGAAGCACTCCGGAAACATGCGGAAACCTCCGCAACCCGCCCGAATTTATGGACGGGAGACCACAAGGGCTCCCAGCTTCGCGCTTCGCGCTGCGCCAAGCGCGAAGTGCGAATAACTTCGCGCTCTCGCGCCGCCTCCCAGGGGAGAAGAGATGGATGAGGAGGAATCGGAGCCGAACCGCGAAGCGCGAATACAGCCAAAAACCCTAATAAGGACGCGCGGTAAGGACGCAAGACCCTTGGAAGCCGAAGTTGGGATTTTTGGGGCGGCGGACGACGAAAACCTCAGGGACGCAAGAGCAAGGAAGAGCAAGGAAGAGCAAGGGTACCCTGAGCAAAGTCGCGCGTCCTTATTCGGGCTTTTGACTGTAACTTCGCGCCCTCGAGGACGCCCTTGGTGAGAGCGCCGGCAGGCCCCCGGAGCGCACCCCGTGGCGGGCCGGGGCACGCCGAGGCCCCGGTCGGCGAGGTGTGGGCGCTGCTGGGCCGAGGCCCCGCCCCCCGCTGCCGCTGCCCCCGCTGCCCCCTGGCGCAGGGCCGAAGCCACACGGCGTGTGGCGCTCTCGCTTCTCTGCGTTCTCCCTCGTTTTCGTTCGTTCTCCCTCGTCTTTTGCTTCGTTCTCTCGTTCTTGTTTCGTTGGTCTTGCGCTCGCGTGTTTGTCCGTTGCCGCTGTTGTTTCGTTCTCGGTTTTGCTCGTTCTCCCTCGTTTTTGTTTCGTTTGTTTTGCGACCTCGCTTTCTTTCCGTGCTCCCTCGTTTTGTCTTCAATCCGCCTCTACCGCGAAGCGAAGTCGAACCGAAAGCAACCCACGAAAGCGCCAAAACGCCGTTGAAGTCCAGCCCTACCCCTAATCTTCCGCTCTCTGGCTTGCGGGCCACAGCTCAGGCTGCCCTCTGGCGGACGTCCGGGACGGTTCCGGCAGCCCCCAGAACGCTGCGCGCGAGGCGCAGCTCATGGAGAAACCACCCTGGGCCTCCCAACCCGCTGGCAACTTCCGAAAACTCTGGAAAAGATTAGCCAGCGTGGGCCACAAACAATGGCTTCTTCAGATCAATGCGGTGCAATCTGGGTGGTGCCATCCAGGTGAGACAAGTTAGGTGGTTCAACCTATATGGCGCAAAGCAATGAAAAAACAACGCAAAGCAACGCAAGCCACTGCGAAGCTCTGCGAAACACTGCAAAGCAATGCAAAATGGTGCAAATTAACGCAAATCAACGCAACACAATGCAGCGGCATTGGATTCAATGCGACGCTGTGCAAAGCAATGCAAAGCACAGCAAAACACTTCACTCCAAAGCACTGCAAAACGATGCAATGCAAAGCAATGCAAAGAACGGCGAAATACTGCAAAGCAATGCATCGCACTGCAAACCAATGACATGCAATGCATAGCAACGCCATGCAACGCAATGCAAGGCAATGCAAAACAATGCACATCAATCCAACGCGATGCAATGCAAAGCAGTGAAACGCGATGCAAATAATTCCGAGCAATGCAGAGCAATGCGAACACATCAAATGCAAAGCAACACAAAGCAATGCAGAGTCGTGCAAACCAGTGTTGCGCAACGCAGATATGTAATGCGATTGCAGAGGCCATGCAAAGCAATGCGATTGCACCGCCAATCGGTTGCAAAGCAATGCAAAACGACGCGATACAATGCGATTGCAATGCGGCGCAATGCAATTGCAAAGAAATGCAATGCGATTGTGATTGCAATGCAACGGGGAGGGGGTGCAATAGGGTGGCCTCGACGGATCCAAACGGGACGCCAGGGGTGGCGCAACCGATACCAGTTACTTAGAAGAGAAGCGCGATCCCCTAATTGCAAGCACTGTTTGGGGAACTTCTGGCCGCCTCCCCTCCGCCCCTGCCGTTCCCACTGAGAAGGAGAACGTAAACATACAGTCGGACCTAGACCATAGGGCAGAAGAACATCCTTCAAGACCATGAGACCCTCCGTCGGCCAGACCACACAGAACATCCAAGGGTACCCTCCCCAGGATGCGAAAGAGCATCCAGCAAATAAGAAGAACACTGGGGTACCCTCCCCGAGCCGACCTCGACCTTATACCTCGGTCCGACTGAAATCTATTTCAGGTCCGCGCAGATGTCTGGCATCGGCGTTGGACCCCAGTCCCCAGCGCGCGCTGAGCGCGCATGGGGCCGCGCCAGGCCAGGGGGGGGACATCGCGAGGACCTCCGGGAAATCATGTTTTACGTACAGTCGGACTTAGGTCAGAACAACATCCCTCCGTCGGTCAAAGCACAATGAATCTCTAAGGGTTTTCTCCACAGGATGCAAAAGAACATCCAGCAAACACGAAGAACACGATGGTACCATCCCCGAACCGACCTCGATCTTATACCTCGATCAGACTGTATTTCTTCCTCCTCCAGTCAGGGGCAGCGGCCCAAGTGGGGGCCTTGGACGCAATGCAAGATCGTATCTGGGACACTCGATTTCAGCAGGGACGAATATCTACGGTCTTTGATCGATTTTCGGCATGCGCGCGCGACGACGCGCGCGTGTGCACTTCGGTCCGTTTTTGCTGCCATGGATTATTTGAAACTGCTGATTTTTGATAAACGGATGTAAGTGCATAGCATTTTCTGCAGAGGGATACGATGGGCCAGAATCATTTGTCTACTGAACTACGAAAGAGGGTACCAGTAATTCCGGGGGGTAGATCCTAATATTCTTTTGGGAGGGACAGATCTATTTGGGGCAATCGATGTTGTACAATCTAGGCGGCGACGGGGCGGCGGCGAGGCGGCGACGGCGAGCACGGAGCCGCCAGACCGCTACCCAGGCCCAGTCGACGGGCGGCGACGAGGCGGCGACGGGGCGGCGACACGGCAGCGACAGGGCGGCGACAGCGAGCACGGAGCCGCCAGACAAACATTCAGGGCCAGTCCCTTAGAACAGAAGAATCCCTAAGTGCAAGCACTGCTTGGGTAAAACTCCTCAACAATTCTGAAAACTTGCTCCACTCTCACACACTCGAACACCTTCCAAAAAAAACTGCTCCCCCCCCGGCGCCCACCGGGCCTCGGAAACTCCTAAAAAACTTCCGAACACTGCTTGGAGAAGTTCAACTTTCGAGAACATCCCCCGCCCTCCCCTTGGCGCCCCTCGTCCTCGACCTCGCCGGAACGGCCATCCGGAGTCCGCTCCGGCGCCGCCATCGCGCGCGCGCGCGCTCGGGCTCTCGCGCGCGCAGCGGGGGGGGGGAGCCGGCCTGGGCGCCGCCGCCGCCGCCCTCGATGCCAGATCTCCGACGATCTGATCGTGTTCGATCCGCGCGTTGTTCTTCGAATTCGGCCTCCGGGCGGCCCGCTGGCGGGCCCCGGGAGGCCGTCTTTCCGAGGGCTTGCGCAGAGGGGGAGAGGGGGGGCCTGGACAGGCCATGGAGGAACTCTGGACATCATGCAGGTCGAAACTCACGCGCACGCCGCTTCGGCCCAGCATGTTTTCATAAGGCGGCGGAGGGGTGGGGGGGCGGGAGGGAAATCCCATGCAAAATCACTTGCTTGAGCTCAATGGAAAAAACACGCTCTGGCGCAACCGAGAATGACTTCCCAGGTGGAGGGACTACCACGGGCAGGGGTCCCGAGCTTCGGGGCCGCGGATAGAACGCAGTCACACCGATGTCTGGGCTTGATCGAGCTGCGCCAAGGGCGGGGCGCCGCCAAGAGGGCAACCACATCCTCCTGGAAACCGATGGTCGACGTGGAGGGATGGCCGAGGATCGACAAGGTTTTGAGCATGGTTGGGCACCGTTAGGAGTCCTGGGGGCTTCTGGGGTTCCAGGGTCTCCGTCTTCTCGAGGAGGTGGCGACACCCCAAGGGTGGTGACCCCCCTTGGCGCTGCCTGGCTTGATTGGCGGCGAGCCTGGGGGGGAAGTGAGAAGGGGCGGGCCTGCTCAGAAGGCTCGGCAGTCCCCCAGCCGTTTGAGAAGTTGTCCAATCTTTCACCGGAAACATGGCCAAGGCGCGAGGGCTTTTGAGAAGTCCCCCGGCCTTCTGAGAAGGTACCGATACCGGTACTCCCCGGACCTTTCCCAGGGTGCGTTCTGAACAGGATTTCGAGGCGAATCCAGCGGTGGCGACGAGGGCCTCCCAAGAGGCTCAAAAAGGGGAAAACGGGGGAGGAGTAACGGTATGAATACCGTTTCCTTGCTTTCTCACTTTCCCCCCTCGCTTTCGCTCGGCGCCGAATTGAGGCGGCCGGCCGGCAGGGGAGGAAGAGGGCGCCCTGGGCCTGGGCGCCGTCGGGTGCAGGCGGAGGGCGTTAGGGTAGGGCGCCGGGCCCACTGTGCCCTTCGCGCCGTGAGAGACAAGCACGACGGACAAGTCTCGACAATATGCTCGGCCTCTGGGGGCCCAACTGGCCGATTCCAGAAACCCTGAACCCAAGAATGCGGTCATCTCTCGGGAGGTCGGCGATTGCTTCCGCCGGCTCCCGCCGAGCTTCCGCCGGCGGGAGCGGCCTCGTTTTACCCGGCTCCGCTGGCAGGGGGATGAGCGGCGGGCTGGCCTCGTCCAGCCTGGACAGGCCAGGACCTCGGTCAGAGGTCTCGCTTCAGACAGGACCGAGGGATTAGGGAACCACTGTCGCGTCATCACGGGACCACCAGGGAACGTTGAACACAGTCGAGTGCCACCGCCGTCCGCCGGCCTTCCGCCGCGGAAGCGATGGCAACTCCATCGATAGCCCCGCAAGCGAGGCCCTTCTTGGGGAACGCCTTGAATATCTCACGGGCCTGGGGCCCGTCCAAGAACGGCTCGCGAGGAGCCCCTGCAAGTACCCCACAACCTGAGATCCGACGCTGCGAGCGTCTTGGCGCACGGGGACGGAACGTATGGGGTACCATGCTCAACATTGTGCATCTGGACTAAGATTTGCTGTCCTCCGAGTCCCATCAGACAACAGCTCTCGTCATGTTGAGAGCAGGTCTTGTGTATACGGCAGCACCTGTTGTCTGACTGGCCAGCGCGAGCACAACGGCAGAACCCTCGACCGGAAGAGCATAATCGCGCGACACCGCGACCTGAGCCCCAGACCCCATTGTTCTGCCGTGCGTTTTTTTTCTGAATCGGATCGATCTGTGATGGCCCCGAGGGGCGAAAACGCTCAGCGAAAAACGTGCGACGTCCCGATCCCGAGGGCGTGCGTCGCTCTTCAAAAACCAATGCCGTAGAACGAGCCCAGGCCTCCGGGGGTCTTGGCGAACTTGCGCGTTGGTCTGCACGGGCCGCCAGCACGGCACGCCACATCGGACGAGGGCGCTCACGCGCCATCTTGAGCAGGCAGCTTGCGCAAGAATGTCGGCACAATCGAACCCGCTTTCGCGAGAGAATCAAAACACGGCGTCAACTGGGCGCCTCTGGGCACTCGGAAAGCCTCGCGGATCGATCCGTCTCGGAAAGCACAGCGGAAAGACAGGGTCCAGGGCGCTGGCCGTGACTTTTTGTTGCGAGGCTCCTTGCGAGGCTCCAGCTTTTTGGCGCCGCTGGGTCACAAGGGATGGATGGGATGGACGGGATGGAGGGGCCCCTGGGGACTGTTGTCTTGCAGGTCTGCTAATCATAGGGGTCGGAGTGTGTGTCAGGCTGGAAATCTATGTCTTGCCGCAGCCGGGCCCGCCGGCACGGGCGACGAGCACACATCGGAGCAGGGTGGAGGATGAGCAACGATGGGGCAGGAAGGCGCTGCCGGAGGATGAGAAGGAGGATAATGATGATGATGATGATGATGAGGAGGAGGAGGAGGAGGAGGAGGAGGAGGAGGAGGAGGAGGAGGGGGAGGAGAAGGAGGAGGAGGGGGAAGGGCGGAGCTACCCGGCCCCCTGGGGGGCACAGCTACCCTCTCCCCCCCAGGGAGTCCTCCGTCCGTCGTGGAGTTCTTACCTATTTCTACTACTGGAGCGCGACCGCTCCGGGGGGTGGGGGGTGGGGGGTTCGCCCGTACAAAATAACACTATACCCAAGCCGGGGGGGCAGGCGAGGGTCTTCGTCGTGGGTCTGGTATACAGCATGCCATCCTTGGGGCGTGCTTTTGTATACTGTATACTGAAAGCGGCCTCGGGCGGTGGAGTCTCACTCGGGCGGGGAGGGTATGGTACACGAGCAAATTTTGAGGAGGGCGGGGGGCAGCGTCGACATCGGCCTGCATGCCCACAGCCTCAGCGTCAGGGGGAGGACGCCCGCAGCTGGAGGAGCGGGGGGGGGGGCGAGCGCGCGCGGGCGAACGACGAGGTGCCGTGCACGTCGCACGAGAAAGGCATCTGTCGATGGGCAGGGGCCAGCGTCCAAGACCTTTTGCCTCGGGCGCTGCGGCAGGAATCAACGCAGCATGCCTCCTCCTGGGCGCGGGGGCGGGGCAAAATCGAACCTTTACCTGCCCGCGTCGGGCCTCGGGGCCATCAACAAGCGACTCCGGGACGAGCTCGGGGATCTGCTGACCCGGGTCGATCCAGACCCGGGTCCGTCGGGCCTTGCAAGATCCTGCAAGATCCTGCAGGGTCTTGCAGCACCCTGCACCCAAGACCGGGTCCGTGCGCCCCTGTCTCTGCAGGACCCTGCAGGATCTGGCGCTCTGACTGACCCCCGGTTGTGTTGACCCCCGTCCCGGGAGCTCCGATGAGCCACAAAAGAAGGCGGCCAGCCCCAGGAACGCGGTCGGGAGCACTTGCGTGAGGGCCTCTAGCCTCCGCCCCCCCCTGGTCGCCTTCCTGTTCTTTGTCGCGCTGTTCGTCTACGTGGTCAAAGGGGCCAGGCTTGTGCGTGTGTGCGTGTGTGCGTGTGTGCGTGTGTGCGTGTGTGTGTGTGTGTGTGTGTGTGTGTGACTACGTCATGGTTCCCATTCCCATTCCCCTTCCCCCGCTGCCCTCCACCTTGGGCCAGGGTGGGTGAAGTCAGAAGCAGCCCCCCCCCCACCCTGGCGTAAGGGGGGGGGTCCGTGCCCTTCTCCCCTAACACCCTTCTCGCGCCTGCAAGCGCCGAGGGTACTGACGACGACGTCGAGGACGACGGCGGCGACGACGACGTCGTCGACGACCGACAACGATGGCGGCCGACGGCTTCCTGTGGGGTCACGGACCGCGCGAGAGGTGTGCCGAAATAGAGCGGTGGCCGCCATGCGACCGCAGCGTCAGGGGCCGCTGGTGGAGCTCCCCATCGGCGGCCACGAACTGCGCGATGGGGGGCGTGCCAACATGTGCGGGGGCACAATGTGGACCCTGCCGCTCGGGCCTTCGGTGGAGCTCCCTGTGGGGCCACGGAACGTGTGAGGGAGATGCCGAACATGGGCGGGGGGACGCCGCGAGAGGCCTGCCAAATGGGCCGTCGGTCGGGCTCCCTCCAAGAGGCCCCCGAGAGCGCCCCAAGACGGCCCCGAAAGGCCCCAAGACGGCCCAAGAGGGTGCCAAGACGGCCCCAAAAGGAGCCCAAGAGGGGGAACCCTGCCCCAAAAATTCGAACCGTCCGCCCCGAAGGGGCTGCAGGAGGCCCAAAGAGACGGCCCAAAAAATCCCCCCAAAGGCGCCCACGGTTCCAACCTGTTGGGGCTGCCTTTTTTGCGTCGCCTTGACATGCAAACCAAAAAAAATTGGCGACGGATTTCTCACCGGGCCGCTCGCCTAGGTGGCAAGCCCAGCGCTCGTCTCTCAAGCGGGTGCTTCCAGGAGTGAGGAGCAATGCTCGCAGCGACTTGCGCAATTAATCAAGACGATGGGGCTGGGAACGCGGGGCCAGCTGCAGCCATCTTGGCAACCCCTGAACTTAGTGGAGGCCAGTCCACAAGAAACTTTCCACAAGAAAACCAGCCCTCAGACCCTAGGATGCCCATTGATTTTTGGTGTGGGAACGTCACGCTGTCGATCGACAAGCCATCGAAGCCGAAAAAACCCAAGGCACACTGGAGCCAAGCAGGGTGTTTCTTAGCGTGGGTCTCAGCTGCACTCTGATTCGGATAGAGGCAGGAGTGGTCTGAAGCCACACCGACCCTTGGCGCGCGGCCTGCCAGCGGCTGCGGACGATGCCCAAAATACCGACTTGCCAGGCCGCGCCCCCCGAGGCCTGGCAAGCAAAAGCCACTCTGGCGCGAGGGGTGACTCGTGCGCGTCGCCGGCCAGCCCCCCCCCCCTCCCCTGCCTGCCTCCCCCTCCCATGCAAAAAAACGACTTGCCAAGCCGCGCCCCCCGAGACCTGGCCAGCAGAGGCCACTCTGGCGCGAAGGGTCATTCGTACTCGTCGCCGATCGGTTCCTTCACCCCCCGTTCCCCTTCCTGTCCCCCCCTTCCCCCTTCCCGCCCCCCGTTACACGCGCCCATGCAAGAAAAGCAGCGCCCAGACGGCGCATCTGCAAAAATACTCACGGAAAGCAAGCCAAGCAAATTGTGAAAAGGTGCAATAACAAAAGCGTGCCAGAGACACAAACATTGCCCGTACACAGACCAATGCTGGGCGGCGGGTTACACGGCGCTTTCAAGGCTTGCCAGCATGGCCCCAACCAGCACGCTCTTGCACTGTGGATGTGTGGGCTAAGTGGTGCAAATTATGCGACATTCACGATTGAAGTCGTCAACCCAACTGCTCGCGCAATCATCCCACCCTCCCACCCGCAACTTGTTCTGCACAACCCATGCGGCCGCGATTGCGGTGACTACTTGGCACTGGCTGGCGCATCTGTTCGGTTGCGCTAAAGCGGCTCGCTCGCAGAGCGGCCAACAAATTTGGCTCAAACAATGCCGCCGCAATGGCGCTTACCGGTGGGAGCTTCCCAGCGCGTGTCGAGGGCCGTTCTGGCGCGCGGGCACTTCATTGCGGGTCTGTGGATCCGGCGGGCGCGGTATTATGATAACGCCGACAATGGCAGTAAAGCTGATGATCATAACGATGGTGGTGGCGATGATGATGATGATGACGACGGCAAGGCCACTGACGGCGCCGATGCTGGTCACGGCAATGACGATGATGTCCATGCTTCGGTGATGATATTGATAGGGTGATGTTGTCGGCAATGGCGGCGATTGGCGATGACAATAACGGCGTCTATGCGGCGGCGCTGATGAGGGTGAGAGGAAGCGCGGGCGCCGAAATGCAAGCAACCTGTAAGATTTGCTGCTGGTTTTGAAAACGTTTATATTGAAATGCTTTTGAAACCAATTGCTTTGAAAGGATTTCGAGAAAGCGCGCGTGGCGGCACAAGCGTGTGGCCTGTATGGCATGATGTGATAAGGATTCCTGCATTTGGCGCATGCTGTACCAACACGGATGCACCGTGTGGTTAGTTGAGAATGCGGGACCTGGACGAGATTACAAAACAACTTGCCCCCTAGTGCTTCAACAAGTGTGCGCGGGGAAGACGTTTGCCCACATATGTCTTTCCTGCTTATGATTTGCAAACGCTTGTAGAACTGTGAGTGTTGAACAAATACTGGCATGTGCGAGTGTGTGGACGTGTTGTACCAGCTGCCAAAATCATCGAAACATTTTTTTGAGATGAACGAGTGCGCGCACATTGTGTTCTATGATAGGGATGACGGGGGGAACGACACTGGCCCTCTTGAGATGATATGGCGTCATATGGGAAATGAGCGATGCGGCAGAACTACATTGAAACTGAAATACCATGGGTGGGGATAGATCTAGAGTCGGGAGGACGGAGGAGTCTATCTTGATTATCTTCTTTTGAAAGAAGTCAGGGTGGTGCAGCCTAAGTGAAGGGCTAACTTTGTGGTGTAAACTACGTGGTGCCAGATATGTGGGCGTATACGGGCGCCCACGACAACCTGGCACCAACCCGGTAATTACCAACCTGGCATCCGAAAATTCGGGGTACCACCCCAGCGTGGAGCGCCACCGACACGCCCGCAGGCGCCCACAACCGGACACCAAAAAGGCGCCAACCCCCAGCGGGGCGCCCACGGGCGCTCACCAACCCGACACAAGCGGAAACCTCGGCGTACCCCCCTAGCTAGCGCGGGGCGCCCACGAGGCGCCCACCACCTGGTACCAAGCGGGCACCAATTGAAACCTCAGGGTACCCACCCAATTCCCACAAGAAACTCGAGCAAGAACCGCTACAAGTGGACTTGACTGGACAGGACACGCGAGAGGACACAAGACACATCGGAGGGCCACATCGCCACAGGATTGTAAGAAGGCATGGGTCGCGCAGCGCACGACGCAAGGGTACTCTTGAGCTGGCAGGGTCGACCTACTAATCAAAGCCGACTGTAATTGCAAACGTTGTTCAGGGAACGCGCAGGGGAAGAGGGGTAAGGAGGGGCGGGGAGGGAGGGGCGAAGAGAGGAGGAGGACCCAGGCAGCATCGCAATGTTCGGTAAAACTGCCAGACTGCAGCGCCCCATTCCGAAGCAGATTGGGGCAACAATGATAACTGTTCTGAACTGTTGAGCGTTACGTTCAAGGCGCCCGCATGCACAAAACTTCCCTGTTGTAGCCATGGGCGTCCTCTTCTGCGAAGAATACTCAAACTCCTTGGTTCGCAGCTGTGCGGTTACGTACCTCTCTGCAAACACCATGTTTCTCAGGATCGTGTTCGGAGGAGCCCTCGCAAGTTCATCATAAGTAGGTGAGCTGCCGCTGTGAAAGCATTATCGACAAGTGTTGCGTGCCAGCTACCAGACCTCACTTCGGCGATGCTCACGCGTGCAGTGAACACGCCAAGTGTTTCGAATATCTTTCTGAGGCACCTGGTTTGGACACTGCTATGCATATCCAACTCTCGCGGTAACGCAACACACGACTTACCAATACCTTCCACAATGCAGACATCCTCATACGTGCTCCCCATTGGTGGGCATACGTTTGCATGGGTTCAAGCGTTGCACGTCGCGTAAGCTCAGACCATGGCTTCTTATCGGTGCGGGTGAGGGCGCCCAAATAAACATTACATTCAGCTTGAATAGCGCCCCACCCCCCCAACTATGAGTACGTACATGCATTTTGATATATATATATATATACACACTACACCCTCACACACACCACCAGCAAGCTCATACTCACGTCATAGCGCAGTGGCGAAGATATTGTGAAAGACTCAGCCAGACTATTTCGACACCCGAACTTACTCAAACGTTTCAAACATGGAAGACTTGAGCAAATGAGGTGACAAGCGGGTCAAAACTCTGCAATAACTGCTACTTGGTTATTTCGCGAATCTATATATACACTTAAATATATGTTCATACATATGTGTGCGTGGGTGTCTTCAACCACTTTCGGCGAATGCGCGCGCTGTGTATATGGCGCTATCCGTGTCCAGCGCATGCCGAGGGAACCGCAATTCACGCGAAGCGTGAACAAGGACATCTGGTTTGACACGGTCACACGCTTTTCTTCCACGGTCTCAGAACTTCCTCTTGATTCCGTGTCGGCAAGTACACTATTGTCGACAAATTCCTCATCGTGTCTTCAAGCGCGGCATCCATGAGACGGCGTACCGCAGGAAAAGAACCTGGCGTACCGCGGCCCGGTCGGAACCCGATTTGCGCTAATTTGCAGTCAGATCTCCCCTTCCAGCAGGTTCAAATGGAACTGCGACTGCCAACATAGTAGAGCCATTGCAATGAAGGGAAGAATACTATGCCTTGAAGGGGTTGCGTATACCCCATGCAAAATATACCCGTTGAGAATTGTAACCATGGATGGTTCCCACGGCTCTTCAAGAATTTACTTCTGCTTCCAAGATACGTTGCAAATACACAAGCGAAGATCTAACCCGCCGTCGCTCGACGAAACGAGTTGCTATAAATTTGGGGGGGTGCGCAATCGTGGCCTGCATGTTCCAGGGCTCGCGAGCCTTCTTGTTGCCCGACGCACCACGTGAAGATATGCTGATACTCGATGATCGCCATTCTGCTGTACATTCGGCAGTGTATGTGGGCCTCCGTGCACTTCCCACTGCACGTTTCCAAAGCTCCCCGCAAGTCTCTCGGCTTGCGTCAAAGCCCACCACACATGACACCGTAGACGCCTGTGCTATGACGACGGTGTGTTCCGCAGGGGTCCGACCGCTTGCCAACTGCAATTTTCGATTGCATTGTTCAGCCAGCGTTGCTCGCCGACACGCGCTGCCAAACAAGCATGTGCGTTGAGATGCTTAGTGTTGCCATCACAGCCTCTTGCAGTATTTCTCTGTCCCAGTGCCAAAACCGACAAGCGACTTGCTGTCTCAAATGGACCACGCCCACGGAGACACCGACGGCGAGCCCGGTTCAAAATGGACAGGGACTGCTGCCAGCTGCCAGCTTTCGTCACCACTCTTCCCGTGCCCATCCCGATCCTCCAGATCCTCCTCCTCCCCCTGTTCCCCTCACTCGGGTGCGCGCCGAAGGGGGAAGTGAGCGAAGGCAAGCCTTCTTAGAAGGCGGCGGCGCTCCCAAGAAGCCCACTGGCCTTCTGAAAAGCATCTGCGGCTTGGCAGAGGGCTCAGAAAGCTGCCCAGAAAGCCGGGGGCCTTCTGAGTCTTCTCCTTCTGCTTTCCCCCCTGGGCGCGCAGCCCAACCCCCACACATCCTCGCCGCGCGGCATCTCTTTCCCCCGCCGCTCCTCGACCGTCCTTGGCCCAGGGGACCGCGCGTGCGCGCGTCCGCGCGCGCGCGCGACAGGGCATTGGTGGCGCTGCTCCCCCCCCCAAAGCTCCCCTCCTCGTTCCCTTGTGCTCCCGCGACCTGCAGCGATCAGGGAAGGTGCACCGCCAATCATCGTGCAGACACGAGGAGGGCCAAGTCAACGAATGCAGGGGCTTGTCTGTCCACGGCGAGCCGCGGACAAGCTCAGGGCTCCCCGGCCCGAATCTGGGAAGCGGCCCAAAAGCCAGAGCCCCACCTCCTGAACCCGAAATGGTTCCCATTTCAGCCTGCGGCCTCCTCGGCAGCCCTGCGTTGTCTTGCATTGTCTTCTCGGCATCAGTGCAACAGCGTCGACGGGAGACAAAGCATCTCTATATCGGAGGTGAGGGGGTGAGATCGAAGTGGAACGGAGAGCCCCCCTACCGGGAAATCGGTTTCGGTTTCGTGTTCGTGCGTGCCGTGCGGGCGAGGCGAAGCTTCGTGGGCGGGCGAGAAAAAGTCTCCTGTGGCTGAGGCGCGGCCGGACCAAATGACTCCCTGCCGGGCGGCCGGGGGCCCGCGGTGTCCCGCCGGTGTCCCGCTGGTGTCCCGTGTGGCTGAGGCGCGGCCGGACCAAATGACTCCCTTCCGGGCGGCCGGTGGCCCGCGGTGTCCCGCCCCCGCGGTGTCCCGCGGTGTCCCGCGGTGTCCCGCGGTGTCCCGCGGTGTCCCGCCGGTGTCCCGCGGTGTCCCGCGAGGATGATGATGATGAGATGATGATGATGATGATGATGATGATGATGATGATGATGATGATGATGTTGATGATGATGAGATGATGATGATGATGATGATGATGATGATGATGATGATGATGTCCCGATGAAGATGATGATGTTGATGATGGTGTCAATGGTGATGATAGTGTCCCGATGATGAGGATGATGATGCTCATGATGATTATGTTGATGATGAAGACGATGATGGTGTCCCGATGATGATGATGATGATAATGACGATGTTGATGATGATGATGATGATGATGATGATTCCGATGATGTTGGTGATGATGATGTTGATGGAAATGGTGTCCCGGCGATAATGATGTTGATGATGATGTTTGATGATTATGGTGTCCCGATGATGATGCTGATGATGATGATGATGATGGTGATGCTGATGGTGTCCCGATGGTGATAATACTGATAATGACGATGTTGATGATGATGTTGCTCATGAAGATGATGGTGCCCCAATGATGATGATGATGTTGTTGATGATGATGATGATGTCGATGATTATGATGCGATGATCATGGTGATGGTGGTGTCCCGAGGATGATGACGATGTTGATGATAATGTTGATGATGAGAAGGATGGTGATCATGATGGTGTCCCGATTATGATGATCATTCTGATGATGCTGCTGATGATGATGACGATGACTGTGTCCCGATGAGAATGATGATGATGTTGATGATGAGATGATGATGGTGATGATGATGATGATGTTGTCCCGATGATGATGCTGACGTTGATGATGATGTGTATGATGATGATGGTGATGATGATTACGATGATGATGATGACGGTGCCCTCATGATGATGACGATGTTGGTGATGATGTTGATGTTGATGATGTTGATGATGATGATGATGATGATGATGATGATGATGACGTTGCTTGTGAGAGCGATTGTGATATCGATAGTGAGATCGATATTGAGACCGAATGTGAGATCGTTTGTGTGATCGATTGTGAGATCGATTGTGAGCTGAATTGTGAGATCGATCGAATGAGATAGATCGAGTGAGATCGATTGTGAGATCGATCGAGTGAGATCGATCGAGCGAGACCG
Organism: Prorocentrum cordatum; assembly: GCA_963575745.1. NCBI lineage: Eukaryota > Dinophyceae > Prorocentrales > Prorocentraceae > Prorocentrum > Prorocentrum cordatum. The sequence goes on from CAUYUJ010016715.1 coordinate 387,098, forward strand.
ATAGTGAGATCGATACTGAGATCGATAGTGAGACCGATCGAGTGAGACGTTGGTTCCCCCCCGAACCTCCTTATCACCCGAAGGGTGGTCGTATAGGTATAGTAGCGTTGTTGCTCGAACTCGCTGAGCAAGCAAGGATGCAGCCAAGGTAGCAGAGTCTTGGCCGAGCATAAAATCATCGTCGCCAGAGCGTGTGTGTGTTGCCCATTCCCTGAACCCAAAGTGGTTTCCATTTCAGCCTCCTGCCTGTGCAGGCAGCGCGCTGCAGCGCACCCACCTTCTGCAAAAGAGACCACGAAACCCTTGCGGCAGAATACCATTTGCACGGTGTTCGATGTGGCGCCGATGGGAACCTAATTACGGTGGGGGGGCGCCGACTTCAGGCCTCTGGGCTCCCTCAGTGGGTGTTGTACAAATGAAGCAGAATCTGTTCAGGCGATATGTTCAGGGAACGACAGAAAAGAAAAACAGTATTAACTCTCTGGCGAGCGCGGCGCCATTCACGTGTCCTGGCCAACTACTGCGCCTTCGTCTCTTCCATTGTGCTCCTCCAGCTCCCGCTGCCTGCCCATCGCAGACATTCCTTCCGCTGCCGCTCCTCGTCCTCCTTACCAACCTCCTCTCGTCATCCTCCTACGTACGCTGTTCCTGACCATGTCAATCCTTCTCCATCTCCTTATCGATATGCTCCCCATGATCCGTGGCCGTGTCCTCCTGCCTCCGCCTCCTCCTCTTCTTCCTCGACTCCATCACGCCCATAATCATATACACCCTCCCCACATCCGTCACTCACGTCATCAGCATCAAAACATGTACCACACTCATCCTCAGCATCATCACCACTACCATCAGAATACTTATGAGCATCGGCACTAGCATCAACATTATCATAAGCACCAGCATCAGCATCCTAGGTATCACCACTATCATCATCATCATCATCATCATCATCATCATCATCCTCATCCTCATCCTCATCCTCATCATCTTCATCATCATTATACTCAGCAGCAGCAGCATCATCATCCTCGACAGCAGCATCATCAACACCCTCTTCCTCCCCCTTCTCCTCCTCCAACTCATCAGCATCAGCAGCACCATCGTCATCACCATCATCATCACCATCATTCATCATTCGCATAATATTCTTCTCCATCATCATAATCACCATCACCATCACCATCACCAGCAACCCTATCAGTAGCAACATCAGCATGATCACCATCACCAGCATCCTGATCATCCTCAGCATCGACATCTGCATCTTCATCGTCATCAGCATCAGCATCAGCATCATAAGCATCACCATCACCATCATCATCATCGCCGTCGCCCTCGTCTTCGTCATCGTCATCGTCATAATCATAATCATCAGCATCATCAGCATCATCATCATCAGCATCATCATCAGCATCATCATCATCATCTCGGCGCACCTTTCATGCGTTCCTGACGGTCCCACAAAAGGCTCCAACGAAGGCCCCACTGGCAGTGCTCGCATGGCGTCCTGGGTCCACTTCAGCGCACCCCTCGCATGGTTCGTGGCCTCATACGGAGCTCTGGCGAAGGCCTCAACGGCTGTGGTCACATCCAGCCCCGCCCAAGTCCGGCGCACCCCTCACACGTTCCGACTAGGAGTTCCAGAGATGGTCCCAGTGACTACAGTCACATGTGTTGCCCCATACGGAGCTTCAGCGAAGGACTCAGTGGGTGCGGTCGCACGAGGCCCCGCTTCATTCTGGACAACCAATCACTCGTCCGGTGGCCCCGTCGGAAGCTTCAGCGAAGGCCCCAGTGGCCGCGGCGGCATGCGGCCCACCGAATACTCGTGGATTGAGCGATCCGCTTTGCAGCCCTGGTTTCTGGGACCCTGAGGTCTGCAGCTCTAGGGGGATCCGCATGTCAAAACACTCCAGCGAACCAAAACCTGTGATCACCCCCCCGCCCTCCTTCTCCACCCCCTTCCTTCGCCCCTTCGTCCCCCTAGACGTATTTCTCGTCTCGTTCCCCTCACCACTGGCTCAGAAGGCCAGCGCTAGGCTCACAGGAACGCGATGGGGACGGAACGGATCTCCAAGTTCGTAAGGTCGCCGTAGGAGGAGCCGTTGAACCCAGCAGGCTCCAGATGATTCTTCAAGATCCTGTTGCGCTCCGTGCTTTCGTCCAGCCTCCTCCGCCCCCTCCACCTCCACCTCCTCTTTCTCCTCCTCATCATCCTAATCCTGGTCCTAATCATCATCATCATCATCATCATCATCAGCATACGCATCATCATCATCATCAGCAATATTACCATCATTATCAGCATCATCAGCATCATCAGCATCATTAGCATCAGAATCATCAGCATCATCATTACCATCATCAACATCACCATCATCAACATCATCATCATCATCGTCGTATCACCATCCCCATCAACAGCAACACCGTCATCATCATCATCATCAGCATCATCATCAACATCACCATGATCAGTGTCAACATCAACACCAGCATCATCACCATGAGCTTCACCACCGTGATCATCATCATCGCAGTCATCATCATCATCATCATCATCATCATCATCAGCAGCAGCAGCATCATCATCATCATCAACACCAGCATCATCGTTACCGCCATCATCCGCATTCAAATCATCGTCTGCATGACCAGCATCCACAACACCAATATCACCAGATCATCAAGCATCAACATAATCAAAGTCATCGTCATCACCAGTATGCTCCTCATCATCAGCAACATCATACTCATCATCGCCATCATCTTCTTAATTAACGTCACTAACATCATCACCAGCAGCATCATCAACAGCATTACCATCATTCTAATCAGCAACATCATCAGCATCATCAACATCGTCATAATCATACTTAGCATTGTCATCATCATCACCAGCGTCGTCAACCTCATCAGCCTCAACATCATCATCGTCATCATCATCAACATCAAGCTCACCATCATCATCTGCTTCATCAACATCGTCATCACCAACACCATCATCATCGCCATCCATTGATTTCATAAGCATTATCATCAACCTCGTACTCATCAGCCTCATCATCATCACAATCCTAACCATCATAGCCAAATCAGATTCTGTACCATCATCAACATCATCATCCGCATCACCACCACAACCATCATCAACACCATCATAATCATCAGCGTCAACATTTTCATCATCACCACCATCCGTCATCATTTCTCCTCGTGACCCTCCTCCTGCTCATTCTCCTAGCCACCGCGGGGTCAAGCAATGGCCATGCTGTCCGTACGAGGCAGCGCAGATACTACACAGATCCCTCTACACGTTTCGTGTTTCAGACCATGTCGTTTGCGACCAGACATTGGAAGACATTGTGCGCGACATGTGGGAAGCTAGTGTGGCCGCTTGAACACCTTGGCAGCGGCACCGTGCGATGAACGGGACTTTGCGCCCAGAGCAAGGAGCATGGCGCAGACTTCTCCTCGATCCTCCCCTGCGCTCGGCAGGCCCAGCTGGGCTCCAGGGACCGCCCAAGCTGTACACACGCGCATCGCAGGCAGCCACCACGGCCAGGACCGGGCAGCGCTGCGCCCCCGACGCCGAGCAGCGCCGCCGACCAGGCAGAGCTGCGCCGCAGAGCTGGGCGCACCGCCGGCGGACGCCCGAAGCGCGGTCGCAGCGGCGAGCTGGGCCACGGGATCGCGAGAGTGAGCGCAAGCGGCAGGAGCACCCGGGGCGGGGGCAGGCGGCGGCGGAGGGCTGGGGGCAACGTGGAGCACTTCTTGGTCGGAGGCGTCGCGGTCGTGGCTGCGGCATGGCTGCTATGGAGCGGGTCGTGGCAGCCGAGGCGGCGAGGAAGGGCGAGAGGGACGGGGGCAGAGGGCCGCGGACGGCCGGAGCGCCCTCCGAACGCTCGAGCAGGGACTTCTCCAGCGCGCGCGGGCACATGCAGAGCTGCGAGCCGCGACCAAGTCGCCTCCGCCTCTCGGGGCACTGCGCCCCGAGGGGGGTGCGGGGGGGCCGAAGCCCATGGGGCGCTGGCCGGCAGATCCACTGCGTCCACAATGCAGAGATCCGCGGGGGGCCGAAACTCATGGGCGTTGGCCGGCAGATCCGCTGCGCCCCACAGCGAGGGGGGCTGCGACCCGGTTGGGAAGGGCCGCGGGGAGCGGAGACCATGTTGCCGCAGATGCGTACTGGGAGAAAACGATAGAAAACAAAAACCTGGGGCGGACGATGAAACACATAATTTCGCCGGCCTGGTTGCCTCGACAATAAGGGATGGGGGGGGCAGGCCGATGGCAGGCGGACAATCCTGGGCTGTCTGGGGGGCCGGGGTGGGCCCACGAGGCCGCAAAAAATGTCCGATCCATACTCTCCAACCATACCCTGCAGCAGATGCGTACGTTGAGACGCTTTGCTGTAATACACCTGGGGGCGCATTGCTCGGTCAGCCCTGGGACCCCGCAGAGCGCCTCCAGAACTCCGCGACATGTCCGGATCCCTCGAGGAATGACAAATATCCGTGGGATTCCTGCTGGTCGACATTCTGTTTGGTTTCGTGTGCCTCTGGTGCACTTTGCGCCTAACTCCGCGCGCCACGCGACGTTCGATCGTCCTCGCGACGCCGCCTGGGAGAAGGGCAATCGCCGACCGTTGCCCGAATGCAGCAAATGGCGATCAACACCACATGTTTCAATGTGTGCGTTGCGAGTCGCCGAGGTTGCTCGCAAGAAGCCCCAAGACAGCCTCCAGAGGCTCCAATATTGCCCTCAGACTGCAACATGATTAGCCAAGCTGGCTCCCAGGCGGCCCCTGCAGGCTCCAAGAGCGTTCAAGACCGCCCAAGATTGCCCAGCAACGCCGCAGGATGGCCCAAAGAAGCCACCAAAAACGTCCCAATAACCCCACAGGGTCTTGAACCCCCCCTCGCCGAATAATGGGAACTTGCTTATTTTGTGCGCGGGCTTATTGACGGATTGGGACCCCAATAATATTTGGAAAACGATTATTCCCACGCGACGCCCATCGCTGATGATCGAGAGAGAGATGAGAATCCCTGATGTTGATAATCATAACGATAAGGGGAAGAGGAGGAAGGGAAAGACGAGTTGGATCGCCAGCCGAAAGCCTCTTTTTAGGGTGGTCGCCGGCAGCCTTGAAGACCCTCTGAGGTTATTGTTTCCAGAGGCCCTGAGGTTGCCTCAAAATGGCCCGAAGGTGGCCCCAAGAGGCTCCCAAGAACGCCCAAAACCTCCTAACTAAGCCTCAAGGTCTCTCCGACACCCCCACAAGACGCTACAATATGGCTCCCAGAAGCCCCAAGACGGCCCGAACACCCCCAATTGTGACGCATGAGGCCTCACTAGCAGCCACAGATGCCCCCGAGTGCCCCCCAAACCGCGTGTCCAGATGGGAGTTACTGTGGCCCGCGCTGGCTTCTGAATTTTGAAATTGTGTGTCAAGGCTTCTTCGTTTTGCGCGAACCTCTCGACAAGCCTCACATCGCTTGCTCCCCGCCGAGAGATGAGCGACCACACACGATCACACGTGTGGAGGCGTGTTGTTTGTAGACAGCTTATCAATAGTAATAGCCTTAATAATAATAGTAAGTTTAGTCGTACTAGTAATAGTAGTGGTAGAAGCAGCAGCAATAGTAGTAGTGGTAGTCGTGGTAATCGTAGTAGTAGGAGCGGTGGTTGTAATACTCATAGTAGTACTAGTAGTAATCGTTGTACAAATACTACGAGCAATGGTAGTAGGAGTAGTAGTGGTGGTACTAGTAGTAGTAGTAGTAGTAGTAGTAGTAGTAGTAGTGGTAGTAGTAGTAGTAGCAGTAGCAGTAGTAGTAATAGTAGTAGTAGTAGTAGTAGTAGTAGTAGTAGTACTAGTAGTAGTAGTAGTAGTAGTAGTAGTAGTAATACTACTAGTAGTGTCCAGACAAGTCGTAGTAAAGTCATAGTCGTAGTAGTAGCAGTAGTAGTAGTAATACAAATAATAGTAGTAGCAATAGAGATACTGCCTAGTAGCACTCGTGTAATAGTCACCGTCGTAGTTGTAGCATTAGTAGAAGACGCCGTCGTCGTCGTAGTGGTGTTAGCAGGAGTAGGAATCGTTGTAAACGTAGTAGTAGTAGTAGTAGTAGTAGTAGTAGTAGTAGTAGTAGTAGTTGTAGTTGTAGTTGAAGTAGTAGTAGTAGTAGTAGTAGTGATAGTAGTGGTAATAGTATTTGTAATAATCGTAACAGTGTAGTAGTAGTAGTAGTAGTAGTAGTAGTAGTCGTAGTAGTAGTAGTAGTGGTAGTAGTAGTAGTAGTAGTAGTAGTAGTAGTAGTAGTACTAGTAGTAGTACTAGTAGTAGTAGTGGTAGTAGTAGTAGTACTACTAAAAATGCTCGTAGAGGTAGGAGCAATAGCAATGGTGGTAGTAGAAATAAATAAAAGTAATAGTAGTCGTAATCGTAATAGTAGTCGTGGTAGTAGTAGTAGTAGTAGGAGTAATAGTAGTAGTAGTAATAGTAGTAGTCGTAGTCGTAGTCGTAGTAGTAGTCGTAGTAGTAGTAGTCGTAGTCGAAGTAGCAGTAGTAATAGTAATAGTAATAGTGGTGATAACAGTAGTAGTAGTAGTAGTAATAGCAGTAGAAGTAGCGATCGTAGTCGTACTAGTAGTGCTAGTAGCATTAGTAGTGGCGTACTAGCACTGCTCGTAGCATTAGTAGTGGCAGTAGTAATAGTTGTAATATCAGCAGTACTGGTAATACCGGCAGCACTAGTCGTAGAAGTAGCAGTAGCAGTAATCGCACTAATAGTAGTCGTTAGCAGTCGTCGTCGCAAGAGTAGTAGTAGTAGTAGCAGCAGTAGTAGTAGTAGTAGTAGTAGTAGTAGTAGTAGTAGTAGCAATACTAACAGTAGTAGTGGTAATTGCAACGGCTGGGGATGTGGCAATGGCAATGGCAGTCACGCGAGTCGTAATGATTGTAATGTATGGTGGTAGAAGGTAGTAGTAACAGTCGTAGTAGGAGTAGTAGGTAGTACGGAATAATCCCAGTAGTTGTGGGTAACATCGGAAGATGTAGAAGAAGAAAAACAACAAATTCAATCGAAGTCGCCAACCTAAACAGAATGAGGGGGCTGAACGGTCATTCCCAGTCCCTGGGCGCCTGGTTGAAGTGAGGTTCTGCGGTGCGGATTGTTTATGTTGTTGTCGTTGTTTGTTGTTGTTGCCGTTGTCTGTTATCGTCGTCCCCCCGGCGATCCGGCCCGCGACCCGCCCGCGACCCACCCGCGACCCACCCGCAACCAACCCACCCGCGACCCACCACGCGACCCACCCCGCGACCAACCCGCGACCCAACCCGCGAACAGCCTTCGAACCACCCGCGACCCACCCGCGACCCGGCCCGAGACCCACCCGCGATCCAACCGCGACCCACCCGTGACCCACCCGCGACCCATCCCGCGACCCACCATCATTGCTGTAACGGAAAAAGCCGGCGCCTGCAGCGGGCTCGTTGCAGAATTTGTTAAAATGTGGCACCTGTGGCGGGCTTCTTCAAAACCTCGCAGACTGCCGACCGACGTCACGTCACCGCCGCCTCCTCTCTGTTACCCGCAACTGCGAGGGGCCGAATGTAGTATTACAAGTTGAGGTAGTCTGAGTAGTAGTAGTAGTAGTAGTAGTAGTAGTAGTAGTAGTAGTAGTAGTAGTAGTAGTAGTAGTAGTAGTAGTAGTAGTAGTAGTAGTAGTAGTAGTAGTAGTAGTAGTAGTAGTAGTAGTAGTAGTAGTAGTAGTAGTAGTAGTAGTAGTAGTAGTAGTAGTAGTAGTAGTAGTAGTAGTAGTAGTAGTAGTAGTAGTAGTAGTAGTAGTAGTAGTAGTAGTAGTAGTAGTAGTAGTAGTAGTAGTAGTAGTAGTA
>CAUYUJ010016715.1:397500-455000 GCA_963575745.1 Prorocentrum cordatum
GTTGACCTTTCATATCTGAATACTGATTATTGTTGATCCCCCTCCTGTAATGTATCGGTTTTCAAATTGAAGTGCCCTTCCCAGGGCTCGCACCCTGTCTTCTATCAGAGAAAATGGTCTTGCTCAAACTGCGCCCCTGGCCCCCGAACTACAGCAACAGCGGCTCCCGCCTTATATTCCCTCACAATGTATTCCCAAATCGCGCTCTCGCGCGGGACGTCCTCACAATGTATACAGAAATCGCGCTCTCGCGTGGGACTTCCTCGCAATGTATTCAGACACCGCGCCCTCGACATTCAGGAGTCACGCTCTCGCTGCGGTTTTCCTCCCAATTGATTTGGGAATCGAACTCTCGCTCGAGACCTCCTCGCGATTCATGCAGGACGCACGCTTCAGCAACCCGCCTGCTCGACCCGGCCGCCTGGGCCCTCCTTCCCGACCCGCCTGGTAGGGTCTACCCGCCCGATCTGCCCGTCTGGTTCTGCCACATCATTTCTGCTCCTAGCTGGCCCTCCTGCTAATCTATTTCGTGCTCCATCCTCCTCCCACCCCCTTCTGCCTCAGGGGCTGCACGAAATACACCTGGCAGGTACGAAAGATATACCCCCAAGGGGGTACGGTCGAAAACGACAAGGGCGGGCATCGAGGGTTTGGGATAGACGTGTTGGATGGCACGCGAGCAGATAAACGCGAACAATACTAAAATGATTGTTGTTGTTGATGATGTTGCTGTTGATGTTATTGCTGTTGTTGTTTTTGTTCGTTGTTGATGTTGCTGCTGTTGTTTGTTGTCCTCGCCGCCCCCCGCGACCTGGCCTGCGACCCACCCGCGACCCACCCGCAACCCACCCACGACACGGCCCGCGACCCAGCCGTGACCCACCCGCGACCCACCCCGCGAGCCACCCGCGACCCACCAGCGACCCACCCGCGACCCACCCACGACCCACCCGCGACCCGGCCCGCGACCCACCCGCGACCCACCCGTGACCCACCCGCGACCCACCCCGCGACCCACTAACATTGCTTTACCCAAAAAAATCGGGGCCTGCGGCGAGCTCGCTGTGTACTTTGTAAAATGTGACGCCTGCGGCGGGCTTTTTCAGAGCCTCGCAGACTGCCGACGTCCCCGCCGCCCTCATCACTCTTATCAGAAACTGCGGGGTGCTACGCTAATCGTTTCCGCATGTGTGCACAGGTCGAGAGAGGGTGAGCAGGAAGCCAGATCAGTAGGAGTCGGACTCACAGGGCTCCTAGAGGCCCAAAGAGGATCTTCGGAGGTCCAAAGAAGCTCTTCGGAAGGTCCACGAGGCTCATCATAGGCGCTTTGTCGGCGTGTGTGGGTGGGTCTGGGCCTGTTCCCCCCCCCTTGCCGTACTGAGTCAGCGACCTGCAGACTCCGGAGCACCTCTGGCCATACAAGCACCCACTGGGCCACAGAAACACCCAACGGGCCACACAAACACCTTCTCTCCCATGATGGCCCCTTGAGGGCCCAATGATGCCTCAGGATTGTCCCCAGCTTGCTCCAATGGTGACCGAAGGAACCTGTCCTGGACGGCCCAACATTATCCAAAGACGTTTCCAACCCCACGGCTCCGAAACTTCCACCCCGTTCATACTGCATATACTCCAAATTAATCGGTCCAGATATCAACGCATCCGTCCATCAGGGGTGCCGGCGGCAAGGAGGTAGCCTTAAGGGAAAAACAAAAACAGGTGTCGTTTTAGCGCTATCTAACTAAACGTACATAGTGTTGGTTGGCTGGGCGCTCCTTTCAACGCAAACGTTCGCGCAACACCATGTTGTCACGAGCGCACGGTGACAATATGAGATATCAGCTAACCTGGCATTGCAAGTCGTTGCGACTTCAAAAGCACCTTACCACTTGAACGTCCGCTACCCCTCTGGCCCGCAGCTCCTCGCTGCAGTCCGTAAATCACAAGGAGAAGCGATCACCTCTGCCACAACACCCTCGCGACGATCGGTTGATTTCTGGGCGTCCCAAATCCATCATCCACCTCTAAAGTCCGCGCCCATCCGCGCACTTTCTTCACACACAGGATGTCACTGTGTGATGTTTCAGAGGATTACGTTTCCCATCGGAACGTCCTCGGTGTCTCAACATGATGCTTCCGCTGCAACGTTGGCCTCATGTTCGTCGGATATGCGCTCTGCTCCCGTCATTCAAAATTAGCGACCTCGCCCAAACGCGGGCCACTTTTTGGGATCCGAATCCTTCCTCATCGGTGTCGCCCCCCTCCTTCCCCCTCCTCCGCTAGACCCTGGTCCTCCTGCTCCCCCCACTCCTTCAACTCTCGTCCTGGCCCTTCTCCTTCATCCTCCTCCTTCATTTCCTCTTGCTTATCCTCCTGCTCACCCCCCATCCGCTCATCATTCCCTCTTCCTACTAGCTATGTAGGCGGCTCCCGTTTCCGATTGCGCACAACACGATGAGATCGCTTGCGAAATTCCAGGTCTGCTCTGACACGGGTTGACGGATAGAGGAACCTCAACGCAACAGAAAGGGATGGGGGAGAGGGTACGATGTCAGAGAATCGCGCGAGCGCGCCAAACTTGTCCCGCATCCTCCCCCATCTTTCTCCTCAAACCTCCTCCTCCTCCTCCTGCACATGATCACTTTCACTAATATCATCATCAACATCATCAATAACATCATCATCATCATCACCAACATCTCCGTCCGTCGTGGTGTTGACGGGACGGCCCCCGCCGAAGGCAAAGTACAGCCAATGCAGCGCCCTGGAGGCGCATCAGATCCACATGCACGAGGTGGTGATCTTCTCGCCTGAGGAAGCCGCCAACCGCTTCAATTTTGAGGATCCGCTCACCGGAGGCGGAGGCGGACAGGGTGGGCGGCGAGTTCAACGTGGGCGGGGTGCTCGCGTTGACCAATTGGCCGCCCAAGTAGAGAGTCTCACTTCGGTGGTGAGGCAGCTAGCACAGTCATCGGGGGCTCTTCCACCAGCTGCTGGACTACCGAAGCCTGCTCACAAGCCGAAGCCGCCTCGAGATCAGCCACAGATCTTGAAGCAGATACGGGCCCCCTGAGAAAGGTGGACAAAGCAGGCGCGAACTCCGCACATCAGTAGGTGGTCAAGAAGTTCAGGGAACTGATTGGCGACCAACAGAACTCACCGACATCCACGGGGACTGGTCAGGGATCAAGTTCACCTGGGAGCCCCGTGACCAAGAAGCATACCGCTTTCATGCCCAAGCTGGTGCAGTCGGACTGGCCAGACAGTGTTTGTGGGCTGCAAACTCGATCAGCGATCGATGTGGTTGCAGGCGTCAGCGGGGACGGATGCGACTTTCACCATTTCAACACGGCAGACCTCGGCGACACCGAGGCGATCAGTCCTGAAGTCTTGACTCACACGGATGCAGGTGTCGCACCTACGACTGCCCAGAAGATCAAGATGGGCTATGCAGCTCCAGAGACTCGACGGCTACCGCCTGGATGCAAGGACGGCAACACCGTGCAGGTACCAACGTGTCTGGCCTCGGTCTGCCGACCCGCGGCTGCCAAGGAAATTTTTGCGGATGACCTGTACGGCAGGGTCTCTCAGAGCCCAGTGAATCTCGCTTCGCTGGTGTTCAGCGCGACCCGGTGCCAAACTTTTCTACGTAACCAGGGTGCGATCAACTGCGGGTCGGAGATCACGATGTTGCTGGTGATCACAGCGTCGGAGCTCGAACGTTTCATGAAGATGGCCTTGTCAAAAGGAATGTTCCTCAATCTTCAGAAGACGGCGATCATTCCAAGATGGTCCAAAGAAGGGAGGAGGAGAATGCGGACGCCTAATTACCTGACGGGAGGTCCTGCCGAGATGGATGCGCAGCGTGCCCCAGCGGACTGGAGCGAAACACTTCAGTTGCAGCGCTGGGCATCAGATAGGCTTCCTGAACATCGCGAGCATTGTCAGGGCATGCAGACGACATTGGTTTTTGTCGAACTGATCTCCCTGCTTGTAGCTGGGCGGCTGACACCGCCTGCAGTTTCTCATCAAGGATTATCTTGTCCCTGGCGAAAGCTACCACGCGGACGCACCCCAGACCTGAAGGAGCCAAGCCCTGCAGTGCGCGGGGAATGCAAGCCCCGAAGCTTGGAACTCAGGAACCAGCAGTTCCCCCGGGCGACGACCTGATGGACCATCCTGCTCCAGGAGATGCAGGTCCTCTGCCGGGCGAACGTAGACCCCCTCCTCCAGGGGGTGCTGGCCCTCTTCCCCGTCCCCCTTGGCGTTCCTGCATGGACGAAGTGGATGAGGGTGGAGGTGGTGATTGTTTTTTCCTTTGCGCAGGTTTCCAACTACACGCATGGCGGACCAATGCGAAGCCACCCGCAGAGGATGATGTGAAAATTGGCGGACAGCGGACGAGTCCAGGCGGCAGTACATCAGAAAGTTGTGAGTGAGATCAACCAGCACCTCCAGAAGTACAGAGCCACAAAGAAGGATGCCGAGAGACTCGGCACGACGGGGAAATGTGTTGACACGCTGGGGGTCCGCGCAACAGCAGGGCCAGCCAGAGTCCCGCCACCGGCTTTAATGCGCGGGCGCCCGGCCGCTCTGGCAGGCCCTCGTGGGTAGGGATTCCTACTCGTTTCTGTTGCCTTGACCACTTTGTCGCCCTCCTCCTCCCACTCGCTCTCCAGTGGACGTCCTCCTCCTCAACCGGCCTCTTCCTCCAGCCCCTCCCGCACCGATTCCGTGACGGCCGGATCGGCCCTCCGAATGTCGCTGGTAGATGTTTAGTTGCACACCGGAACTGACATGCTTACACGGCTGGCCCCGGTGGCGACTCGTCCTAAAGCTGGACGGGTGCAGGGGTCGCGGCCACGGGAGGGAAGTAGGGAGGGTGAAGAGGAGGAAGACTGGGAGGAAGGAGGAAGGAGGTAAGGAGGAAAGAGGAAGGCTCATGAGGGAGGGGACGAGGGAGAGGGGATGGTCCTGGACGGTGGCGTCGCGGCCAACGAGTGCTGAGGATGACAGCAAGTGGACAGAGCAGTCCGCAGGGGCAACCAAGAAGTGCATACCTACACTGGCGACTGCCTTCGCCTCTGGATAATGGGAAGGAGGAGGGATGGAGGAGGGATTCAGACATCCTCCGATATGACTTTTTCAACCTGGCCCCAGAACTCCGTCCCCGTTCCACCTTGGATGGTCCTCCGAGGCCGAAATCGAAGAGAAATGCCCAGGTTGAAAATTATCCTTGCGAAGGGCCCGACCATATGCAGTTGTGAATACCGCCGTTGTGAACTACCTTCGGTGGAGCTCCCGATGGGCACGAAGCGCGCGAAGGGTGACATGTAATGTGGCGGGGCCGCCATGCGGTCGCTCCCGCTGGGGCCTCTAGTGGAGCTCCCATATAGGGCCACGAAACGTGTGAGGGGTGTGCCAAAGTGGATGGGGGACGGCATGCAATTCATGCCGCTGAGGCCTTCGGTGGAGCTCCCTATGGGGCCACGAAACGTGCGGAAGGTGTACCAAAGTGCAGGGGAGGCGGCATGCGAACCATGCCACTGGAGCCTTCGGTAGAGCTCCCCGTGGAGCGACGAAACGTGTGACGGGTGTGACAAAATAGAAGGAGGGCGGCACGTTAACCATGCCACTGGGGCCTCCAGTGGAGCTCCCAATGGGGCCACGAAGCGCGTAGGGGGTATCCCAAAGTGGACGGGGGCGGCATGCGAACCATGCTACTGGGGCCTTCAGTGGAGCACCCTATGGGGCCACGAATCGTGTGCGGGGTGTGCCAAAGTGGAGGGGGGGGGCGGCATGCGAACCATGCCACTGGGGCCTTCAGTGGAGCTCCCTGCGGGGGGGGGGCACAACGTGTGATGAATGTGCCAAACTGGAGGGGGGGCGGCATGCGAACCATGCCACTGGGGCATTCAATGAGGTTTCCTGGGGGGAGAAGAAACGCGTGAGGAGTGTGCCAAATTCCAGTGGGGGCGTCATGCGAACCATGCCACTGAGGCCGTCGGTGGAGCTCTCTAAGGGCCACGAAACGCGTGACGGGTGTGCCAAAATGACGGGGGTGAAGGGAAGAGGAGGAGGAGGAGGAGGAGAATAGGAGGAGGAGGAGGAGGAGGAGGAGGAGGAGGAGGAGGAGGAGGAGGAGGAGGAGGAGGAGCTGGAGGTGGAGGTGGAGGAAGAGGAGGAAAGTGGAGGAAGTGGAGGGGAGGAGGAAGAGGAAGAGGAGGAGGAGGGGAAGGAGCAGGCGCAGGAGGAGGAGGAGGAGGAAAAGGAGGAGGAGGAGGAGGAGGAAGAGGAGAGGAGGAGAAGGAGGCGGAGGAGCAGGAGGAGGAGGAGGAGGAGGAGAAGACGCGGGGACTGTCTCTTCAAAACGAGGGCCCAACACCACAATATTGTTTGGGAGCGCGTGATTAATCTGAAATCAGAGCTTTCGGAAAATAGTTCGGGACCCCGGCGGCCGCTCGGGACGATTCGGGCAACCCTGGAGCGCTCCGAGCAAGGCGCACCTGCTGGAAAGGATTGGAAAGCATCCAGAGGCGAGAAAACCTCCAGGAACCGACAAGAAGTCCCAACAACTTCCCAAACATGAAACACATCGGCGGCCTATCAATGGGGGTCCCCGAACAGTGCAGTCGCAAACCGTGCTGTGACCTCGGCGTTCCGAAGGACCTCACCGCACGGTCCGCCACCGCACGGCTTGCGGACCCTGGAGGTCCCAGTCGCCCGAGACGTCCTCGGAGAGCCACCCAAGCCACAACACCGTGCAGTGACCCAGGATCCCCCTTGACGCACCACACTGTTTTTCTCGTCCGCGGCGAAGCGGCGAACGCCGCTCCAGCGAGAAGCTAGGCGTGTGGCACTCACTAGCGAATTGGCCGCCAGGCAAAGAAAGAGGGGGGGGACGGCCGAGAGGAACAAGGGACGCTCAGACGTCGAAGAATTCGACGATGAGCAGCCGGGAGGGGCAGCAGCAGCCAGGCGCGCAGGGCCAGACCGCGGTGGGCGGCCGTGGCAAACCACGGTGGCGAGGGCGGCTGTCAGCAGCTGGAGCTGGCGGGCGGGCGCAGCGGGACACCTCGAAAGCACCGCGGCGCGCCGAGGAGTGGGCACAGCACTGAACCGTGCGGAGGCAGGAGCAACGCAACCAAATGGCTGCCAGTGACAAGGGTATTGCGGCGTGACCGCCCAAGAGCGCGCCAGGTGGCCAGAGGGCCGGGAAAGGTGGGGCAGGAGGCGGCGGGCGAAGCGTCCCAGGCGCCCGCAGGCGGCAGGGCGGAACAGCAACGCAACGGGAGGAGGAAACGCAGGGCGGCTGGAAGGAGGTGGCAACGCCACGAGATGGCTGGGAGTGACAGGGGTATGGCGGCGTGACCGCCCAAGGACGCGTCAGGTGGCCAGAGGGCAGAGAAGGGGCGGGGCAGGTGGCAGCGAGCGAAACGCCCCAAGCGCCCGCTGGCGGCGGGGCGGAGCAGCAGCGCAACGGGAGGGGGCAGCGCGGGGCTGCCGTGGAAAGAGGGGAGCACCTAAAAGGTGCAGAAGCCGGATAGCAACGCAGGGCGGCCCAATGGGCGGACCAGCGTGGTGCAGCAGAGAACCACCGAAATGGTGCAGGGGACAGTGAGTGAGCGACGCGCGTCCCAAACGGGAGGTACGTCGCGAGGGGGCGGTGGCGGGGAGCACCGAAAGGTGCAGAAGCCGGGTAACGACGCTGGGCGGCCCAATCGGCGGTCCAGCGTGGTGCAGCAAAGAAGCACCGAAGTGGCGCAAGGGACAGGGTGTGAGCGACGCGCGTCCCAAACGGGAGGTACGTCGCAAGGAGGAGAAGTGAGGAAGGGCATCGAGGAGGTGTTAAGCCAGGTGCGGAAAGGAAAGGCCACACGCATCATGGAGAGCGGTCTGTCGCGGCGGAAGAGTGAGGGAGCACCGAAGTGTTGCAAGGAACAGTGAAGGGCGGCGTCGCACGTCCCAAAGGGAGGAACGACGCTATGGCGAGGGGGGGAGGGAAGAGGGAGGAGGGCCATGTGTGGAAGGGCGCGGTGCCCGCGGGAAGCACGCGCCGTAGAGGTGCCAAGTGCAGCCGGGTGGTGGTGGCTGCGGTGGTGCAGGTGTTTAGCGCCGAGGGCGGGCGTCGTCCCAAGCAGTGTCAACGCGGCGCTTACCGGGCTTGCCGCCTTCATCGCGCCCTTTGCCTGGCTCGGCGGCCTCGCGCTCCCGCGTCTCTTGCCTGCACGTGTTCTCGCCCTGCTGGTTGTGCCAGACCTGGTCCCAGTCCACGTGGATACCTTCCCACCGGAAGTATTTCTTGATGTCGAAGTTCCAATACCACAAATCGGCCATGAACTTTCAGAAAAAAGTCCTCGCTGGCAAGCGGGTTGTATGGACCTTTGCCAATACCCTTGTTGTCACGCTTGTCGCATGCGCGCTTCCAACATTCGCCAAAGTAAGAGCCAGCCTCGATCTGGAGACGCTTGACGACGGCACCCCAGCTCTCTAGGCCGCCTTGGGCGCGCATGCGCTTACAAGCAGGCCTTCCTCCGAATGGTTGGTCTCGGGGCCATAACCTGGGTCTCGTGCGGTGGGTCGGGACGACTCCGACAGCCCCGGAACGCCCTCGGCAAGGCGCAGCCGCTGGGACGCCTTCCGAGGCACGAAAACGCGCAGGATCAGACGAAAGCGTCCGAACCCCCGGAAACCACGCGGTGACCCACGCGGTGCAGTCACCGCACCGGGGGGCCCGACATATCGGAGGAGGGATGCTCGGCGAGCGAGGAGGGGACTGAGAAAGAGAAGGCCCTTTCAGAAGGCTCAGGCAGCCCTCTGGCCTACTGAGAAGCTTCCCCAGCTTATCCCCGAAGACACAGAAAACTTCTCAGAAGGCAGGAGGGCTTCTGAGAAGCCGCGCCGCCTTCTGAGAGGGCCTTCCGATTCTCCTCCTCACCTCCCCCCTGGGCGCGCCATCAAAAGCCTCCTGCTCGGCAGGCCCGCCCCGGGGGGGGCGGGAGGAGGAGGAGGAGGAGGAGGAGGAGGAGGAGGAGGAGGAGGAGGAGGAGGCGGAGGAGGAGGGAGGAGGAGGAGGAGGGGAGGGGGAGGGGAGGGGGAGGAGGGGGGGAGGGCGCCTCGTGAGGATCTGGAAGTGCGCCACGCCTTCGGGGCAGCCCCGCGCCAGGCGGGCGCCACCGGGGGGAGGGCCGGATCGCGCCGCGGACACCGCGCGTCGTCCTCGTCGTCCTTCTCGCCCTCGTGGTCGTTCTCGTCCTCGTCGTTCTGCGGCGCGCCGGGGGGCAGTGAGGAGGAGAAGGCCTTCTCCGAAGGCGGCGGGACTTCTCAGCCTGGCGCCCTCTGAGGAGTTTTCTGTGTCTTCTGGGGAGGCTTCGACCCATTCTCAGAAGGCTGGGGGACTTCCAAGCCTTCCGAGAAGGCCCGCCCCTTCTCACTTCCCCCCCAAGCTCGCCGCCGATCATTTCCGTCCCAGGGCGGCGAGATCTCTACATATCCACCGCACCTGGCCAGGCCCGTCCTTGGCCCAGGAGCGGTGTCTACGCCCACTGGGGCCAGGGAGGCATGCGCACTTCTCCTGGGCCAAGGATGGGCCTGGCCGGGAGCGCTGGATCTGTATAGATATCTTTTCTGCCGACGTCCTCGTCCTCGTGCGCCGTTTCTGCTAGCCCATTTGCACTCCGCGATGCCGTCGAGTCTGTGAGAGCTGCAGAAGGATTCATCACAGAGGCGCAACAGCAGCAGCAATCAGACTTGGAAGGCGCACGCGAATCGTGTAAAAGGTAAGGGGCCATGAGCGGGCATACAATAATAATGTCACATCAGGAGCCTGTCTGTCAGCATGTGCCCCACGGATTTGTCTAAATTCCCGATGGCCCTGGGAACCCACAAAGCCCCAAAGCACCTCAGGAAGCTCAAAGCTCGACGACATCCTTGCCATTACATTTCAAGTGCCAAGATTTATTTTCGTTTGTGTCTACTGTAGTGTGCCAATGCGAAGCAGAAAGCAAATACGGTTCACCTAATCCTCTTCCTCCTCCTCCTCACTCCCCCACACTCCGGGGGAAGGACGGAGGATGCAGGAGATTCGCGTGTGCTGTCAGACCGTTGCTGACAGTGTCTTGAAGTGTTCGGTGCTTTCCCCCTGCAGGAGTCTTAAGGAGGAATATAATGAGGAGGATGGAGATGAGAGAAGAGAGGGAGGAAAACGGATCGAAAGAGAGAGAGAGAGAGAACAAAATACAGCGGACGGATGTGACTCTAATCTGACCAGCCATCTGGGCGTAGGTGGTTTAGGGAGCGTTCTCACGTCCGTCTTCCCGTTCAGGGGAGGGGTCCCCTGGATCTGGGCGTGTGTGTGGGGGGGGGCTTGGGGGGGGGCGAGCTGTTAGAGCGTCCAAGATGGCTCCAGGAGGGCCTTGGAAAGCCAGTGGTGGCCTCGAGTGTGGCAGGCGCTGGGTAGCTCAAGACACGTCCACATGTCCCCAAGCACGCCTCCTGAAAGGGTGACCGGACAAACAGGATACGTTTCCGGGTGACCACGGAACGGCCCAAAGAACCCCCCGAAACGCCAACATCCTTCTGAAACCTAGAGAGTTGTTATGTGTTGTTTGGCGTTTCGCCGTTTCGCGTCCGATGGCATCGAAAGGTCACTCAAGAGAGCCACGTAGGTGAGAGCTCCAAAACTCCCAAAGACGATTTCTCGTGCTCCAGGGGGGGGGGCTGGGCGGCGGGACGCTAATCGGCATCGCCACATTATTGTCGCCAACACCATCTGCGTGTATATGTCCCTTCTCCCGACAGCTCGCATGGGCATCGTTGCGGGATGGGCCGGTGAGGATACGCCACTCGTCAAAAGCTGCTAACTGCGGCATGACTGCCTGCCATGAACTCTTCCAGTGAGACGTGTTCACATATATTCGTTTAACGCGTTCGTCCTGGTAACGATTTCGAGTGCTGCTCGTCAGGAACTTGTGTCTCAATTGCTCCTCTCCCTCCTCCGCCTGCTTCCTTTGTGCTCCTCCTCCTGCTCCTGATGGCACCCCTCATCATCCTCGTCCTACCCTGATATGTACCGACCTTTGCTTATCATCACCGCCTGCTTCTGCTGCCTGTCCCCCTCGTCTCTGAAAAGGGGCAGCGCACTTGCACTTGCGAAGACGCCGCAGGCCCACCCCATCGATCAAGAAGGCGCCAGGGCAAGGAACGCGACTCAGCGCCCAAGGTGCGCACAGAACGTCACGCCGTGCTGATTACTTGCGCGTGCTGGAATGCTAAGTTTGGAACATGACTGACATGACACTCACCATGCCGGAACAGATGCTCAAGTCTGATCGACCTGCCAAGATGCGAGGGGCGCCACCTGCCAAAGGGGAAAGTCCGGACATGGGAACGACGGACAGTTGCCGAGAGAGCGGCTGCCAGGCGACGGCCCTGAGGGCGGCAACAACATGAGACCGAGACGCAAGGTCGCACTCGTCGACGTTGAAACTCTCGTCCCGGAGCGCAGGGGCAGCGATCAAAAACCGAAAGCCTACCTGGGGAAGGAGGTGGACATCTTCCGACATGCTTTGGTCTCGACACGTGGCCCCGAGAGGCCGAGACACCTTCCCCCAGGGGGGAACTTTGCATCACCGATCCCAAACGGCGCTGCCTCAGGCCCGCTGGTCGGCGCCCGCGGCGCGCGACTTCCGCCGACGCGCGCGGCCGCGCAGCCGAGCAGCCGCCCGGGCGCAAGGACCAGGGCGGTGGGCGGGGCAAGGCGCCGCGCAATCGGCGCGCCAGCGAAGGCCCGCACGCCAATCCTGACAAAGCAACACTCCTGCGCGCGCGGCGCGCGCGGCGGGGCCAGCGCGCCCTCCCAGCGTCCGCCCACGCGCCCTGCCAATCAGTCGCCTGCGAGCGGGCTTCGCTGCAGGCGGGCGCCCCCCGCCCCCCCGCGCGCGCACGAGGCCAATGCGCCTGCGCGGAGCGGACTGGTATCAGCGGGCGCCGCGTCGCTAGACCGCGGGCCGGCGCCTGGGCATTTGACCGCGCCATTTGCGCCGCCCCCCCACCTCCGGGGCGCCGCGCTTCTTCGAGCGCATTGGCACATGGGCGGACGTGGGGCCCAAATATTTTTGTTGACGGCCCCGGGGCCCGAAGGTGGCCCCCCGACACCGAAATGAAGGAAGAGCGCCGCACCTGACAGCAGTCGCGTCGTCTGGAGGCCTGGGAAGCCAGACGCCAGACCGTAGGCGTCGCTCTCTTGTTCGTGGGTTGGTCCCCCAAGAAGTCTGGGCCTTTCTCCCAAGACGCGCTTCTCATCCCGAGTCATTCCTGATAGTCTGGTGAGGGCCCCCAGAGGCCAACAGTGCCGCCAAGCGAACGAGTTTCTTAAACAACTAGGGGGGGGTCGCATCATGGCCCGAGGGATGTGTGCGGGCGAATGGGAGGGGGGCAGGAGACATTTTGAAAGCAGAGGGGGGGCATCGAAGAGGGAGGCGGAAAAAGAATGAGGAGGACGGATCAGGAGGAGGAGGAGGAGGAGGAGGAGGAGGACGAGGACGAGGGAGCAGGGGAGGAGGAGGAGGAAGAGGAAGAGGGAGGGAGGAGGATGGAGGTGGATGAGCCAGGATGAGCCGTGCCATGCCGGGCTCATAGGGCCCGCGCAAGCGACGTTCCGCTCCGGCTGCTCGCGCAGCCAAGCGAAGAACCACCGGATGCGCGCGTCCGCGCTCTCGGGCGTCTCGACCTCGTGGCCGCTTGTCGTCATCGCTTTGGTCGCCCTCCTCCGCCCTCTGCATCCTCCTCCTCCTCCTCCTCCTCCTCGTCCTCCTCCTCCTCCTCCTCCTCCTCCTCCTCCTCCTCCTCCTCCTCCTCCTCCTCCTCTCAATGTGTCCTCCTCCTCCTCCTCCTCCTCCTTCCTCCTCCTCCTCCTCCTCCTCCTCCTTCTCCTCCTCCTCCATCTCCTCCTCCTCGCCTTTTTCTGACGTACCGTGCCAAAGGCTGTGCTGTGCTGTGCTGCTCCGTGCTGAATTGCGCTGTGCCATGCCGCGATTGTGCTCTATAGCGTTGTGGATCGAGTCCTCCTTTGCATCTGAGTCCTGACCGAACCGATCTGCATCTTAAGCTCGACCTGCCTGAGCAAATAGTGTCTGCCCCAGAGCTAATTGACAAGGGCACATGCCAGGGGGACGCGCCGCGGAACGATCCAAGGGACGCGCCAAGGGTCCATGGGGACGCACCGCGGGACGTGCCAAAAGGACGCGCTACGGAACGTGCCAGTGGCCGTGCCACGGGACGCGCCAGGGGACGCGCCGCGCGACGTGCCAGGGGGACTCGCCATGGGACGTGCCACGGAACGTGCCAAATTGTAAGGCTGTATGTATCGATCTTGATGTACCGTGCCAAAGGCTGTGCTACGCTGCGCCGTGCTGACTTGCAATGTGCCACACCGCGATTGTGCTCTATAGCATTGTGGATCGAGTCCTCCTTTGCATCTGAGTCCTGACCAAACTGATCTAAATCATAAGCTCGAGCTGCCTAAGCACATCGCAGCTGCCCCAGAGCTAATTGACAAGGGGACATGCCAGGGGGACGCGCCGCGGAACGTCCACGCTCCCTGGTAAACTAAGCTGCGTAGACGCTCCCAGGGCCACACTCCCTCGTAAATTACGCTGCGTCCGAGCTCCCACGGCCATGATCCCCTGTAAATGATGCTTCGCCCGCTCTCCCTGGGCCACCATCCCTGGTAAACTCAGCTGCGTCCGCGCTCCCAAGGTTACGATGCATTGTAAATTACGCTGCGTCCGCACTCCCACATCCTCAACACATCATGCTAAACGAGCGTTTCGCTCGAGACAACCGCAACAAACGAACATGTTTACTTCACCTGGTACTTTCTCGATCGGAATTTCAAAAACCAACGTTTCGCTCGGGACATCCTCACACACATAATTCCGCCGGCCCGTCTCGACCTCATTATCTATCGCAAAGCCCGTCTCAAGCTGATTCTGGAGGGATCAACCTACTAAAAGAGAACCGTGGGCCCCCGCCCTTTGCAGGAAAATCATAATTTACTCGGTTTTTTACATCGCTGAATCATTTCGCCGGCCCGTCTCAAATCGAGGCCAGAGGGTACACCTCAAAAGAGAACCCTGAGCCCCAGCCCTTTCCGCGAAACGGTGTAGACCGCGCGTCGATATATTGATAACTTTCATGGTTTTGTAGCTTCGAAGGAATACCACGGCCACGCTGACGGCGCTGTTGCTTAACTGTGATGTTGGAAACCGAATTCTAGGAAATCGCGAACCGCACTTTCCTACATTTCCAATCTGCGCATGTATCGAACAGGACCGACACAACGAATTGAGCACGCGCCACGCGCTCCCACAACAGCGAAACCTGCATCGCCGTTAAATACACCGCCGTTCGCGCGCCTACGGAAATACTCCTCACTTGGGGTGCACCACTTCTGCAGAAAGATGATGGACCCACGAACCTGGAAAGGGATAGATGGAAATATGAAACATGGAAACGTTTCAAAGCACCTCAATTGGGCGATGTGGCAATGCTGAAGATATCGATGGTGACGTACCGAGGGCTGTGTTGTGCTGTGCTGCGCTGTGCCGTGCCGCGCAGGGGACGCGCCAAGGGACGCGTTAGGGCGCGCGCCGCGGGACATGCCACGGGGACGCGCCGCAGAACGTTCGAAGAGACGCGCCAGGGGATGTGCCAGGGTACGTAACGCGGGGCGTGCCGAGGGGACGCGCCACGGAACGGGCCAAGTGACGTGCCAGGGGACGTGCTAGGGACGCGTCGCGCGACGTGCCAGGGGGACGCGCCACGGAACGTGACAGGGAACGTGCCAGGCGACGCGCCAGCGGACGTGCCAACTCCCGCGCCGGGGAGGCCAACGGAGGCCCCATGACGCGAAAACTCCCGCCCGTGAAGGCAGGCCCCGGAAGGCCCGACACCACGCGAAAACTCCTGCCCGGGGACGCCTCTGGAAGCCCCCCTCCGCGCAAAAATTCCCGCCCAGGGGAGGCCCCCGGAAGCCCGACACCGCGCGCAAACTCCCGCCTGGGAGGGGGGGCCCCCGGTGGCCCGACACCACGCGAAAATTTCCCGGAAGCCTTACACCACGCGAGAACTACCGCCCGGGAACGGAAGCCCACGGAGGCCCGACACCACGCGAAAACTCCTGCCGGGGGAAGCCCCCAGAGGCCCTATAGCGAAGACTCCCGCCCCTGGGAAGCTCCCTGAGTGAGGCCCGACACCACCCGAAAATTGATCTCCAGAGCAGAAAACAATACTTTTCTGTTCGGGACAAAACTCGGGGGACGCTTTTCGGCCCCCTGCCATTTCCTGAAAATCAGGCGCTGGACCCGAAGCGGCGAATCCTGGTAAATTACACTGCGTCCGCGCACCCAAGGCCGCGATCCTTCATAATTTACACCAGACTCGCGCTCTCAAGGCCACAATTCCTTCTAAATTACGCTGGGTTCGCGCTCACAGGACCGCAACTCCTTTCAAATTACATCGGATGCACGCTCTCAGGGCCACGATCCCTCGTAATTTACCTTGGATGCGCGCTCCCAGGCCCACGATCCTTTGTAAATGACCCGGGTTTCGCGCTCCCAGTGCCAAGAGCCTTCGCGAATTCCAATGGATTTGGGCTCCCAGGCCCGCGATCCTTATTAAATTAATATGGATGCACGCTCCCAGGGCCACGATCCCTTGAAAATTACACAGGCTTCGCGCTTCCAGTGCCAAGATCCCTTGTGAATTACACTGGATTCGCGCTCCCAGGGCGAAGATCCCTCGTAAATCACACGGGGCTCACGCTCCCAAGGCCACGATGCCTTGTAGATTACGATTCGTCCGAGCTCCCAGGGCCACGATCCCTTGCAAATTATCTTGCGGCCGCGCTCCCAGGACCACGAGTCATCGTAAATTACGCTGCGTCCGCAGTCCAAGATCCCCCTGGGGCATCCTTGGGCGCCCAGTTTCCTGGAAGTCTTCAAAACAATCGTTTCGCTTGAGACATCCTCAACAAATTCTGGAAACCAGCGTTTCGCTCGAGACATCCGCAACAAACGACAAATCTCACTTTACCTTGCTATCTATCGAGCGGGAATTCAAAAACCCGCGTTTCGTTCGAGACATCCTCAAACAAGATTCCGCCGTCCCACCTCGACATCGTTTTTGATAGGGAATAATTCCGCCGGCCCACCTTAAGTCGATTCCGGAGTAGACAGCTAAACGAGGACCCCCCATGGGCCCATGCCCTGTCTGGGAAAATCTCAATCGATATACGCGCGTTCTTCTTGTTTGTAATTTCGACGACAATTTCGATGTTGGGGTACATCAGCTCTGTGGTCGCCCTCCTACTCGAACCATCGACTCTTTTCCTTCACGGCGCGGCATGCTCCGGGAGCCCGCGCCCGTGAAGGGGCGCTGTGGCCGCGAAGCAGGCGGTAACCTCGCACGGGTACGACCCGATGCGCCCCCCGAACTCGTCGCGCCAGCAGCTCAGCGGCACGACGCGCCAGTCGAGAGAGACGCGGGTCGCGTCTGTCGTATTGGCGATAGTGTGGTGCTCGCACTGCCCGCCGTTGAAGCGGAGGGCCTGCCCGTACTCGAGCTCCACGGGCGCGAAGTCGCCCGCGTGCGGCTTGCGCCACGGCCCACAGGCCACCCCTGGGGGGCCCGGAGGAACTCAGAAACGGCCACGCAGACCCCCCCCCCTGCACGAGGAAGAGCATGATACTCCGAATGCCATGAGAGAGAAGTGCGAGTCACAACCCCCCAAGACAAGCAATTTCAGACCCCCCCAGCCCCCAGCCCCCCCCCCCCAGACCAGCCATGAAGGGCGGCCCTTTGCACAGACA
Source organism: Prorocentrum cordatum (assembly GCA_963575745.1). Lineage (NCBI taxonomy): Eukaryota > Dinophyceae > Prorocentrales > Prorocentraceae > Prorocentrum > Prorocentrum cordatum. The sequence continues at coordinate 414,372 of CAUYUJ010016715.1, forward strand.
CCCTGAGACCCTCCAAGACAGCTAGCATCAAGCCCCTCCCACACCAGACCGCCCCCCCCCGGAGTCGGGGGAGGAGGAGGACGAGGAGGAGGAGGAGGAGGAGGAGCAGGAGGAGGAGGAGTAGGAGGAGGAGGAGGAAGAGGGAGGAGGAGGCGGAGGAAGAGGGAGGAGGCGGAGGCGGAGGCGGAGGCGGAGGAGGAGGAGGAGGAGGAGGAGGAGGAGGAAGAGGAGGAGGAGGAGGAGGAGGTCGCCGCCTCCGAACCCGCGCCGGTCCCCCCCTCGAGCGACTGCGGTTGCACTGCGACAGAGGCCCAGGGCCACACACACACACACACAGACAAGTAGACACAGATCCCAGGATCCCCCATATTTTCCTATAGTTTCTGGGATTTCGTCTTCCCCCCCACTTCCCATATTTTCCTATATATTCCTGGGAGTCGGCGATGACTTAAGTCTGTTATTTTTGTTCCCCTCCTCAATTGTGTCCCTTGCGGTTATCTGCGGGCGTCGTGGCTGCTGCTGCCTTCTGCCGCCTGCACGGGACCCGATGCCGGTGGTTGAGCGCCCGTGCCCAGCGGCACCGCCGAAAGGCCGCCCCCCCCCGCGCTCCCGTCGGCGCCCCTGCCGTCCAGAAGCAGGACAAGCAGAGCTGCTAGGGCGGGCTGGCTCTCGGCCTCTTCGGCCGCTCGTCTTACTGTAATTCGCCTCCTGGGGGTCTGCGTGTGTTGCTCCTGGGCCGCAGCCTCTGGGCGACGGGACCTGTACACACTCACTGCCCCAGGCCAGGCTCATCCTGCGCCAACGATGCGGTGTGTCCGCCCCCTGTCTCGGTCGGGGAGGCATACAATCCAGACATGCGATGTCCGATGTTCTACCATACGCGGTCCCCGGAAGTCCTGACCCCTTCCCCAGGGCCAGCGTTTCATCCCGAGTTGTTTTTGACTGTCCTGGGACCCTGTAAGGGCCCCCAGAGGCCGAAACTTCAGAGAAACCTCTGTCCTGATTTGTGCCACGACGTTGCATGTCTTGGAACGCCGCCCCTGGGCTCAGGATGTGGGTCTGGCCAGGGCCGGATGCCTAGACCCCGCCGCCCGAACCCATGGCCCCTCGGGCGGCCGGTGGTCCGTGGGGCTCGCTCTCCACCCAGAGGGTGTTCGGGCCCCAGACGCGCGTCAGCGGCAGCCAGAAGTTGATGGAGGCGGCCTGGTGGCCCTCGTACTCGTCGTCGCGGTGCCGGTGCCCGAGCGGCCGGGAGCTCGGCAGCTGGCACCGCAGCGTCGGCGGCGACTGGAACGCGACGTCCTCCCCGACCAGAGGCACGACGACCTGCTCCACGAAGCCCCGGAAGACGCGGACCAGCTCCGCAAACTGCCCCGACCGGCGGAACTGGCGGACGCTCCCGAGGCCAGAGCTCTCCCGCCCGGGGGGTGGGGGGCCGACGCCCCTGGCTGCGTGTGGCCGTCTGTCGCCTCCCGAGTGCCTCGGACTTCGCGCAGGACCCGCGACGTCATGCTTCGTCGTGGACTCCCTTCCCCTTCCCGGGGACCGCTGCCAGGGCCCGGCGAGGGCCCCGAGACGCCGGGAGTTGCCAAATGCCTCCCAGCGCGACTCCACGGCGCGAAGATGCCATAGCCAAGCGGTGGATCTTCGGGCGTGGACCATAACAAGCCGGAGCCAATCTGGAAACAGATGAGCTGCTGCAACGTTGTGGGGGGCGCCCCAGACCCGGCTCAATCATTTTTTCTGGCGTAACTATTCTGAAGTGGGGTAGCGGCTCCAGGGCCGCCTCCAGGGCCGCGAGAGGCTCCCAACCGCGGCTCAGTCCGAATCCGGTTCTGATGGGCCTGTTTCCCACCACCACCACCACCATACGTTGGAGGGTGAGGGGGTCCTCCTCCTCCTCCTCCTCCTCCTCCTCCTCCTCCACCTCCTCCTCCTCCTCCTTCTCCTTCTCCTCCTCGTCCTCCTCCTCTTCCTCCTCGTCCTTCACCTCCTTCCCTCTCCAACTTATGGTGGTGGTGGTGGAAAACAAGCCCATGAGGTTCTGCAGGATCCTGCAGGAGGCAGCCCCACTAGTGCATGAACCATGTTGCCTGCCCGCTGAGAGACCCTGCCGTCCAACGACTCGAAAAGCATGCAACATTGCGAACATCACGACCCGGGCCCTTGATCCCATCTTTCTGCTGCATCTCTTGAGCCGGATCGATCTGTCAGGGTCGCGTGGCCGGAACATGGGCGAAAACGCACGGCTCAAATAGAGGAAAGAAAATCCACGCCCATACTAATGATCCCGACAAGCGAAGCCGTTTAGTAAACGAGCCCAAAGAAGGAGTCGAACAAGGCAGAAGGCCGTTTAGTGAACGCCAACTGTCGGGTCCGGGTGTTTTTTCCTCCCTTGATCGAAAAGCTCGAGACTCCAGGATATCAGGATATCGTGTGCAAGAATTCTGGCCTCGGCGATGTGCTCCTTGCGCCTGCCGGCGAGGAGGCCCCAGCTCGTCGGCAGCTTGCGCTGCATCGCCAACGCGCACAGCAGCGCCGGGCACAGTGGCGGCGGCCCGTCGAGCTCCGCGTAGGCCCTGTGCAGCCCGTCGAGCGCGTGCTTCTCCGCAGAAGGGCAACTGCCCAGACATGCAACGTCTTGACACAAACCAGAACGGAGTTCTTTTTCCCACTTCTCCGCCTCTGGGGGCCCATACTACTGGGCCCCAGGACCATCAACAAAGCGTCTCGGGATGAAACGCGGTCCTCGCGGAAGGATGGTCGGCGGCGAGCGAGGGGAGGAAGTGAGCAGGGGCGGGCCTCATCAGAAGGCTCGGAAGCCCCCCCAGCCTCCTAAGAAGTGTCTTGAGCCTCCCCAAAAAACACAGAGCACTTCTCAGAAGGCGCGAGGGTTTCTGACTAGTTCCGCCGCCTTCTAAGAAGGCACTCTCCTTCTCCGAGGCTCCCCCCTCCCCTCCCTCGCCGTCGAGATGGGAACTTCCGAAGACCGCACACCGGGCGTATCAGAGGACGTCACATGTCTGGGCTCACCGCCACCGCGCCTGGCCTCGGCCACCCCGTGCCCCGAGAGGGCGCAACGGCGGGCCCCCCTGGCCTCGGCCGGAGGGGCGCGCACAGCCGCCGCGCTGCCGCGAGGATCGCTTGACAAGGAGCGATGGGGGCAGGAGGGACGACGACAGTCGGATCGACCCAAGACCACAGGATGGTTGGGAAATCTCAAATTCCCGTACCCCGTCTCTGGTGATATCCAACTTGGACTTGAAATTATAATAATAATAATAATAATAACAATAATAATGAAGTGCGAGCAATAAGACTAATAACCATAGAAAAGATAATAAGATTAATGATCAGAGTAAGAGTAAGAGTAACAATAATAATTAACAACAAACGTACAAACATGATGAATGATAAGGAGTAGGACGGATAATACAACTATTAATACATACAATAAAGAGAGTATTGATAAATAGTAATAACAAAATTTGTAATTATCACGTTCCGAAAACAGATTACTGTTAATACTGATAAGCGTAGTAAGAAAAACAATAATAATCATATTCAAAATAAAACCAAGAGTTGTTTCTCAGTAGCTTCTCCATGATCCTTGTCCTATACGATTTGTATTACCAGCCCTGTTGACAAATTGTTTTTTCCCGCCCGTCGTGGTGGGTCGTGCATCCGAGGATATCGCCCCCGCCACGCACGGCGCGTTATCTTAGCACCGCGCCCGCACAAAATAATGGCGCGTTATTTTAGCACCGCACCCGCAGACACGAAGCACAATAAGACCCATCATCATAATGATATTACAACTAATGATAAGACTACGCATACGAATAAACAACAACAGTAGAAATAACAAGAATAATAAGGGCAGTACGAATACTAATAAAGAAACTAAGAGCAGTAATACTGAGCATAATCAGAATAATAATATTACTACGTGTAGGAATAAAAAAGCAATGAGAGGACGAACAATCATACTCATCATACTGATGCGGATCGTAAGACTAAAACTTGCCATTATAAGGCTACACATAAAAAACATTAACGCTTAGTAACAATTCAAAGAATAAGAAGACTAATGATGGTAATGACAAACATAATAATAATAGTCATAAGTCATAATACGGAGCAGAGTGAGAGTAATACTAACATTAACAACAGTAGTGCTAAGAGTACGAATAAGAATAACAATATGAATAATAATCAGCATGTAATAAGGATACTGCTGGTAATCATAAACAATCAGACGACGAACATAAAACAACTGCCAAGACTAATCATTATACTTAGAATAGAAGTAAGAATAATACTACGAATACTAAGAACAAAAATAAAAGAAGGAGCTCGGTGTCATTACCTTCATCATCCTTGTCCTATACGATTTGTATGAACCCCCTCGTTGAAACATTGGTTTTTCCCGGCCATCGTGTGGGGTAGTGCATCCGAAGATATCGCCCTCGCCACACACGGCGCGTTATCTGAGCGCCCGCGCCGCCAAAATTAATCGCCCCCCTCGTAGGCACGGGCGGTTCCTTATCAGGGCTGGGCTCCCCTGGAATGGGTTTAATGTTGTCATTGTTGGTGTTGGCGGTGTTTTTGGTGTTTTTGATGTTCATATTGTTGTTGGTGTTGTTATTGCATTATTGTCGTTGTTCATGTTGGTGCCGTGCCGTAAGGGAGTCTTGAAGAGGAGGAGGAGGAGGAAGAGGAGGAGGAAGAGGAGGAGGAGGAAGAGGAGGAGGAGGTTTTCTTTCTGTCTAGCTGGGCCCAGGCCTCTTCACTGAGGCCTTGGCCCTCGGCTTGATCCGTAATTGCGAACGAGAGCCAAACTATTGCGATAACGTCTCGGGCGGTGTGCTTGTTTCGGCGAACGGACTCGTCTGCGTTCACATAAAGGTGCGAGGTGCCAAGGTAACGTTTCTCGGGTGCCCGGTGCGTTATACTTTCGCCGGAGAGGGGGGGGTTCTTAATTGCTTCTCCGGGCTACTAGCTACTAGCTTCTTACTACATACTACATACGACAAGCTACGAACAAAAGAATGTTAATTACGCTCGGACAACTATTCATTTACCAAGAAAGGTTCCTTCTCCGGGCGAATGAAGCCAGACTGAAAAGAAATCTCAGCGACGCCTCAGGGGCAGCGCATTGCGATTTGCGAAAGCCAGTTTGGACAGAAGTGTGAGGATCCTCGATGAGGTCTCGCCCGGAGAACGAACCCTTTTTCCGAAGGATCCCTATGAATCTGGAAGGATTCGGTAGTACACCCGGAGAACGAACTCTTTTCCCGGTACCCACTTCCCGGAGAAAGAACCCCTCGCCGCTGCAAAACCAGCGCTTCGTTCGAGACATCCTCAACAAAATATGAAGAACAAGCGTTTCGCCTGAGACGTCCTCAGACAAATTCCGCCAGCATCCGTCAAACTTGTCACTCATCGCAAAATAATGCAGCTGGCCTCCGTCAAGTCGAAACTGGGAGTAACAATACTAAAAGAAAACCCTGGGCTGGAACCCCTTCCGGGACTCGAACTAGGCAGCCTTGCCCAATCAAGGCCCCCCCCCGCGGGCCGTCGCCAGGGGGCGGCGAGATGCGGAGCTGGAATGGCAAAGCTGCCCCCCCCGCCCCGCGGCAGGCTGCGCCTCGGGCTGCGCGGCGGCATGCGGCCCTACCCGCCTAGCCGCGGCCGCGCCCCCTGCCTCTCCCGCCGCCGACGATGGCGGGCAAGTCGGCGCGATGCCGCGGGGCGTCGCCTTGTCCTGCTGCGGCGCGCTTGAACATGTCGAGCGTATCCCGCAAGAAGTTGTCGAAGCTCTCCTCGTGGCCCTGTTCGCAGACGCCGCGCGTCCAAAATCTTAGCGCCCTTCAACTCCTTGGCGGCCCAATCCTTGAAATCGCTGTCGTCGGCGGACTTTCTCGGGGTCTTCGCGATGGCCCCAAGCCACGCGCGCGGCTGCGGCAGCGTCTTCACCGTCGCGGACGCGGCAGGCGCGGCCGCCGCCGCCGCCGCGGCCGGCGCCGGCGCCGCTGGCGCCGCGCCAGCAGCCGCGGCGAAGCCCGCGGACGGCGGGCCCGCCGAGCTGGCCGCGGCGCCCGAGCCTGCGGGCGCGGCAGGCGCCGCCGCAGCTGCCGCAGCAGGCGCGGCGCTGCCAGCGCCGTGCCGGCCGGCGGGCGCGCCGAGCTTGCCGCGGCGCCCAAGCTCCCAGAGCCCGCGGCGCCGCCGTCGGGGCCACCCTGGCCCTGCGACGGCATCTGGTCGAATCTCTTCTGTCGCAAACGGCGGCCCGCCGCTTCCGCCCGCTCGGCTCCCGCCTAGCACGCGGCGCGAACATGCGCGAGAAGTGGCGCCCAGGCCATCGGGATCGCCCTGCTGAGCTTGTTCGCCTTGATCACCGAGGCTTCGGCCTGGCACGCCGCGTCGGCAGCCGGGTCGGCGTCGTCGTCAGAGACGTGCCCGCCGATAGCCCGCTGAAGACGCGCGCCCGTCTGCGGCGCCCAGGTCTCCTGCGACTTCTTGCCCTGCTCGCGCAACCGCGCGGTCATCTGGGTAGAATCGCGGCCCGCGTTCGCGGCGCTATTCGCGCGCCTCTTGCCCATCTCCGCGAGGCGGCCGCGCGGGCGCGTCGGCGCGCGCGCTCCGCTGCCCCGCTGCTCGCCAGTCATCCCCCGCAGTTCCTCCTTGACCTCGGCGCGCGCCATTTGGCGAAGGTGGTCGTTCTGCATCAGGCGCGGCGTGCCCTTCCGAGGAATGATGGCCAGGGGCGTGCGCAACTCCTGCAACGCTGCGATTCGCTTCTCCTTCCACCCCGCGGCCCTCTCCGGGTCGACAATCTTGAGCAGCGAGTCCGCGTCGGCCAAATGCCCCGGGGCCCAGTCCTCGACCACGATCGACGGCGCGTCGCGCGGAAGCCTCTGCAGCCGCCTTGCCCGGGTCACTGCGGGGCTGCGCACGGAGGGCAGGCGCCAGTCAACGTGCGTTTCGCATCGAATGCTACCAGCGCCGTTGACGCCCACTGCGACGAGGGAGCCGAACTGTCTCTCAATGGTGTCCTTCTTCTCGTTCGCGATCTTGGCCAGTGGCAGGCGCGCCCCGAGGGCGCCCATGGTGGGGGAACAGCAGACCCATGGTGACAGACCCGCGGGCTGTGTTCACGCGCTTTAGCTGGCCGAAGATCAGCTTTTCCTTCGTCTCCCTGGGGGTCCTCAGAACGAACTTGCCCTGGCCCCACATGTGGAAATACTCCTTGAACTGGTCGCGCGCGATCCACGGCGGGGCCCCGACGCCGCGCTCCCCCCCGACGCCGGACAAGTACGGCTTGAAAGATTCCTCACCATCAGGGTCTATGTCCTTGTCTTCGGCGTTCCCAACCTTGTGCTTCCGCCAGCGCACGTGAGCCCTCAGGCCATAAGCCAATCTCACCGAATTTTTGAAGGGAAGAAGCGACGGCCCTTTGCGTGCAAGGCTCCGCTCTCATCGTCGGCCATGTCGGCTTCTTCACTGCCAAGTCGCTGCTCATCTACCTCCGCCTTGATGCTCGCCAACACTCGCTTGGCGGCCTCCCCGTGAACCCCCGGCAACTCCACGTATTTCTGCTCGCCCTTCCGCGACGCTTGCGTTAAAATGCCCTGCTCTGCGTTCAGCGCGTCGGGCCATTCAGGCGGGGCCTGCTTGCGCTTCGTGAGCCACGCTGTGCCATGCTCGGACGCCAACTGCGGATCCTGCACCGCATCGCCCCACCGCTGGCCCACGATCACGTCGCGCCACATCAACACCTGGTGCGACCACGCGGTGCGCCCGAGCAAATTGCTCCACACCTCGTAGTTCCATGCGTGGTCCTTCCGTAGCCAGTGCTTCCCTACGCGCCTGCACTCGGCCACAACAGCAAACTTCATGTGGGTCGTCTGGTCGGGAGTGCCTGGCACGTGCCCACCTGCCTTTTTCCAACCTGCGCGCGGCGCCCCCCCTTCTCCGCCGCGCCAGCAGCGCCGAGGGCCCGGCGCAGGAAGACGAGCAGAGCTCCCTGGCGAGGCGCGCGGGGCAGTTCCCAATTGACGATTATCGCGCCCCCAGTGGCCGCGCTGGGCGCTACCGCGCCTGCGGGGCCCACCTCCCTGGCCAGCTCTTCATCCAAAAATGCCAATGCCGCGCTCATGGTTGCCCAGGCGGGCGCCCCCGCGCCTCGAAAGCCCGCGGCCCTGGAAGCAAGCCTGGTCCGAGGACATTGCGGCAGAGATTGGTGTAGATTCCCAGGCCCCTCCTTCTCGTGGCCCTTGTCCACGCCCCCTCCTTCCCCTCCCCCTCCTGATGTCCCCCCCCCGCCCCCTCCTCCTCCTCCTCCTCCTCCTCCTCCTCCTCCTCTCCTCCTCCTCCCCTTTCTCGCGCCGCCATTCTCGGGGGGGGGGGGGGGGGGGGGGGGGGTCAGTCTCGTACGAAGTTCGATACTTTGATGAGAAAGAGACAACCCCCTGTGAGTATGCGAGCCCAGGGAGCCCCAGTGAGAGCCCTTTGCAAACCTGTCTAGGCCGCCTGTCCGCAGCCATTCTGGCGCGAAGCCAGACTGGAGCCAGTCTGGTGAGTTTCAAGAAACTCGGTCCGGAGCTCAGGGGGGCCGCACACGCACGCCTGGATTAGTTGCGATAAGATTGCTTCTCGCTGTCTCTCGTTTTGCCATCAAGTGATTGGAGTTGGAATATAGGAGCTCTATCGAGCAGGGCACCCGCCGTATATCCAGATATACACCGTCAGATATTATGAGGACATCCGGAAGCGAAAGGCTGAGATCCGTGGACAACACGCTCCACTGACATTGGTATCGAGACGAAGTGGCAGCCCACTTCGAGGTGAATAACTCGATCTCCAGTGACATCAAGAATGATGGAGTCAGGCCAAGGGGGAGTCAAGATTCCAGTATGGAATGGCGAGGCTTCGACACTCGAGAGTTTTGAGGAGAAGGTGAAGCTGTGGGTCCTCGGCACTAAGAAGGAGGACAGAGTATACCTAGGCCCTAGGCTGGCGCAGGCGATGGACGAGGACTCCCAGCAGTGGCATGAGGCCAAGAAGGTCACGTTAGACGACTTGGTCAAGGAAGATGGCGCCGAGAGAGTCGTGAATGCGCTGAAGGGCGTTCGAGGTACTGTGACGATGCAGGAGGCAGTGTCGAAGTGGAGAGAGTTCATGAGAGGCATCTACAGGAACAAAGAAGTGAGTCTCGACCAAAGAAGTGGGTCTCGAGGCACGACATACACCTCAGCAAGATTGGCAAAGCCCTACACGCGGTGTGCAATGACATTCCAGCGACGGGCTTCATGCACGAATTCATCCTGGGACTGATCTTGCTAGATGGCACGGGCCTGGATCCGTCCGAGCAAGCCTCAGTGCTGGCGACGTCGGGTCCTAAGGGTAACTCGTGCATGTACCAGGACGTGAAGAAGGCGCTGGCAGAGCAATGGTCTGAAGAACAGTTGGCCGCCAGAGATAAGCAGAAGGGCTACAAGTCCAGAAAAGGGGTGCATGCGATCTTCGAGGACCCGGAGCAGATAGGCGAGCTGACCGCGTACGCGGAGGAGATCTACGACGAGGCCTACCAGGGCGGCTTCGGAGAGGCCACCGACCTGACGGAGACAGCGACGGCGGCCGCCAGCGACGATCGGTGACCACTCGGTCGCAGAGGAGAACCTTGGACAGGACGAAAGTCTAGCTGCGGCAGTACTTCCTGGAGAAGAACGAGCTGACGAGTGGACAGAGACGGCGTTCGCTGCCTCTCGCACGTTCCTGGAGGCGCGGAAGCTCATCAACGAGGTGAAGAACGCGAGGGGCTATTTCCCAGTGGTCGGACTGGGGGCATATGATGCCCCGCCTACTCAACCAAGTCAAGGGGCTGGACGAGGTCGCGCGGCAAGCAGAGGTGGACCACCCTCGAAAGGCGAGGGCAAGGGCAATAACAAAGGCAAAGGCCGCGACACACCATCAACTACATGGCAGAACACATCATCAGGTACAGCGCCGAAGAAAGCTGACAAGGATACTTTTGTCTGCTGTGCGAAGAGCAATGTCATCGTGCTCGGGAGTGTCCCAATCGGGGCAATGGTGGAACGACGGCTGATCGGAGAAGGGCGTTCAGCAGCTTCGCGGGCGCTCTGGGGCACATCATGGAGTTCGACAATTTCGTGGGCACGTGCACCGAGGAGCAGATCCTGGCGGAGGACGACGGCAACCTCGAGGACGGCACGTTCATCGGCTGCAGCCTTGACGAGTGCAAGGGCTACGCGCTTCTGGACGGTGGCGCGTCCAGGTCCGTAGGCGGCGTCGAGCAGCTGGAGTACCTGAACGAGCACTTGCAGCTTCCGATGGAGGTGAACCCGGGGCGGGCCTGGGCTTCTCGTTCGCTGGTGGCGATCGGGCTGACGCCCCCTCGAAGGTCTCGTTCCAGGTCCACAACCTCGACGACCGGACAGTCGAGATCTACGTGCTGGACCGCCCGCCCCCCAATCTACTGGGAGCCGACATGCTGGAGAAGTTTGGGCTGGTGATCGACTACGAGCGGAACGCAATGTACTCCAGGAGGCTCAAGAAGGAGATTCCCGCGAAGGTGCTGGCGTCCGGCCACCTTGCCTCGGACTTGACGGCGCTGAGCGACGCTGGCTCGGCCTCTTGTTGCGAATAGGGACAGCGCCCTGGTCGCGACGCGACGACTGTGGAAAAGACGTCATCCATCGTTGTCGCTACCAGGGGCCCAAAGGACGCTGAAGACCTTCCCAGAGAGCTCCAACAGCTACTCGAAATAAGCATCCGAATAACATCAAAGTTCCCGAACTTGAGCACCCAGATGATGAAACCGATTCTAGAACACCTCCTGAAGTACGCGAACTGGGTCGAGGGAGACAAGGTTAAGAAGGATACTTGGATTGGAACTCCAGAGGCCCTATGTAGAGTTCATCGCCGGGTTCGTTTTCAAAGATGCGATCCGCGTGATTTTGACGATCGAAAAATTTCAGCACTTCTCGGGGAACGGATCACATATATGATGAGAGAAAGTGGCGAAGGAATCACAGTTCGGGGCAGTTTCATAGATCACAAACACGCTCGTCAAGTCGAACAGTTTCGGTGGATTGGAATCTGTGTTTCCCAGAACTGTTTGGCTCAGAGTTGCTACTCTCAGTCAGGCAACGCGAATCTCTTCATCGGGGCAGTCAATGGTCAGATCATGTGCGCACCGGAACCAGACACGTCAGGGGACGAACGCACACGTGGATCAGATCAAGTGCAGGGACTGCGGAGAGATCCTATTCAAGTACATCTTCGCGAAGCCGCAGGACGAGCAACTCAGCCTCTGCATCAAGTCGCGCGAGCACTTCCAGCGGTTGGAGGCGACGGGGCACGCTCAACCACGAGTTCGCCCCTCCTGCAAGCCGGACATGAACTACGCGGACAGCGCCTCAGAGAGCGAGCCGACCACCACGCGAAGCACACCACAGCCGACGTCAAGCCGCCCGCTGCCGACCAGACTATCGTCGGAAGTCATCAGGACGCTCTCGGACACAGAGGTGCAGTTGATCATCGAGAACGAGAGGAACGCGATTCGAAAGGAGGAACAGACGCGCCTGGCCAAGGAGATCATCGAGAAGGGTCTCATCCAGACTCCAGCCTCGTCAAGTCCGGACGTCAAGATCAAGGTAGAGGAGATGATCGATCCGCAGAGGGCAATGAAGCGGCAGGGCGTTCCAGAACCGATGGTCAGCAAGAGTGCTTACGGAATTCCAGTGCCCGAGGATCTTCCAACGCCCTCAGGCATGCCGAGGCCAGCGGGAGACGCCCACCTCGTTTGAAGAACTCGATGGTCAACGCGCTTCTGATCGCGGCCACCGCGTTGGGAGCTCTACCTGGTGAAGCATGGGAAGCTGCCGAACGATATGGACGTCTGGATCTGGCGGAAGTGGCATGCGTCGCAGACTCGAGATTGACGAAGGCCGTACAAGAGGCAGGAGGACGAGCTGAACGATTCAGCAACTGGAACGGCTATGACTTCACGACGAGAGGAGGAGCTATGAAGCTGGTCCAGGTGCTGATGGAGAAGAGGCCACGGAAGGTCTGGTTCTCACCTCCTTGCGGAGCAGAGAGCCCTCTGCAGAAACTGAACCCCATGACCGAAGAAGCGCAGAAGAAGCTGATCAAAACTCGAAAGATCCAGCGCAACATGGCGTGGGCGATCGCAAAACTTCGAGAGGCTGGATTCTGTGACGTCTACCTGGAGCAGACAGGGAGATGCATATCAGGGACAGGTAACTTCAAGAGCCTCAAGCAGGAGCTGCATGGTTGTACTATCCACGGGTGCATGTACGATATGCGCGATGAGAAGGAAGACGTGCTGCTGAGGAAGGAGTGGTACATAGCGACGACCGATGAGACGTTCGAGAAGGCGGTTGGACGTCGATGTCAAGACCTACATGTTCATCTACCAATCGAAGGAGGGGCTCGTGTGGCTCTAACGGCGAACTATCCCGTGAACATGTGCAAAAGATAGCGAAGCACTTCATGAAGAAGATAACGTCAGACGAAGCCCTCTCGTACCTGGTCAAGGAAATCAATGCGAAGGACGGTGGGGTCTTTACGGTTCGGGAGCATCTACGACGTCGGATCCGAGGTAAACGGTCTCCAGAAGATGAAGGGCAGCAGGGGCAACCCAAACGACCGACTCTCGAACCAGCCGCAGCACCCACACAAGGGGAAGGAGTACCTGGACCTCAGGAACCAGCAACTAGTGACGGACTACATGAAGATCAACGTTGGCTGGGCAACCTACGTCTACCCCTTCCCAAGAGCGCAGAGGGATGCACGAAGAAGGAGCTCAAGGACATGGAGGCCATCATCGCGCACCTGCACCGCAACTTCGGGCACTGCAGCCTGACGACAGTGGAGGCCGCTCTCAAGACTCGGCAGGCCGACAAGAAGTTGGTCGATCTGTGCAGGCACTACGAATGTCCATCGTGCAAGGCCGCTCAACGTTTTCAACTTCGTCCAACCGCGAGCTCAGAGCCCTCAGTTCCGACGCCCGGGAAAGAGCTAGGATGCGACGACGCATCCCCGGAGGGCATATCATATAAGAGGCACCCTGTGCGCAGACTACGGAAGTCGCTTCACTACGTGCCACGTACTCTAACAAGGAGGAAGTGGACAAGAACTGCGGCAACACCACAGCTAAGGAGATGAAGGGGGCGGTCTTGAAGAGCTGGATCCAGCACTACGGCAAACCTGAAGTTCTGAGATCGGATCCTGAAGGTTGCTTTCGACAAGCTGAACGCCGCGCGTGGCTATCAGGTCATGGAATTGAATGGCGACCAGAACCGGGAGAAGCTCATTGGCGCATGGGCGTGGTCGAGAGGTGCATAGAGACGATCAAAGAGATTGCGACTCGGATGGCCTGGGAAGTTCCGGACGACATCGAGCCGCAGGAGATCTTCACGTGGGCATGCGCTGCGAACAACGACCTGATGAGGCACAACGGCTACAGTCCACTTATGCTCCTCATGGGTCGCACTCCTGCGGGGCATGGTCTCCAAGACGAGGAGAATCCCTCCACTCTCAGCGCCGAGGTGAAGGCGGACCAATTTCAGAAGCTCGTGCTGAACAAGCGGACGGCGTACAAGGCCTGTGTAGACCACTACCTGTCCGAGAAGACGAAGAGAGCGCTGCTAGCCAAGACGCGACCTTTCAAGGTTTGGGAGTCTGGCGAAAAGGCGCACTACTGGAGGAGCGCCAAGGGCAACAGCCACAAGACGAAGCAGGGCATGTCTGGACGCTTCCATGGTCCAGCTACGGTGTTGATGCAAGAGCGCGAGGTCAAGAACGGAGTAGCAGAACGTCGCGGAGTTGTCTGGCTAGTGGATGGTGATCGACTGGCACGAGCAGCCGCAGCACACCTGCGCACCGTCACGAAGGCGGAGCAGACGTTGGAGAGTATTTCGGCAGGCAGCTCAGACCAGTTCCAGAAGCTAGCGCGGGACCTTGCGAAGGGCTCGTTCGATGACCTAGCAGACCAACCGGGACCAGATGAATGGCACGACATTCCTGCAGGTGAAAATGGACCGGGGGGAGATCAACACCGCGAACCACCTCGGGATCACGGAGATCGCCTCTTCTCTGAGGCAGGCGACGAACATGGACCTGATCACGAAGAAGAAGATCTACAAGGAGAACCAGCAGAAGTTCTCGAAGAGTCAGGAGGAGTACCTGACCAACCTGCTGACAGACCTCAAGCATAAGTTCCCTGGGACAGCGAGCCACCTCCAGAGGGTATCAACAAGCGGGAAGCGAGTGTTGAACCTTCTGATGATAGAGACCTGAAGAGACATCGCGCCGACTTCGTGACCTACATGGAAACGCTGAAGGCGAAGGCGCCTGACGTCTACATGGCCGATCTGGGACGCACAGATCCTGAAGAAGAAGTCCCTCCGGAGTGGAGGTCGCCCTGGGAGTGCTCACGGAAGGCGAGGCAGGAAGACCTCGTCGGATATTCCACCGAGGACCAAGCAAGGCTCGCAGTACTAGTGGGCTTCACGATAGACGAGAAGGGTCTGGGCCAGCTGGAGAAGAATCCGGAGAGAATGCTGGCAGCCTTGGTGAAACAGAACAAGGTGGGGGTCAAGCTGAAGGATCTCGCACTGGAGGAGAAGAAGCAGCTGCCGTTCGCCAAGGAGAACGAGATCAACTCGTTCTTGAAGTATCGCGTATGTGAAGCGGCCAGTCGTGCTGGTGTACATCCCGGAGCGTTAATGAAGATGCGCTGGGTCATTACCAAGAGACGGGCGACCTCAAGGCACGTCTGGTAGTTCTTGGTTATAATGATCCGAGCTTGGGACAGATCAAGACGGCATCCCCTACGCGCAGCCGCAGAGCGCGACAGATGTTCTTGGGAGTCTCAGCATCGATGGGATTCCAGGTGTTCAAGGGCGATGTAAAGGCTGCCTTTCTTCAAGGAGATCTGGGAGAAGAAGATCGGAACGTTCTAGCGGAACCCGTCAAAGAACTTCGAGAAGCTTTGCGACTTGAACATCATAAATGCATCAAGCTGAAGAAGGCGGTTTATGCCTGGTCAACGCTCCGAGAAGGTGGTGGACCAGAGTGCGCAAGGACATGGAGAAGCTCGGTTGGGTCGAGTCGGTGACGGAGCCACGCCTATGGTGCCAAAGAGATTCCGAAGGCCGTCTCGTCGGCATTGCGGTAGCGCAAGTGGGCGACTTCATGATTGCGGTCAACAATGCTTCTCATGCCGCAGTAGATGCACTTCAAGAACTACATGGCGCCTACGAGTGGGGCAGCTGGGAGACGCAAGACTTCGTTCAGTGTGGGGCTCGCATTCGACAAGAATACGATGGACGTACTAAGAGCCGGGGTCGCACCCATCTGAACATGGTCGACTACGCGCAGGAGTTGAAGGAGATCGACATACCCGCTCAACGTCGGAAGGATCCAGAAGCTGGAGTGACACCGGGAGAAACTTCTCATATACGAGCAGTTCTTGGACAACTGATGTGGCTTTCCACTCAAGGTGTTCCACTCGTCAGCGCGGAGCTGTCGCTGCTACTAGCCTACACGAACACGGCGACGATCAACGCCCTGATGCAGGCGAACAAGCTAGTCAGGAGAGCGCGGGTGGAAGCAGTCAAGGAGCTGATCATGGAGAAGCACATCAATCCGTGTCTGGTGGGCTACTCGGACGCAGCGTGGAATGTACGCCGAGATGGGGCATCGCAGGGAGGCTTCTTGATCTTTATGACGGACCAGGCGCTGCTGCAGAACGAGGAGGCGCCGATTTCTCTGGTCTCATGGGCATCAGCAAAGTTGCCCAGGGTATGTCGAAGCTCAAGCGCAGTTGAAGTTCAAGCAGCCAGCGAAGCCCAAGAAGAGTCTGAGTTCTGCCGCCTCTTGCTGAGCGAGATCCTCATTGATCCAGATGCTCTGAAGCAGTGGGCGCAAGGATGTGCTCGCATTCCAGGAGCACTGGTCCTAGACTGCCGTGGGGTGTTCGACGCGCTGGACAGGTCTGAGAGCAGCGCGCTGGGCATGAAGGACAAGAGGAGTGCACTGGAGGCCTTGGCACTGAAGAGAGGCATGGCGGCTACGGCGACATCGCTACTTTGGTGTCACAGCGGCGCCCAGCTCAGCGACTGCATGACGAAGAATGCGGAGAAGGCCCGGGCGAGCTACAACCTCTGGCAGCAACGAGGCGCCTGGAAGCTGATCTACGATTCCAACTTCATCTCAGAGAAGCATCGGAAACAGAAGGGTCTGGACACGCTCGAGACGGGCTTCGCAGTGGATGCAGATGATGCGTGGCAGCTCTTCCCTGACTACATGGAGATCGAGGGCACTGACCTGGACATTGTGAGTGACTTTCGTCGCCCTGGACTGCGACAGCAGATGATGCAAGATGCGGCGCCTCAATGACGAGGCGGAAGTTCATTGTACCAGGTCAGGTTGGATTAAATGAACCCTCTGAGCTATGCGGACAGACAGGCGAGGATTTCACAGACGGTTCGGGGCATGTCAGTCTCGTACGAAGTTCGATACTTTGAGGAGAAAGAGACAACCCCCTGTGAGTATGTGAGCCCAGGGGGCCCCAGTGAGAGCCCTGTGCAGCCCTGTCTAGGCCGCCTGTCCGCAGCCATTCTGGCGCGAAGCCAGACTGGAGCCAGTCTGGTGAGTTTCAAGAAACTCGGTCCGGAGCTCAGGGGGACCGCACGCGCACGCCTGGATTAGTTGCAATAAGATTGCTTCTCGCTGTCTCTCGTTTTGCCATCAAGTGATTGGAATTGGAATATAGGAGCTCTATCGAGCAGGACACCCGTCGTATATCAAGATATGCACCGTCAGATATTGTGAGGGCATCTCGAAGCGAAAGGCTGAGATCCGCGGACAACACGCTCCACTGACAGGGGGGGGGGGGGAAGCAAGCTAGGTGCGCTCGCGTCATATCTGGCGCCCCACCCCTCCCTCCCATCCCTTACCATGGCGTTGATTTTCGCTCGCGTCATATCTGGCGCCCCACCCCTCCCTCCCATCCCTTACCATGGCGTTGATTTTCTCTATCCGCGGACGCGTGTCGTAGCGGACCTGTGGCTCCGCGCGCGCGTGCGTAGTGGGCGGTGGTGCGCGTGCGCGCGTGCGTGCGTATGTGCGTGGTTGTCGTGGTGGTGGTGGTGGCGGTGGTGGTAGTGGTGGTGGTGGTGGTGCTGCTGGTGGTGGCGGCGTTGGTGCTGGTGCTGGCGCTGGTGCTGGTTGTGGTGGTGGTGGTGGTGGTGGTGGTGGTGGCGGTGGTGCGGCGCGGTGGTGGCGGGCGGATGGGCGCGCGAGAATGAAGCCCGCGCTGGGCCGAGAACGCCATCCTGAACGACGGAGGCCAAACACCGATTTGAAAATGAAGCCCACGCTGCAGCGGGAGCACGATTCGGAACGATTCGGGAGCAAAAATGAAGCCGGCGCCTCAGCGAGAGCAGCATTTTGGAACAAAAACGCAGGCGAAAACCCGTTTCCCGGGAATCCTGTGTGTAAAAAAACAATACGCGGGGGGGGTCGGATATCTTCGGGACGCCATCCGGGGAAGTGGGAGAATATTTTTACATTGTGTAATTGTGGAGGGGGGGGTGAGGGGGGGAGGGGGGAGGGGGGGAGGGGGGGGAGGGGGGGGGGGGGGGGTTCCAAAAGAGGGAGGGGGGGGGGGTCCTCGCGCAGACCCCTGCGCCGCTGGCGGGCCCAGCTCGGGGGGGGGCCCGCGCGGGCCCGAGCGGCCCCGCATAAGGAAATTTGAAGCCCCGGGGGCGCCGACGGGGGGCCGCAAGTCCAGGAGGGGCCGAGAGAACCTCAGAGACGCCAAGATGGCCCAATATGGCTCCAAGAGGGCTTCGGAAACGCCAAAACGGCTTCCGAGATGGCCTCCAAGCGCCAGGCTGCCCACCGAGCCATCACAGGACCCACGACGACGACGACGACTTGCGGGTGGCTGCCTTTTCCCAGCGAGAGCGGAGGGCGTGCTTTTTCCCGACGAAACATAAATATGACACTCGCTGGGCGTCCTGAATAGAGGACCGCGCGTGACCACGCATCCTTATTCAAACAAATGCGAAATGACGCAAGTGCGCGTCGGAAGATAGCTGGGGGAACTCAGAGAAGGACATAAGAGCAGCGCCGTCGTCACAGTCACCATCGTCGTCATCACCAACATCAGCGCACTCATCACCGCCGCCATCATCACCCCCATCGTCGCCGTCGCCACCGCCCCTGGGTTGCGGGGGAGGAGAGCGGGGAGGAGAGCGGGGGGGAGAGCGGAGGAGGAGCGTGGAGGAGGAGAGCGGAAGAGGAAAGTGGAGGAGGAGGAGGAGGAAGAGGAGAATGAGGAGGAGGGTGGAGGAGATGGGGGAGGAGCGTGGAGGAGGAGGAGGGTGGGGGAGAGTCGAGGAGGACACCGGGGGAGGAGAGCGGAGGAGGAGAGCGGCAGGGGAGAGCGGAGGTGGAGACTGGAGGAGGAGTGTGGAGGAGGGGAATGGGGGGGGGAAAGCGGAGGAGAAGGGCGGAGGAGGAGAATGGGGGAGGAGAGCGGCAGAGAAGAGTGGAGGAGGAGAGTGGAGGAGGAGCGTCGTCGCCGTCGCCGCCGTCGTCGAGAGGACGAGGAAGAACAGGAGATTGGGAGGAAAGGGAAAGGGGGTACTATGCAGGAGAGAGGGGGGGCAGAGGGAAGGGGGATTTTCCTTTGGGTGGCGGGCGGGCGGAGGGCGTGCGCCCGAACGGCGCAGCGCAGCCTGGCGAGGGCGCCCGCCAAGACAAGGGGCGACCCCGGGCACCTAGAAACGGAAACGAAAAGCCCAGCAACCACGCCGAGGCGGCCCCCTGCCCCCCGCCCCCCTCCGACCACCCCGCCCGTGAAAACTCCGCGGGGCGCTGGCGCTGCGTCTGGCGCCCGGGGGGCGGGGCTCTTCGCCCGAAGCCGCTTCGTCGAGCGCAACCCATCGATGACGTAATTGCTGCGAAGCGGGCGCTTGAGTGGCCCGACGCCGGCGACGCGGTCCAGGGCCGCTCTGGCCTCGCAGAACACGTCCACCATCGTCTCGGGCAGGGCGACCTAGCTCGCGTTTCGCGCGCTGCCCAGCCTGGCGTCGTTCGCTCTGCGGGCAAAAAAAGGGTGCTCGTGGAACTCCCCGCTCGCCACCATGTCCTCGGAGACCGCGCGGAACCGGTTCCGCCCCAGGAGCAGCCGCCTGGCGCAGCGGCGGTCGCCGAGCTTATCGGGGACGAAGGCGAGGAACTCGCTCGCGAGGAGTCGGAGGATGAATTCTGCCCCATCTCCAAGAAAGGCGCTGTCCTGGACATCGGCGATTCCATGCGCTTCAAGGCCTGCGGCGGAAGCGCCCCAAGCAGGAGGAGAGCGTGCCCGATTGAGAACGTGGGGGCCCCGTGGATGGCCCGCGCCAGGGCATTCCCGGGCTCGGCTTCTGTCGCGCCGCGCAAGCGGACCTCCTCGGCGGCAGCCGCCACCGTGCCTGGCTGCACGCGCTGGGGCGCCTCAGGCCCCGCGCAAGTACTTGTTTTCAGCGCTGCGCGTGCCACTCGCGGGACCCATGGGTCGAATGCCCAGCTGCCAGCAGGCGCCCAAGATGCGCCAGAGAAGCCCAGGAGGCGTTGGAGGCCCCAAAGAGGGGGAAAGGCCCAATGGCTCTGCGGGCAAGAAGGATCAGAATGGTGAAAAGGGCGCGGATCACGACAATGGCGATCACGAGGAGCAGGGCGGGGACGGGGAGGATGAAGAGGGCGAGATTGCGAAAGACGTGGATGAGAATGAATCAAAGGATGGCAACGCGCTGGGCTCGGGCAGCCCTCGCATTGGGGACATCACAACGTCGAGGGCATCATGAAACGTAATCGATGTACCAATGTCGAAAGCATGGCCCGAGTCGGGGCTCCTCCTCCGACCATCCTCCTTCTCCTCCCCCCATCCCTCCTGCCCCCTCCTCCTCCTCTCCACTCTCTCCTTCTCGCCCCCTCCCGTTCTCCCGGCTCGCCGCGGCCACCCGCATGCAAGCGGAGTGCGACGAAGGTGGCAAGGGCGTCCGCGTCGACGCCTCACCTCGCCCCTGCGCCGCCCGGCGCGCGCCGTGCTCCGCTCTGTGCCCTCCTTGGGTTGCCTCAAACCTCCCTGGAGCACTACACGGAGTCCAAAACGGACCGGGAGGCCACCGAAGCCGCCCAAATGGACCGAGATGCCTCCAACACGGCCCAAACTGGCCCAAGATGGCTTCAGGACCGCCCAAGACGCCTCCAAGACGGCCCACAAGGGCTCCAAGGGAGCCTCCAACACGGCCCGAATAATCTCGAATCGCTGTTTTTTCTTACGCGTTTGAAGATGTTTCGCATTCTCGCCTTTTCGAGCTTCCGTCGGCTCAAGCAACCCAAGAAGCCTCCAAAACAACCCCAAGACGGCCCAGGGGGCTTCCCGTGCGGCCTCGACGCAGCCGAAGTGGGCCCCCGGAGAGCCCAGGAGGGCCCCGGAGAGCCCAAGACCCAAGACAGACCCAAGAGGGCCCCAAGCTGGCCCTACAGGGCCTCAGGATGAGCCCGAGACGGCCTACGAGGACCCCTGGGCGGACCAAGACGGCCCCACGGCGGGCCGCAAAGACCCCCCCGACGGTCACGAAAGTCCGAAGAGAGCCCCCAAACGAACCAAGAGGACCTTAAAACGCCCCAAGAAGGCCCAAGGGACCCCCGAGACGGCCCCGCAGGATCCCAGGATAGCCCAAAGACGGATAAGCTGCAGTCCATGTCCCCCCTGCGGATATACCGGCGAAATTTGTCTCCTCCACCTCCTCCTCCTCCTCCTCCTCCTCCTCCTCCTCCTCCTCCTCCTCCTCTCTCCTCCCTCCTCCTCCTCCCCCTGCACCTCATCCTCATCCTGCTCATCATCATCATCATCATCATCATCATCATCATCATCATCATCATCATCATCATCATCATCATCATCATCATCATCATCATCATCAGCATCAGCATCAGCATCAGCATCAGCATCACCATCATCAGCAGCATCATCATCATTATCATTATCATCATCATCATGATCACCGTCCCCATTATCACCACCACCACCATCATCAGCATCGTCGTCATTATCAGCAGCATTATCATCATCAGCATCGACATCATCAACAGCCACATCATCATCAACACCAGGCGCGACCAGAGCAACCGAAAAACAACCGACGGGCGCGACCTGGCGCGGCCGCGCGCAATCGCAAACAAGCAAAAACCAACGCGGGCGAGCCAGGGGTCGGCGCCGCTGCCTGGCGTCCTCGGGCGCTCCCCGGCGCAGCCGCGCGCAATCGCACATAAACGCAAACAAACGCGGGCGAGCCAAGGGTCGGCGCCGCCGCCTGGCGTCCTCGGGTGCGCCCTGGCGCGGCCGCGCGCAATCGCAAATAAGCAAAAACCAGCGCGGGCGAGCCAGGGGTGGGCGCCGCCGCCTGGCGTCTCGGGCGCGCCCTGGCGCAGCCGCGCGCAATCGCAAAGCAGCAAAAACCAACGCGGGCGAGCCAGCTGGCGTCCTCGGGCGCGCCCTGGCGCAGCCGCGCGCAATCGCAAGTTAGCAAAAACCAACGCGGGCGAGCCAGAGGTCGGCGCCGCCGCCTGGCGCCCCCGTGAAACCAGGCGTCTCGCTCGAGACGCTCAAGACACCTCCTCATGCTAGACATCTGCCGGGGCGACCTGGGCAAACGAAAACGAGCGTCTCGCTGGAGACATCCTCCGATAATCTTCATGTTGGACATCCGCCTAGGCGACCTGGCTACGTGAAAACAAGTGTCTCGCTTAACACATCCTCAGCACATCCTGATGCTAGACATCCGCCTGGGCGACCTGGCCACGTGAAAGCAAGCGTCTCGCTCGAGGCATCCTCAAAACACCTTCATGTAAGACATCCACCTGGGCGATCTGGGCACATAAAACCAAGCGCTTCGCTCGAGACCTTCTCAATACCTCCTCATACTAGACATCCGCCTGGGCGACCTGGACACGAGAAGAAAACAAGCGTCTCTCTCGAGAAATCATTCACTAATCCTCATCTTGGACATCCGCCTGGGCGGCCTGGACACGTGAAACCAGTGTTTCGCTCAACGCATCCTCGTGCTAGACATCCGCCAGGGCGACCTGGACACGTGAAACCAAGCGTCTCGCTCGAGACGATCTCAACACCTGCTCATGCTAGACATCTGCCTGGACGACCTGGACGCGTGAAAACAAGCGTCTCGCTCGAGACATCCTCAACAAATCCTCATGCTAGACGTCTGCCTGGGCAAACTGGAGGCGTGAAACCAAGCGTCTCGCTCGAGACATCCTCAAGACCTGGGCACGTGGAACCAAGCATTTCACCTGAGACTTCCCCTTAATTCTGGTCCACAGGAAAGGAACGATATATAAGACAAAACAGACTTGTCGCTCGAGATATCCTCAACAAATTCTGCGAGACAAACGTTTCGCTCGAGACATCCGCAACACACACACACATGCTTACTTTACCCTGTGTTGATTGGAATTTAAAAGCAAGCGTTTCGCTAGGGATATCCTCAATATTCGATTCCGCCAGCCCTTCGCGACCGCATGATTGAAAGAAAATGTCTCCGCGGCACCCGCCGCACAACAACGACGAGGACGAGGAGCTCCAGGATGAGGAGGGGGGAGGAGGAGGAAGAGGAGGAGAAGAAGCAGGAGGAGAAGGAGGAGGAGGAGAAGGAGGAGGAGGAGGCGCGAGCTGATTCGCGGCCGAGAGAAACACGGGGGGAACGACACAAATAACTAAAGACATCCTGAAGTTACCTCCCCCAACATCCGCCGACCTTCCGTCGGCTTCTCCCGGCAAAGCTGCTCTGGTTTTACTTCCGCCGCCTTCCGCTGGCCCTTCGCCGAGGAAGACCCGTGAACCGTGAACCTCTCGATGATCCTCGGAGCCGAGGCCCCTCCGTGGGACGCCCCAGGTGGCACGGGCTGGGCACGGTGGTGGCGAGCCCTGCGCCTCCTGCGGGTGCTCCGGCACCTGCAGCACGGCCCCGACGGCCTCGCGCAGGGGGTGGCGGGCGGTGTCGAACGCCACGACCTTGTGCGCCCGGAGCGCCTCATCGAACGCCACCGGCGGCAGCGGCGCCTGCGCGAGGCGCCGTTCGACCTCCGCCAGCCGCGCCGAGTACTGGGCGGCGACGCGCGAGACGTCAGCGCTGGCCGCGAGCGCGCCGCTGCGTAGCGACGCCTCGAGCTCCGCGAAGGCGGCCCTGTCGAGGGGCACAACGATCGGTTGGGAACTTGTGCTTGGCCTGTCACCACGGCGGCCCTTTAGAGCGGATGGCCTGTCGCTTCGCTTCGCGGGGCGGGAAACTCGGAGAGGCTTGAGGGTTTCTGGCGCGTCGCGCCGAAGCGCGGTGGGCCGGGCCGGAACCGGCGGTGCGTCACGCTCTCCAGAAGTTCTCGACCGTAGCAGGGGCTGGCTCAGGGGGGGGGGGGGCATCGACCCCGACTCGGCGATGCATCGCCGATAGATCGGCGACAGGCCCGCGACGATGACTCCGCTCGGTCCTGGGCGGGGTGGCCGATCGGGCCCCCGTCGGCGATCAGTTGGCGACTGGGGGCCGACGCATGCCCCCCTCCACCTGCCCCCTCCCCCGTGATGCTGCCCCTGGCCTGTACGCCTGCCGCGCGCCCGGCAGGTCTGGGGCACGGAAGTCGCCCAGGCTGCGGCCCTTGCGCCCGACCTCGAGGGACTTGGCGGCGTCGAACTGCGACTGCAGCTCCTGCGTGAGCACCCCGCCGTAGGGCTTTGGCGCCATCCCTCTGGCGCCCGAGCCGACATGGCCACGGAGGCGGGGGGAGGGGTGGCGCTGAGCCCGCCCTGAGTGAACGTCCCCCTTCTTCCAAAAGTCACCTCGGATGTCGCTCCTGGCTATACAATCCGTCTCCAGCTCCTTTTTTCTCTCTCCCTCCACCCCTCTCCCTCTAAGGTCGGGGACCCGCGCGGATGTCTTGGATCGGCGCTGGACCCCATCCCTGGCGCGCGGAGGGCGCCAGGGGCGGCACCAGGGGCGCCACCAGGCGGGCCCAGCACAGATCCAAGAAATCCGTGCGGACCTCCGAAAATCTATGCTTGTGTCCCAGACGTGCGATGTCTCGATTTGTTTGTTCCATACGCAGTCCCCAGAAGTCTGGACCCTTTCCCAGGGCTGGTGTTTCATCCTGGGTCATTGTTGTAACTGTCCCGGTGCCCTGTAAGGGCCCCCAGAGGCCGAACATGCAGAGCACCTCCGTTCTGATTTGTTCAGGACGCTGCATCTCTGGATCTTCCGCTCCCGCGCTGACCTTCATGGTCTGATCGGGTCCCGTCTTGTCTCTCCTTTGGGCGGCGCGCCGAGGGGGCGAGTGAGAGGGTGCAGGCTTTCTCAGGATGCGGCAGGGATTCCAAGAAGCCCTTCGGCCTTCGGAGAAGCCGTCTCTGTCTGGAGATAAGGCTTCCAAAGCTTCTCAGACGAGCAGCATAGATGCCCCAGCTTCCCAAACTATCCGCCGCCGCTGGAGCGTCTACACGCCGGTTTCCTTTGCCGAGTCCGTTGGCTCCCTGGCCGACCAAACACCGCGGTAATTATACAAATCGAGCCCCTCCGAGGGCCGGCGGGTCAGGGGCCTCAGGGCCCGACACCGATGCGGCCGGGCCCGATCGAGACCCTGGCCTCCCTTTCACTCCTCCTCCTCCTTGGCATGACGCGGCTGACACCCACGGCGTTGCCCAGGACACCCACGGCGTTCCCCAGGACAAGCTTGACGTCCGGAGTCGGTTTCAGACAGTCCAGGGGTCAGTGTAGGGCTCCGGGATGCCAAAAACTGCCCCAAGCCCCCAGACCTGTTCCCCTCAGTACCCGTTTGCTTCATGGCGATTCTCTCCACCTCCCACGTCGCCGCCGAAGGACGACGACTGCAGCAACGGCGGACAGCTATGAGGGCGACGATGACGACGAACGGCGACGACGACAGAAGACGATGGACAACGAAGATGACGCCAACGGGCGTAAGCGTAGACGGCGGACGACGACGACGACGACGACGACGACGACGACGACGATGACCGCGGACGATGACGACGGACGACGACGACGAGGACGACGACAACGACGACGACGATTACGACGACGATTACGACGACGATTACGACGACGATTACGACGACGAAGACGACGACGACGACGACGACGACGACGACGACGACGACGACGACGACGACGACGACGACGACGACGGCGGACGACGACGACGACGACGACGACGACGACGACGACGGACGACGACGGACGGCGGCGATGGCGGCGGCGGCGGCGGCGGCGGCGGATGCGGCTGGCGGCAACGGCGGCCGGCAAGGGCCGGCTGCGAACGGTATCGGCGGCGGCGCAATTTGCTTGCGGCCCGCGGGGCCTTGCCGGGCGCCAGCAGCGCGTCTGGGCCGGGCGGGACGTGCCGGAAGTCCGCGTGAGGGAAGGCCGACTGGCGCCGCCGGATCGCGACGGAGTGAATTGGGGCAGGGGTTCGAGGCCTCCCTGGCCGAGGAGCGGATGGGGGGAGAGGAGGAGGGCAAGGGGGAGTAGTGCACAGAGGGGGCGGCGGATCGATTAGCTTGGGTTCTCTGCGGATTTCCATCCTCGGGGTGCCTTCCAGCAGCAGCGCCGCGTCCAGCGCTCTGGAGGTGCCTGGATTGTCCCGGAGGGGTCGGAGTGGTGGGCGGAGGGTCTCCCAGGTTGTGATGTGACCCCCCCCAAGGTGGGAGCACCCCTCCCTGGGAGACGCTTTCGGCTCCAGAGCGTTAGCGTCGTTACCGTCGTCGTTGTCGTCGTCGTTGTCGTCGTCGTCCCCTTTCAGGCCGAGGTTTGAGGCTCGACAGTCCAAGTCATTGGGGCATTTCTCGCCTCTGCTAGACCGCTTCTCCTGGGCCGCCTCGCCAGCAAAGCTGTGTCCACCTCGATGTGTTCTGGCTGGAGCGTGCCTCAAGACAGGTCTGGGCGTCGACTGTCGAGGCCAGAAGCCCAGATCAAGAATTGACGTTGCAGGCTCGGCGTTTCAAGCCACTTTTAATCAACGATAAAAGCTGCATTAGCATAAGCTGTTGGAGGTTCGCGCGGATTTCTTGGATCGGCTCCGGGCCCCCTGGCGACAAATGCAGCGTCAGCCCTTGTGTGCTGAGCGCGCAACGGAAGGAGGTCCAACGCCCATCCGAGAAATCCGCGCAAACCTCCAGTTGCTTATGCTGATTCAACGCTTTCCTCTTCGATATTTGTTTGGGGGTGCGGGGGTCCATCCTTTGCCGCGTCTGCCTGGGCGCCGATCTTGTCCCATTCGTCCTCCGAAAGGCCGAGGGCCAGCAAAAGCGCCCGGAGCCTGGGGCCTGGGGCTGCACGCAGGAGTGACCCGAGGCAACGAGTAGCCTTTGGTGCGCGGCTGTGGGGGGCCAAAGGGGAGGCCCAGGCCACGCAATGCGAACGCGGCGGCCAGTGCTGGCGGGACCCCTGCGAGCCCGCACCAAGGGCCACTTCGACGAAGGGCTACTGTCACGCATGGCCAAGGTCTGGGCTGCTCCCGTCGGGCGTTGCGTAATGGGGGGGCGATGGGCGGGGGGGAAGAAAGTGCTCCTTTTATGCCATAGAAAAGGCCCCATGGGGCCCAAGTGGTGCACATCCCACCAATTTCACCGGGAAAAGATTCAAATAAACCACGTTTAGCCGCGAATGTTTTTTACCACGAGGATCTCGACGACGACGACGACGACGACAATGGCAAGGAGACGAGGGCGACGACGATCATGACGACGAGGGCAGGGTGAGGAGAAGAGGGAGGACGATCATTCCCAGGACACGCAGCGCCAAGCCTTAGGTCGGGCGTGTCCTCCTACAGGCGGATTTTGGATGAAAAAGATTAAGTAATCAAAGCTGTTCAAGAATAGTCAATAGTAATCGAACAATGGATCAATGGTTCCCGAACTATTGTATGACGATGTTTGAATATTCCTCCTGTAGAGGAGCATGCCCGATCTATCCAAGCCCAGTTCCCTCCGTCGCGGCTCCAGCACCGCGCCCCACGGGCCGGAGGGGACTTGCCTCCACGTTGCTGCTGGGTGTCGGCGCCTGGATCGTTTCCAGTGGCGCAGCAGCGCGCTGCTGCACGGCGGTCGAGGATCGAGGAGAGGGGATCGAGGGGGATCGAGGATCGAGGGGGGGGGGTCGAGGATCCATGGGGGGGATCGAGGGGGTCGAAGATCCATGGGGGGGGAATCGAGGGGATCGAGGTTCCAGGAGTGGAACGATGGAAGAGAACGATCGAGGAGGGGACCGAGGTCGCAGGCGCGAGGGCCCCCAGGCCCGAGCGAAGCGCCTGGACTGCGCGGGAGGCAGCCCGCCCGAGGCCGGCGGCGCCCTGGGCGCCACGGAGCCGTTGGCGGACGGCCGCGTCGCTCGCGGGCGGACCGCCCGGGCGTCGTGGGCAGAGGCCCCCTTCGCGGGCGAAGAGCGGTGCGAGGAAAGGTTTTCCGCCGCCGGGGGCGCCTGCCCCACGGGCGGCTGGACAGCTTACACCCCTGCGTGGCGTGCCCGGACTGAAAAGATCATGTCGCCGGAGATGTGAATCCTCAGGCCAGAATGAGGCCTTCGGCGGCCGTTCGAACGGATCCTGGCCCCTTAGAGCGCTCTCGGCCCGCCGCGTGGTCTTCGGAAACGGCAGGGCTGCTTTTTGCCGCTCCCAACACCTTAACCTCGAGAACGAAAAGACGGAGCCCGAGCCGGAGCCGGAACAAAAAATGGCGATGGCACCACAAGACGAAGACGGCGCTGGAGCCGGGAAGCGCCACGGCGAAACGCACTTAAAAATGGCATACCAGAGCAGCAACACAAAAAAAGCGCCAGCACTGGGAAGCCCGGCGGCTAAACAAAAACGCAACAAAACAAGGCGGCCCTGTCGTTGCCAAGACGGGCAGGCGGCGGGCGCGTCGCTCGCCCGCGGCCCCCCGCGGCGCGGGCCCGGGCGAGGCGCGGCGCGGGCGGCGGCCGGCGGGCGGCGGCGGGCGCGTGTCCGACAGGTCGGCGGGCGGGCGGCGGGAGTCGCAGGGCTGGAAGTCCTGGGGCGGAGGTGTGGGAGCGAGGAGCCCAGACACCCTCGAGGCATGGACAAAAACAAGACTAAAGGCATCTCTCTGAAATTGTCGGCCTCCGGGGCGCGAAATAATGCTCCCCAGATGAGGAATACAGATCCAGTGAAGAAACATAATCTCGCTTGAGCTTCCCCTGCACGTCGGGGCGATCAATGGGTGAGGAAGAATGGTGCCCTTGTCGGGCCCGACAGGCCCCCAACTATCGCCCCCTCATTACGCGCCACCCAAGCCCCTGGGGGCCCTTACTTACCGGGCCTCAGGACCGTCGAAAAACGACTCGGGATGAATAACCAGTCCTGGGGAATGGGTGGAGCCCTCTGGGGGTCGACGTCGTGACGTCCGCCAATTATCCGCACATCGGGGGAGTCATCGTGGACCCCGTCGCTGGAGGCGGCTCCCCTGGTGGTGGTGTCGCAGCTCCCTCCTCCGACTCGCCAACGCTCGGACGTCCATCACCTGTGCGTTATTCGATTTCGTGTGTGTAGTTTTCGCAAGGTGATCTCGGATGCTCCACGATGGTCTTCGCCGAGGAAAACATATATATACACACACACACGTCCGAGCGATGCCAAGCCGAAAGTGGGGGGTGGGGCGGGGGGTTTAGGAGGCAGCTCATGGGAGGTCTCAGTGGGAACGGTATGGAGTCGATGCAACGGGGCCAATAGGCCAGATCAGACCAGATGCAGGGATCGACCTAAACATAGTTTTTCGTGTTGAATGTTGTTTTCGTTTTCCTTCGTGTGGTCTTCAATCCGCCCTTCCTGCAAAACGGAATCGGAACGAAAACGGCCCACGAAATCGCCGAACCGAACCACTGCTTAGGTCGACCCCTGCCAGAAAGAGCCCAAGATTGAGCCAGAATAAGCGGCACTCAGCCGGATTAACTACACGGCTTCGATGCTGAATGCTATAACCTCCCTGAAGCTGCAACCGATGGGGTGTTGCCCTGGCCCCCCCGCGAGAGCGAGAGGCTGTGGCTGTACACGAAGTCGTCTGGTCGGCCGAGAAGCGCTGTGTTGAGACGCCCCAGCTCCCCAACCTGTGGGATTCTGGAACGACTACACAACGAGTTTTCCGTCGCCGAATTGATTGGCCCCTTGGCCCATCAAACGACGCGGTGTATACGTCGAGCCTGTCCGAGCGACGTGATCAATCAAAACGGAAGGATCTTCACAGGTTTCGGCCTCTGGGAGGCCCTCACCGGCCCCGGGGCCGTCGACGAAAAGACTTACCCAGGATGAAACGCTGGTCCCAGCACAAGGTCCCGACCTGCAGGGTTTCACGCTGGTGAAGAACACTACGCCGGATGTCTGGGTAATTCGGACTCTAGGTTGGCCTCGCACGCGCCTGGGCACGGAGTCTGGGTAGAGGAAAGAGCCACAAGCGACGGCGGCGACGAAGGAGAGCGACTACGGCAGACGATTCGGTGTTCTTACTTTGGTTTGAGCCCTGGGGCCCTCATGGATCGAAGCGAGATGGGATCCAGGGCCCTGGTTTCGACTTGCCCCGATGTTGCATGTGTCCTGCGTCGTCAGATCTGGAGGAAGGGGGCCATGAGGCTCGCGCCGAATGCGCAGCCGCTACGCACTCGGATCTCCTAGCGCTGAGAAAATCACGTCGGGAAGTCTTCCTCAATTTTCGGCCTCTTAGCGTCTGCACTGGGCCCCAACATGAAAAGCCAGTCGACGAAGAGGTCCAGACCTTGGGGGCAACGCTGCGAAAAAACACGACGTCAAAGGTCGGGGGGAGGCGGGCCTGCTCCGACATGTTTCCCCCCCCCTTTCTCCATGTCTATTTCACACCCAACGCCCTCGCCCACTCCTCCCCCACTTCTCCTCCTCCTCCTCCTCCTCCTCCTCCTGCTCCTCCTCCTCCTCCTCCTTCTCCCCCTTCTCCTCTTCCTCTTCCATCTCCTCCTTCTCCTGCTCCTCCTGCTGCTGCTCCTCCTCTTCCTTCTCCTCCTCCTCCTCATCATTATGACCATCACCATCACCATCACCATCAACATCACCGTCACCTTCACTATCACCATCAGCACAATCAGCATCATTAGTATCATCATCATCCTCATCATGATTCTCATCATATCCTCATTCTCATCCGCATCCCCATCCTCATCATCCGCCTCATCCTCATTACCATCCTCATCCTCATCCTCATCCTCCTCCTCATCATCATTATCATCAGCAGCATCAGCATCAGCATCAGCATCAGCATCAGCATCAGCATCAGCATCAGCATCAGCATCAGCATCACATCACCATCACCATCACCATCACCATCACCATCACCATCACCATCACCATCACCATCATCATCATCATCATCATCATCATCATCATCATCATCATCATCATCATCATCATCATCATCATCATCATCATCATCATCACCGTCATCACACACACGCAGACTCCCGCCCCACCCCTGTCTACGCTCCCCTCCCCCTCCAAAGTTTAGTATGAATGCTCTTCCCTGGCAAGGCCCCACAACGTACCACCCCGTCCCGAATCGGCCACCGTGTCCCTGGTACGTTGAGGCGCGGCAGAATGCCAAGGGCTGTCTGCTAGGGTGTCTATAATCTTTCAACGGGACCCCCTCCCCCTCTTCTCACCGAGTTCTGCGTGCACCAGCCTCCCTTCCCAAGTCACGATCCTTTGGGCCCCGAGGCCCCGATCCCAAAGCAAATGGTCCGCCCTCCCGAACAATGCCGCCCAACATGGTTTCAAGACAGCCGCAGAAGCCCCCACGACGGTCCAAGAGGGCCACAAGATGACGTCCAGTAGGGAAAGACGAAGCCCAAATATAGCACCCCGCAATTGCGGATAAGAGTGAGGGGGCGGGCGCGGGCGACGCGGGCGTCGAGCCGGCGGACCTCGTGGCCGTCACCTTCCCTGTCGATGGCGCACTCCTGCTCCTCCTCCTCCTCCTCCTCCTCCTCCTCCTCCTCCTCCTCCTGCTCCTCCTCCTCCTGCTCCTCCTCCTCTTCCTCGTCCGCATCCTCGTCCTCATCGTCGCCGTCGTCGTCGTCGTCGTCGTCCGCCTCCTCCTCCTCCTCCTCCTCCTCCTTTTCCTCCTCCTCCTCCTTTTCCTCCTCCTCCTTTTCCTCCTCCTCCTCCTCCTCCTCCTCCAGCTCTCCGGTCGCCGATGCAAAAGAAACCCGCCGCAGGCGCCGAAGTTTTGGCTTGTTCAGTGAACGTAGTTTGGGTCGCGGGTGGGTCGCGGGTTCTGCACCTCCACCTGGAAGGGATTCAAAAACAGCCCGCCGCAGGCGCCGAACATTTTGATTTGTAAACTGAACGCGGTTTGGGTCGCGGGTGGGTCGCAGGTTCTCCACCTGGAACGAAGGCAAAAGAAACCCGCCGCAAACGACGAACATTTTGAGTGGGTCGCGGGGTGGGTCTCGGGTGGATCGCGGTTGAGTCGCGTAGGGTCTTAAGTGGGTCGCGGGTGGGTCGCGGGGTAGGTCGTAGGGTGTGTCGCGGGTGGGTCGCGGGTGGGTCGCCGGTGGGTCGCGGGTGGGTTGCCGGGGGGTCTCGGGGTGGGTCGCGGGCGGGTCGCGGGGTAGGTCGCGGGTGTGTCGCGGGTGTGTCGCGGGTGTGTCGCGGGGTGGGTCGCGGGTGGGTCGCGGGTGGGTCGCGGGATGGGTCGCGGGTGGGACGACGTCAACAACAAACAACAAACAACAAACAACAAACAACAACCAAGAACCAAGAACCAGCAGCAACAACAACAAAAACAAACAAACAAACAAACAAACAAACAAACAAACAAACAAAGAAACAACAACAAGAATCCGCATCGCGGAATTCCACTTCAGCCACGCACCCAGGGACAGTGAATGGCCGTTCGGTTCAGCCCCCTCACTCTGATGAATGATTTTCCTTGGGTGCTCAAAAGAGGTGGGCATCTTCACTTATTCGGGCGCCCAGCATCTCCAGGCGGAAACCTCCGAGAGGGTCGACGGAGAAGCCCTCGACGGCCTTAGTGGGCTCCTCGACGGCCCAAGACGGACCGACGACAGCCTCCAGCAACCTCCCAGACGGCCAAGAGCGACCAACTATGGCCGCCGGGAGCCCCAAGCGGGCCCAGGACGGTCCAAGAGAACACCAAGGACCCAAGACTGCACCACAGGAGCCCAAGACGGCGCCAAGACGGCCCAAGAAGGCCACACGCTGGTCGGCTCACGCGTTGCAGCCTCCTGCCGCCCGTCGAACAATCGCCTCCGAGAGCACTGGGCTGGCATGGTGTCGGGAGGTGCCGCAGGATTTCATCTCAATCACCAGCCACTAGTGGTTTGTAGATGGTCCTTCAAAAATGTGCTGCCGCTGCAGCCTGCAGCGTTGACAATTGTTCACGATCGGTGCGGTGCTACACCTCAGAAACCAATGGCGCTCTCACCCCAGCGCGGGCCACTTTGCTGGATCCGATTCCTTCCTAGCCGTTGCTTCTTGGCAGAAGGTGCCAGCTCCCTCGAGCTCACGCCGACATTTCTTGCTGGCCCGCTTCGCAATGCTCCTCCTCCGTCCCTTCTTCCGCTTCCTTCTCCTCCGCCTCTTCCTCCCCCGCCTCCTCCATTTTGACATTGGACGAACATCAGCGGCGGGGATGTTGCGTTCATGTGGCACTACAAGATCAGAGTGAGGGGGCTGAACCGAACGGTCATTCACTGTCCCTGGGTGCTTGGCTGAAATGGAAATCCGCGATGCGGATTATTCTTGTTGTTGTTGTTGCTGCTGCTCCTGTTGTTGTTGTTGTTGTCGTTGTTGTCGTTGTTGTTATTGTTGTTGTTGTTGTTGAACATTATTAATTCTAAAGAATAATTATTGTTGGGGCCCCTGGTGCACGGCCCCCCCGCCGCGCCTAGGCCGCAGCTACATTTTCATCATTTTTTCGCGAAAGCTTCAGAAAAGTGGATGGGGTCCAGATCCGGTTGTTTTGTTGTAATCCGTTTTCCCTTGCAAAAAACACTATAAAATGACATTTCTTGTTCTAATATAATCAAATTTCAAGAATCCCTTGCAAAAAATAAGGTAAAGTGGACATTCGCGCGCGCAAGACGAAATCCTTCCAAAAGCTTAGTGTTCGGAGCGATTTTAACATAAAAACATCAAAAAACCAATGGTTTTTCAACAAAAAAATGTCAAAATCTCATCCCGCGCGCTCTTGCGGATTCGTAGGAAAACCAACACTTTTTAAACATTTCTGTCAAACGGGCTTTTGCGAGCAACTTTTTCGAACTTCTGCGACAACGGTTGCGCACCTGCCAGGGCCATCATCCCTGGCACTGATGCCTTTGCGTATTCCCACTTCGGCACAGGAATTTGATTAAAAAATGTGACGAACTCCTCTCTCTCTGTCTCTCTCTCTTTGTCTCTCTCTCTCCCGCTCTCTTCCTCTGTCTCGCCTTCTCTCTCTCAGTGTCTGTACCATGTCTAGCACTGGTAACAAAGGTATTTGTGTATCCCCACATCCGCCCAGGAATTCCACAAATGTGACCAACTATCTTGCGAGTACGTATCATCTCATGTGTGTCGTGCACACTATCAAATGTAACAGAGTTGTGTATTCCCATCATCCCAGGAACTTGACCCAAAAATGTGACCAACTCCGCTCTCTCTGTCTCTCTCTCTGTCTGCTCTCTGTCTCTCTCTCTGTCTCTCTGTATTATGTATTGTATGGCACAATTGCACCATGCTGGGCACATGCGCGCCCCGAATAAGTGACCAAGTTCTGTGGGTGTGTACCCCACGCCAGTGTAGTAGCCACGGTCGTCCGCACGCCACGAAGTGAAGTGTCCCAACGTCATAGGGCGGGAAGCTGGGTTTGGGTGGTCGCGAAGAGTCGTTTGGATATTTGGTAGAGCTTGTAATGCCCCCCCACGAAGTGGGGGTATTGCCTGGTGTCGTATGAAAACCCTGGCACTGGGGAGAACACCACGCGTTCGGGTAAAATGATTGTTGTTGTTGTTGTTGTTGTTGTTGTTGTTGTTGTTGTTGTTGTTGTTTTTTGTTTGTTGTTGTCGTCGTCCCACCCGCGACCCGCCCCGCGACCCACCCGCGACCCACCCCGCGACCCACCCGCGACCCATCCCGCGACCCACCCGCGACCCACCCCGCGACCGCCCCGCGACCCACCCGCGACCCACCCGCGACCCACCCCGCGACCTACCCGGCGACACACCCCGAGCCCCCCCCGGCAACCCACCCGCGACCCACCCGCGACCCACCCGGGATCCATCCGCGACCCTCCGCGACCCACCTGCGACCCACCCGCGATCCACCCCGTGACCCACCCAAAATGTTCGTCGCTTGCGGCGGGTTTCTTTTGGGCGGGCTGTTTTTGAATCCCTTCCAGGTGGAGGTGCAGAGCCCGCGACCCACCCGCGACCCAAACTGATAACGTTCACTGAACAAGCCAAAACTTCGGCGCCTGCGGCGGGTTTCTTTTGCATCGCCGACCGGAGAGCTGGAGGGGGAGGAGGAGGAGGAGGAGGAGGAGGAGGAGGAGGAGGAGGAGGAGGAGGAGGAGGAGGAAAAGGAGGAAGAGGAGGAGGAGGTGGAGGAGGAGGAGGCGGACGACGACGACGACGACGACGACGACGACGATGACGAGGACGCGGACCTGAAAGAGGGGGAGGAGGAAGAGGATGAGCAGGAGGAGGAGGAGGGTGCCATCAACAGGGAAGGTGAGGGCCACGAGGTCCGCCGGCTCGACGCCCGCGTCGCCCGCGCCCGCCCCCTCACTCTTATCCGCAATTGCGGGGTGCTATATAAAATTCGACTTAGGAAAAATATCAAACACGAGGGATCAGCACGCAGTAGTGAGAAGATGGGCAATAAGACGGTGCAAGATATGGTAGCCCGCTGGGGCGCGAAGTATGCGTACCGAGGTCCGTAATGAGGCTCCTCCTCCTCCTCCCTCCTCCTCCTCAATCCTCCTCCTCGTCCCTTCCTTCTCGTCCTCCTCGTCGTCCTTCTCGTCCTCCTCCTTTTTCTCCTCCTCATTGTCCTCCTCATACTCCTCCTCCTCTTTTTCCTTCGCCCCTTCCTCTTCATTATCCTCATCCTCCTCCTCCTGCTCCTCCTCCTCCTGCTCCTCCTCCTCCTCCTCCTCCTCCTCATCCTCCCTTCTCCACCCCCTCCGCCTCCTGCGATAGGAACTCGAACCAGGCTCCTCGAAGCGCCCCCGCCTCCCGGCGGAGTCTGTCGCCGCAGGCCTGCGTCTGGACCCCGCCGCCACCCATGTGGGCGCCCGACCAGGTCCAGAGCCCCGGATCCGCACCGAGTGCACATGCGCCTGGCCACGGCGACGAGGGCCCGCTGCGCCTTGGACTGCTTCGGCCCTGCCCTGGCCTGCCGGGGCGGCTCCGACAGCCCAGGCATGACTACCGATTGCGCCATGATGCGCGCCGCGCAGCCCACGTGCTCGCTGTCCCACGTAAGATGCATCCGCCCCAGGCCAACACGTTGCGCAAATCGCTGTTCATTCCGACACGACGACGTAGTCGTCACCGTGTCGCCGGGAATCCGACCAAGATCAAAATCCCCAGGCCCTTCCCGCTGTCCATCTGGAGGCCAGGAATCGTGAAAGACCTCTTTGGACTCGTCGTCGTGAACCGCTGTGGAGACCTTGAGCCCAAAACTGCTGCCATACCGTAACGGCGCATTCTCTGACACAGCGGAAAGCAAATCAACCTCATGAATTCTGGACGGCCTCTGGAGCCCGAAACGCGACACCAGGAACCGAACACCAAAACCTGATCGAACTCGTGGTCGTCGTCGCGGTGAAACCATGAGGAAGGAGCTCTCATGCTGTGGCTGCCCAGCCTTTCCCTGCCTGGCACAAGGACGCGCCGAACGACTTCAAGAGTCTCCAGCGTTGCTCTATGGGGGGCGTGATCGAAGGGGGGGGGCTTTGCGTGCCTCTTCTGGGCTCCAGGGCCCCTGTACGGCCCCTTCGGGGGAACAAACGATGCACCTTTCTTCACCCCCCCATGTATCGCGGGGATCGACTGCATCATCGATTGACCCTCGAAAACCTGTTTCGCCAAATCTGCAGAAACTGCGTGGAGAGCGTTCCGTAGATCTACGGAACATTCTGCATATTTGGTGTAGGATCCACGAACAAGTCAAGTTTGGGGTGCCAATTCCTTCTGTAGTCGATCCCCTATTCGAATTCATCGCCCGCGCGGCTACGCAACGCACTAGATATGACGCCTCGGCGGTGGGCTGGGTCCTTGGAACAGAACTCGCGCAGCGCCTCGTGGGCAACGAGGCGCGGCCCGCCCGTGTCGGCGCAGCCGAAGGCCTACCGCCGCCGCAACCGCCGCCGTCGTTGCCGCCATCGCCGCCGTCACCGCCGCCGTCGCCGTCGCCGCCGCCGTCGCCATCGCACGCGCCGCCGTCGTTGTCGTCGCTGTCAACGTTGCAACCGTCGCCGCCCTAGTCCATTGCTGTCGTCGTCGCCGCCGTCATCGCCGTCGCCGCCCGAGGAGGGGGAGAAGGAGGAAGCGGGGAGCTGGTTTGAACCCTTGGGCCGATCCGGGTGGGCCAAGCTGCACCCAAACGAAGGCACACCGCCCCGAGACAGAGCCGAAGCCCTGCCCCACGCAAGGCACGGCAGATACAAGTTTCACCATCATTAGGCGCATCCGGCCTAAGCGGCACGACCTTGCGGAACACCTGAACCGCGACCTTCGTGATGGGCCTGTTTTCCACCACCACCACCGTAAGTTGGAGGGGGAGGGGGTCCTCCTCCACCTCCTCCTCCTCCTCCTTCTCCTCCTCCTCCTCCTCCGCCTCCTCGTCCTCCTCCTCGCCCCCCCATCCAACTTATGGTGGTGGTGGTGGTGGTGGAAAACAGGCCCGTCACTTCGGAGCGCCCAGCAGCAGCTCCAGGCGCGACTTGGCAGGAATGCAGCCTCAGAGGGAGGCGCAGGCACCAGCAACAAGGCGGGCGGGCGACACCGCTCGGCACACGGCAGCTGCCCGCTCAACCCACAGGAGCAACCGAGCCCCAAGGCCAACGCAAGACTTGTCGCGGAGCCCTGCCCGCGAATTCGCGCGCGTGCAGCTCCGCACGCGGCACAACGACGCCACGCGCGGCGCCCATCGCCCCGCCCCCTCCTCCCTGGGGCCGCCTGGATGAAGATGACGACGATGATAATGATGATGATGATGACGGTGATGGTGATGATGATGATGATGATGATGATGATGATGATGATGATGATGATGATGCTTATGATGCTGATGATGCTGATGATGCTGATGATGCTGCTGCTGCTGATGATAATGATGATGATGATGATGATGATGATGATGATGATGATGATGATGATGATGAGGATGAGGATGAGGATGAGGATGATGATGATGATGATGATGATGATGATGATGATGATGATGATGATGATGATGATGATGATGATGATGATCACCCCAACGCGGGGGCGGCTGCGGTGAAGGCCGATCCGAGGACCGACGCTGCAAACCCAAGTAAGACAAAGCCAGGACCATGATAACATCGGGTGAAGACAATCTGGGAATCTCTGAGATCCGGCGGCTCTGGAGGATGTCCCGAGCGCCGCGGCCTTCTCCGAGCGTTCTGGAACGCTCTGAGACCGTTCCAGAACGCTCTGGAACGGACTAGCCTCGTCCCAGCTCCGTCCAACGAAGGCAGGGCTGGTGATTCACGTAGCCTGGTTAGAGATTCGAAGCAAACATGACCTCAGATCTCCGACGATCTGATATTTTCAGTCTGGGCGCCATTCC
The DNA here is from genome assembly GCA_963575745.1 of Prorocentrum cordatum. NCBI lineage: Eukaryota > Dinophyceae > Prorocentrales > Prorocentraceae > Prorocentrum > Prorocentrum cordatum. The sequence continues at coordinate 452,361 of CAUYUJ010016715.1, forward strand.
TCGAATTCGGCCTCCGGGGCCAGCAAAAACTGATCTGGGGCAAAGAACTACCCCAGGGAAAGGGGTAGGGAGTTTGGGGGCCGCGTATTGAAACAATCATATCGCAGAACGCCTGGGCATTCGAAGCATTTTGCGAGCCGACTTGGATGCCCAGGGAAAAGGCAATGGCCCGGAAGTCGCCGCATAGAAGCTCTAGCACCAACGTTCGGTACCGCACACTGTCCCGGATCAGCAACCGGCCAGCTGGGCGAGGTCCAAAAGTTTATGACGAACCCTAGGAGGGAGATGGATGGGGGGAGGCCGCATGATGAAGTCATCCGAAAAGCGACGGCTTCTCAACTGCTGAACAACGGCAACCAAGGGGGACTCAACGATGCAACAGCTGACCAAGGAGGAAAAGCAGGAGAGTAGGAGGAAATGGCGTAGCAGGGGGAAATGTAAACGAGACTTTCCGTCGGTCCATGAAGGGGGGAGGCCACCTCCTCCTCATCCTGCTCCATGTTTCTCCTCCTCGGTCTTCCTCGCTCCTCCTGCTCCCTCTCCTCCTCCTCCTCCTCTTCCTTCTCCTCATCCTCCTCCTCCTCCTCTTCCTCTTCCTCCTCCTCCTCCTCCTCCTCCTCCTCCTCCTCCTCCTCCTCGCTCCTCCGCCTCCTCCTCCTCCTTCTCGGATTCGCCCCTCCACCTCGTTTCTCCTCCTCATCGGTCCTCCTCCGAACCAGAGGGGTCTCCGCGATTCTCCTCCTCGCTCCTCGCTCCTCCTTATCCGCCTCCTCCTCCTTCTCCTCGGTCGTCCTCGCTCCTCCTGCTCCTCCTCCTCCTGCCGTCCCTCGTCCACGTCCTCCTCCTCCTCCTCCTCCGCCTCCTCCTCCTCCTCCTCCTCCTCCTCCTCCTCCTCCTCCCAAGCCTCGAATATCGGCCTCCTGAGCAGTCTCCAGGTGCGTTTGGACGAGAATCCTACCAACTATCTGGGCGTGGGTGGGTTTGCTCGATAGTCTGTCCAGCCTTCTTCTCCCTCGCGGAAGGGTTTGCCCATCGCCAGAAGACGACCCCCAACCCCCGCCTAGGGCCTAGAACAGCCTCTTGGCCTCCTGGGGGTCTCTAAGGGCCGTTTCGGGGGGCGGCTAGAGGCCAGCTGGGGCCCCTCGGGATCCTCTTGGGGGCACTATTCAAACTATCTCGAGGCCTCTGGGGGAGTTCCAAGCGAATGTGATGGATGCTGGCTTCCCGCTGGCCCTGTTTTGCCCCACATATCTTCTCTTGGGGCGCGCAGATTTTACTTCCGCCGCCTTCCGCCGAGTTTCTGCCAACGGATACGGCCTCGTTTTACCTCCGAGGGCTTCCGCCGCCTTCGATTTTCGAAGGCCACATTCACTTTGGAACGCATCATTTGGGGCCACTCTGGCCGCCGTGGAGGCTGTCTTGGCACTTCTTGTCTCGCCTGGTCTCGTCTTGTCGTGTCTAGTCTCGTCTGGCCTAGTCTCTTCTTGCATCGTCTTTGGTCGTCTTCGGGGGTCTATGGCCCTCCTGCAGACTCAAGCGCGCCAGGGTCCTGGCCAGGCGCTCACTGGAGGGGTTCGCCCACCCTGTGAGGGGAGAGGAAGTCCGTCCGCCTGCGGCCTGAAGGGCGTCCCCTGACGTCCCATTGGGGCGTCCAAGATGGCTCGAAAAAGGCCCAAAGATGGCGTCAGGCAGTCCAAGAAACCCGAGATGGCTTTGGAGTGGCCACTGGGTCTTCCAAGGATACCCGGGAGGGCAGCATCCTTCAAACACCACAACATGTCAATGTTGAGCGTTAATTACTAAACAATGATTATTGTTGGATCCCCCAGGCGCCTTGGCGCTCTCGCCTCGGCACCAGCTACATGTTCATCGAAAATGAGGCTAACGCTCGAGCGGTTGGGGGGGCGACAAAACCAGCCCCCCAACAACAACAACGCTCCCGCTCGAGACTTCCTCCTATTTTACTCAAGGCGGTGCTCCTCCTCGCCGCCGAAAGCCGCCGTCCCCCAAAAAACAGCGCTACCGCTTGAGACTTCCTCCCGTTCTACTTTGGACTGGCGCGGTACTCTTTCTCTCATCGGCGCCGCCCCAACAACTACAACAACAACAACAACAATTACTAGCACGTGGGGGCACTCCGTTCTCACCAGTGCCAGGGTTTTCATACGACGCCCGCCAATACCCCCACTTTGTGGGGGGGCCGGTTCAAGCTCTACCACATTTCCAAACGACTCTTCGCCACCACCCACACCCAGCTTCCCGCCCTATGACGTTCGGACACTTCACTTCGTGGCCTGCGGACGACCGTGGCTACTACACTGGCGCATGGGTACAGTGACTTGTTGTGGTAACATTTTCTGGACGCTAGCTTAGTATACGACTTTTCCCCCTGTTCCAACACTGGACACCTGTACTGGTTTTTGGTGGTAACGTGTTCCTGACGCTAGAATAGGAAACCACGGTAAACCAGTACGACGCCGGTACTGTCTGTAGGTCCTACAATGATATGGACTGCTTTGGCTGGTGAGGCGCTAGCGTCTGATACGACGTTTTTCCGTTGCTCGCAAAAGCCCGTTTGACAGAAATGTTTAAAAAGTGTTGGGTTTCCTACAAATCCGCAAGAGCGCGCGGGATGAAATT
>CAUYUJ010016715.1:457500-490000 GCA_963575745.1 Prorocentrum cordatum
CATCATCTGCATCATCATGATCGTCATCAATATCCTCATCATCATCAACATCATCATCATCCTCATCATTATCATTGCCGTCATTATCATCAGAATCGTCCCCCTCCCCTCATCATCGTCCCTCCTTCCACTCATTATCATCGTCATCATCCCTCCCCTCCCGTCCCTCCTCCCTCCCCTCTAGCCCCTCCTGCTGCCGCTGCTTCCCTTTCCGCTCCCCAGAAGACATAAAGAGAGCGAGGAAGATAGAGAGACAGAGACAGAGACAGAGACAGAGACAGAGACAGAGAGAGAGAGAGACGCACGCATGCACGCACGCACAAACGCACACACGCGCTCTGGCGGCCGCATGAAACGTAGACTGAAAGAAAAAACGCGCCGCATTGAATAGCAATATCCCTAATGAACCTTGGTGAACTGGACCTTGAGGAAGACGCCCAAGACGGCCCCCCAGGCCCCCCAGACGGCCCCAGACGGCTGCAAAGGACCCCCCCAGACGGCGAGTGGGACCCCAGAATGGCCCAAGAGGGCCCCCAGACGGGGGGGAATCGGGGGGAAGGGTTGGTTGGTTGGTGTGGGGGTGGGGGGCTGGGGGGCCAGACCCGGTGTCTTTCAACAACAACAACAACAACAACAACAACAACAACAACAACAACAACAACAACAACAACAACAATAACAACTCTCCCGCTCGAGACATCCTTCCTTTTTTACTCAAGGCGGTGTTCCGCCTCGCCGCCGAAAACCGCCGTCCCGACAAAACCAGCGCTCCCGCCCGAGACTTCCTCCCGTTTTACGCTGGACTGGCGCCCTATTATTTTTTTGCATTGGCGCCGCTCCCAGCAAGAACAACGCTCCCGCTGGACGCTTCCTCCCTTTTCCTCAGGACGGTGCTGTTCCTCGCCGCCGACAGCCCCCGTCCCGATCAAACCACGGCTCCCGCTCGAGACTTCCTCCCTTCTTACTCAAGGCGGCGTTCCTCATCGCCGCCGGCCACCGCCGTCCCAACAAAACCAGCGTTCCCGCTCGAGACTTCGTTTTGTTTTACGCTGGGCTAGCGCCTCATTCTCTTCAACATTGGCGCCGCTCTCGGCAACAACAGCGGCCCTGCTCGAGACTTCCTCCGTTTCTGTTCAGGGCCAGGTCCTTGCCTCGCCGCCGACAGCCCCCATCCCCACTTAGGCAATCCTGTTACTCGATACTTCCTTGTGCTTTACCCTTGGCTGGGGCTCCACTGGCGGTCTCGCATCGGCGCAGCAAGGCGCGGGCATGCGTTCTCGAGGCGGGATATGTTGAACTTCCTGAAAGACGGTGGTTGCAAGACCTGATTGGGCGGGAGATCTGGAAATGAGACAAACGGACCCCGATATAGAACAATAATTCCCCATGATGAGGATGGTTATCATGATGGTCGCATGCTTCGTGTGGAAACATCGCGCATGAGGGTAAAATGATTGTTGTTGTTGTTGCCGTCGCCTGCTCAATTTCGAGGTCGGTTCTTGCCTTGTCGCCGTTTCTGGACATATGGGGCCTGAGAATGATTCGAAGATCGCCCAAGAGAGCTTCAAGATGGAACGGTGAAGGCTTCAAGGCGGCCCCAAGAGCGCGCAATAGCGCCCCTATACGGCCGCAAGAGGCGATTTGCCAGCCTTAGCCCGGGCGACGCTAATTCAGGTTAGGACCCCCCCCCGTTTGCATCAATGGCCTCTCCGATGGCCCTAAGAGGGCACCACGGCCACCAAAGCGGCATCAAAAAAGGGGCCAAGAAGAGAGCCCTCAACTCACCATTGTCTGGTTCTTCTTTCGGACGCCTCATGCCAGCGACTCTGACAGGACTTCAGATTGAAGACATGCCTCAAAACGTCCTAGCTTGTTTATGCGAGGTCAAATCGGAGAGGCGCCAATCAATGTGTGCCGTTCCGTCAGCCGCGACCGAAGACACGGCTGCCTCAGAAAGAGTGACTCGAAGAACAAGCAGGCGACGATCAGAAACGGGTCTTACGCGAGATTGCATAGTGACCTTATGCCGCGGCTTTCGCGGGCCGCCACAGCGGCGAGCTGTATTGAAGACGAGGGCGCTAACGCGCGAGCTTGCGCGGGCAGCTTCCGCACGAATGTCGGTGAAGACGACCCCGTTGTTTTACGTCGCGCAGGTGAGAACGGTACAAGTACCGGAAACCTTCGCGATCAGCAGCAACCCCCACGACCGACGCAGACGCCGAACACGCGCCCGAGAGCGTGCCGCCATCCGAATGGCACATCATCGTCGTCTCTCGGAAACAAACATATTGCTTCCTCGTCTCATTGCGTTTGCCCCCCTCCCCCCTCGGTGGCAACTCGCGGGAGCCTCCCACCCTGTTGACTCTTGCTCATCGGCGAGCGTCGACGCTAGTCGACGCTAATCAACGCTCAATCGACGGTCATTGACGCTAGTCGACGCTACTCGGCGCTATCTCACGACGCTAGCCGACGCTACAGACGGAATTGCGACGGCACACCAAGCTCCCATGATTTGCTACCGAATCCCCCCGTCGGCGGCCGTCCTCCTCTTTGCTTCTCCGTTTGGGTGTCCAAATCACAATTCCGATGCCCGGTCTCCCGCTCCGACCACGATGACATCCGCCAGCGCTGAGCGACTAAAAGCTTCCCGGAAATACGACGATCTGATTTGTATTCAGTCCTCGGCGGGGCGTAAGGGTGTGGTTGGGGCAGAAAGAAAAAACGCCCCAAACGGCCCCTGGAAGAAGAAAGCATGACCATCCAACTGGGCTCGTTCCCTGACCCCACCTTGGGACAAGCCCCGTCTACGAACCTTCGAGATCTGCGGCCCCAGAGCCTCCTACCCCTTCCCATGGGGGTAGTTCTCCGCCACGGATCCGTCTTCGATGGCCCATGCAGGGTCTAAATGCAGCGGGCCCCTCAGGCCGAAGCCAGGGAGCAACGCCCAGACTGGAAGCATTGTGCCGTCGGAGACGTGGGCTCATTGCAAGCACCTTGTGGGCGTCAAAACGGACTTCAGCGCCAGGCTCGCAGCGTTCGATCTTGGGTGAACCCAGGAGAAGGGGGAAAAAAACGACGTCGGCGCAGAGGCCTGCACAGCAGCCAGGATGGGGCACAGGATGAGAAAGGCCAGCGACCACAGGAACGGCCTTGGGGCTCGAATCCTGTGTGCTTCACACAGGTGGATTCCTATCGATTGCCTTTTCCTGGGGCTCGAGCCTTGGGTGTGTTGCGTATGTTCCTGTCGATTGCCCCTTTCCTGTTACGCGTGCTGCGCCTGTTCCCATATGTTGTCCCTTTCTTTGGGCTCGAGTCCTACGTGCTGTGCGCATGTTTCTACCGATGGTTCCTTTTCTGGGGCTCGAATCCGATGTGTTTTGCATGAGCTCCTGTGGGTTGCCCCTGTTTGGGGACCGCCGAGGCCCCCCGCGACCCGACCCGACCGGCGGGGCGCGGGCCCTCGAGCCCTCGCGTCCATCCTCGACAGGGGTGCGCGCGAATAGCCCCCTCGGGGCAGGCATCCCAGAGCCCCCTCTGCTGTCCTGAGCGGCTTCGTACTGCGTCGGGGAGTCAGGGGCTAGGGCAGAAAAGCCGCCTCCGAGCGGTGTGGCCCCCGCCCGGGAGCGGCGAGCATAGCCGAGCACCCGCGCCCTCGCGGTCTGGATGTCTTGTGCGCGACCCCGCCGATGTGCGGTCGCGCGGGTGCGTTCCGCTCGGGCCGTCCGCAACACAGCGCCCTCGTATCCGCTGGAATCGCGGTCCAGGAGCCCAGCCGGCGAGATCGCGGATTCGGATATGCCTGTCGCCCGCGAACATCCCCTACAGTCGGACCCAAGACAAAAGAGCATCGTTCAAGAATCTGACACCCTCCGCTGGCCAAACTGAAGAGCATTCGAGGATACCTTCCACCAGGATGCACGCACCCTTCCTAAATCCACCTCGATCTTATGCCTCAGGCCGGAAATCTGTTTGTCGCCACGAACATCCCCCACCTCCAGCTCGCGAAGGCATCGCAGGCCCCTCGCTGGAGGTGCCGCCCCCCCCCACCCTAGTGGTGGCGCCGCTTCCCTGAGATCCAACGGACCGAAAAACATGATCGACCCACGAACCCGGAAAGGAATAGAGAAATGTACGGCATGGCAACGTTTCAAAGACACTTGATTGGGCGACGGGCAAATGCAATGCTGAATGTATCGATCTGGAAGTACTGTGCCGAGGGATGTGCTGTGCTACGCCGTGCTGAACTGCGATGCTCCATGCCGTGATTGTGCTCTACATAGCGTTGTGGATCGAGTCCTCCCTGGCATCCGAGTCCTGACCGAACTGACCTGGATCTTAAGCTCGAGCTGCCTGAGCAGATGGTAGCTGCCCTAGAACCTATCGACAGAGGGGACATGCCAGGAGGACGCGCCGCGGAACGTCCAAAGGGACGCTCCAGGCGACGTGCCAGGGGACGTGCCATGGGCACGCACCGCGGGACGTGCCAAGGGGACGCGCTACGGAACGTGCCAATGGACGTGCACCGCGCGACGTGCCAGGGGGACTCGCCACGGGACGCTCCGCGGAACGTGCCAGGCAACATGCCAGGCTGCAACGCTAAGGGTATCGATGTTGATGTACCGTGCCGAGGGCTGTGCTGTGCCTGGGCGACCTGGACACGTGAAAACACGCGCTTCGCTCAAGACGTTCTCAGCACATCCTCATGCTAGACATCCGCCTGGGCAACCTGGACACGTGCAAACAAGCGTCTCGATCGAGATTTCCTCGACACATCCTCATGCTAGACATCCGCCTGGGCGACCTGGACACGTGAAAACAAGCCTCTGGTTCGAGAGATCCTCAACAAATCCTGATGCTAGACATCTGTCTGGGCAACCTGGAGGCGTGAAACCAAGCGTCTCGCTCGAGCCATCCTCAAGACCTGGGCACGTGAAAACAAGCAGTTCACTTGAGAGATCCTCTGAATTCAGGTCCCCAGGAGAGGACAATCTATAACACAAAACAAGCGTTTCGCTCGAGACATCCTCAAGAAATTTTGAAAACCAGCGTTTCGCTAGGGACATCCTCTAATGTTAATTCGCTGGCCCACCTCGATCCCGATATTTATCGCAAAAGAAATTCGCCGGCCCACCTCAAGTCAAACCAGGGGGGAAACAAACTAAAAGAGAACCCTGGGCTTAAGCCCTCTCTGGGAAAATGTTGGAGCACTAGGGAAAATCACGACCCAAGCCCTAGGACCCCGCGCGTTTGTCGAGTATCTGTGAGAGTCCCTGGGCCCGAAGACTGACGAAAGCGCCCGGCGCACTTTTTTTTTGGGGGGAGCGGACAACGATAGCATACATACAGAACTCGCATCGCTCACCGTGCTGGCACTTGTCGCGTTCGTCGCAGAGCTGTCCTGCGAACGTGGCGAAAACTCCGGCCAAGGATTCGGGCCACGCCAAGATTTCGTTGTTGCCCGCTGTCGGCGCCGGCTGGAGCGGACAAATCCCCCCCCCTGGACAGACAGACGCAAGCAAAAGGACCTATACCTGCGACAATGATTGCCCGTGCGAGCGGTCAAGGAGGAGAGATGAGGCCACGAATCGGGGAGCTGAGCCACGTCCCTGAAAACTGGCCATGGCCCCAGATTCGGGCAGGAGCAGAGAAAGTCAATGATACGAATTCCCTTGGAATCGTATCGGCCCCGCGGCTGCACAGCAGCTGTGTTACACCCCATACAGGGTGGCCCAAGTAAGGTCTTTTAGTCAAAAAATTCCCGGTCCCCTGTTCCTGGTTCCCAGTTCCTGGTTCCCGGTTCCCGGTTCCCGGGTCCCGGTTCCCGGGTCCCGCGGGTCCCGGCTCCCGGCTCCAGGTTTCTGGTTCCCGGCTCCCGGCTCCTGGCTCCAGGCTCCCGGTTCCCAATTCCCATGCATGTCCCGGTACCTGGTTCCCGGTTCCCGATTTCCGGGTCTTGTTTCCTACGACCCGGGTCCCGGGTCCCAGGTCCCGGTTCTCATGTCCCAATTCACAGCTCCTGGGTCCCAGTTCGCGGTTTCCGGGTTCCCGCAGGTTCTTGGTTCCCGGCTCCCAGTTCCACGTTCTTGATTCCCCGTTCTCGGTTCCCGGCTCCCCGTTGCAGCTCCGGGTTCCCGGTTCCCTGTTCTCGGTTCCCAGTTATATGTTCCGGGCTCCCAGGAGCCTGGGAACCCGGAACTGGGAACCAGCCGTTTCCCAGTTCCTGGCTCCCGGTTCCCAGTTCTGGGGTTCCCGCGGTTCCTGGTTCCGAGTTCTCGCGGTTCTCTCTCTCTCTCTCTCTTTCTCTTTCTCTTTCCTCTCTCTCTATGTCTCTCTCGTCTTTCTCCCTCTCTCAATCAGTTTGTGATGTTGTTGTTCCTTCCTTATCTCTGTCCATATGTTTGAATATATCTAGATGTATATATATACACATTTATATAGATATCCAAGTACACGTGGACATAACACACCTATATAATATACCTGTGAATGTACGGGCCGCACCCCTTCTCTTATCCTCACTCTCTATGTCTCTCTCTCCTTCTCTCTTGCACTCCCTCCCCTCTCTCTATATATAGTCTTACCTGTGTATTTCGAAAGGGCCGTGTTGGTGCGCCTTTCTGTGAGAAGACGCACATGTGCATAGTTATGGTTACACATGTCTGTGTACCTAGATATGTATACATGTACATACTCGCATCGGTTATGTGTAAACATACATAAATATGTGTATCGGTCTCTTTCGGTTTCTCTCACATGTACACTTACTCATTAACTATCAGCACTTACGCGTGAGTGCTGCCTCCCTCTCTCTCTGTATCTTTTTACACGGTACCATATGTGTACGTTTTCGTGTAATCGTATATTTATACACAGTATTATACGACTGGTTATGCATACAAATACACTGAGGTGAGCCTGATACGGTACACATACACATGTACTTGCATAGCTCTGTATTTATCTCTACCTCTCCTTCTCTCTTCCTTTGTACCTCCCTCCCCCTTTTCCAACGACATACACATACATATGTACCTTCATACATAAACATAGTGAGTACGTACTGATATTACTGAGGACAGACTCAGATAGCACTCTCTCTCTCTGCCTCCCTGCCTCCCTCTCTTTCGCTCTCTCTCTCTCTCTCTCTCTCTCTCTCTGTACACATCTGAATGTATATATGTTTGGTGTACCTCTCTTGGCATACATCTATATACAGACATACACGTATACAAAACATGCAAATTGTGTATATATATATATATATATATGTACAATATGTGTGTATGTATGTATGTATGTATGTATGTATGTATATATATATATATATAATGTGTCATACTCTTTCGTTCCCCCTGTCTCCAATTCCCACATTCCCGAACGCGTGTCCCAGGTCCTGCGTGCCCAACTCCCGGTTCCCACTTCCAGGTCCCAGGTTCCCACTTTGATCGTCGGGTGGCTGTAAGTGCGGTAAGAGCGTTCATCTTACATAATCTTAGTTAAGCCATAGAACGTACACTTGTTGATCGCGCATCTCATGTGTGCATATGCAATACTTATGGTGTTTGTAAGTGTAGATGTAAGTAATATACTAAGTTAGATATCTCTGCTAAGTCGATGGGGCTGAACATATTCGTGTTTTTGCTAATCATTTGCGTATTTTTTATTCTTAACTTTTTTGAAATCCATTGAATTTCCGTTGTTGTTGTTGTTCAGTTGTTCAGGACCGAGGCGCCGCAGGTACTTGCTGTACCTCGCGGCCGCGGCGCTGCGGGCTGCGCGCATGCCCGCGGGGAGGGGGGAGGGAAGGAGGAAAATGTTTATCCATGTGTCTTCGGCCCTCCCTTATCCCCCCTTTCCTTAGGCGGCGCACCGCCTTCTCCTCCGTCGCCTCGTCCTCCGTCGGCGGTAATCCGCCTTCTCCCCCCCCCATGGCGGCAATCCGCCTTCTCCCCCTCCGTGGCGGCAAACCGCCCTTCTGGCGGCAAACCGCTTTCTCCTCCTTTGGCGGCAAACCGCCTACCCCTTCTGGCGGCAAACCGCCTTCTCCTCCTCTGGCGGCAAACCGCCTACCCCTTCTGGGGGCAAACCGCCTACTCCTCCTCTGGCGGCAAACCGCCTTCTCCTCCTCGTGGCGGGAAACCGCTTCTTCCCAACCGCCCTATCGGCGGCTTGCTTTGCCGCCTCCTTCCACCCCCTCGGCGGCAAGCCGCCCACCCCTTTCCCCCCTCCCCTCCCTGGCCTCTCCTTGACCCACCCTCCCCCATAGCTCTCTTCTTCCCCCCCGCGCACCCTTCGGCACCCCCTCCCCCGCCCCCCCTTCGACACCCTCTCCCCCCTGCGCCCCCCCTCACCCAGGAGGAGGAGGAGGAGGAGGGAGAGGAGGAAGAGGAGAAGGAGGAGGAGGAGGAGGGGGAGGAGGGGGAGGAGGGGGAGGAGGAGGAGGAGGAGGAGGAGGGGGAGGAGGAGGAGGAGCAGGAAGAGCAGGAGTAGGATATGTCCGTCGCACGCGCGTTGGCTCGATCCGTTTTTGGCGAGCCCTCCTCCGAGGGCTTCGGGCGGCGTGCGCGCGCGGGGAGTCGCGCACTCCGCTCGGCGCGCGGTCGCGCCGCATCGCTGCCATGGAGGGCATCCTTCGAGGCCGCCTGGAGGAGGCGCGGGCGGCGTTCGTAGCGCGCGGCAGTGCGACGGAGCACCTTCCTGCCTGCATCCAGGCGGCGACGTCCCAGCGCTGGTCGCAGCTCCAGAGTGCGCAGTTTGCTGCTTTGGGCGGCGGCGTGGGGTGGGCGCAGTCCGAGCTGGGAGACTTCTTGCAGGCTCTGTCGTCGGGCAGCCTGCAGGGGAGGAAGCTCCAGAACTACGAGGGGTTCATTGAATTTCTGACGCCTCAGTTGTGGGAGTTCGTGCTCTCGCCGCATTCGGGCTTCACTGCCAAGATGGCGGCGTTCTCAGAGCACCTCGGGGCGCTTGGCCTGAGGCATCCGAGCTGCCCGACGGCCGCCAATATGGCAGCATTCTTGTTGCTGGTGTGCAAGCAGACAGGCGTGGAGACGGGCGAGATCACGAGGGAGCTGTTGCAGTCATATCTGGCCACAGTGAAATCCTCGTTCAAGAATCTCGTGGCGACGATGCCGCCGCCCAGGGATGGCATCCAGGCTCTCCCCATCACGCCTGGGAGGCTCCAGTCTCAGTACCCCATCACGTACGTCGACGCCTTCCCGCCAGGTGTTGGAGCGACGGCGCCGCAGATAAATCCCGTCGAGATGGTGACGATTGCGAAGCTGATTAATCTCCGTGCAGGGAAGAAGAGCGGCCACCTCGCGCTGCCCGCGCCTGCGCCCGCCCGCGGCGGGCTGCAGCCATCCCACGGCCCAGGCGGCGGCTCTCCTCAGCAGCACCTCCCCATCGCGGCGGCCGATTCGTTCTCTGGGCGCTGGCCGACGGCTCCACGGGGAATAACAGAACGCATTCCCCCGCGGGACACCTGGTATTGGGTCGAGGGGTGGGTTCCTGGATCGGCGCGGGGTACGTTTCTGGATGCCTGGATGGAGGGCGTGTTGTGAAATATTCCCCCCCCCCATCCCCCTAGGGGGATGGGGGGGGGGGGAATATTTTCGTTCGGCGGTGATCCGCCTGATTTCAGGTGGGGCTTTCGCGCAGCGGCGGCCGCTGGCCCAACCCAGCCATCCAGCTGATCGACCGCTCGCAGACGCAGCAGCCGCAGGAGCCGTTGCAAGAACGAGCAGGTTCGAACCACCAGCTTTCGATGGCGGCGGGGAGTTCGGATGCGCCGTCGACGCAGCAACTGGCGGCACACGATGGCGGCAAACCCGCCGACTGTCAGCCGTTATCGAGCACCGCCGCCGCCCAAACGGCCTCGATCAGCAAGAGCCGCGCGGCGAAGAAGCAGAAGAAGCATGAGCTGCCGATCGAGCTCGACTCCGACTCCGACTTCGGCATCGTCGCCGTGACGCCGCCGCCCAAGGCTGAGAAGGTCGGCATCGCCGCAGGCTCTCTGAAGAAGACCCCGACGGAGGCGGCTCTGGCCATGGTCGCGGCCATGGATAAGAGGACGAAGGCGGTCAAGACGAAAAAGAACGCCGAGGCGGTGAAGGCCCCCACGCTTGCCACGGGCAATGCTGCTAAGAAGACGACGCCGCCTGGCAATGACAACGCGGCAAAGAAGACGACGCCGCCTGCCACGGGCAACGTGGCTAAGAAGACGCCGCTCCCCACGGGCAAGAAGACGGACGGCGCGGCTGGGAAGGACAAGCAGCGCAAGTGGGCGAAGCCGAGGTGGGAGATGCAGACCACACGCAACTTGGCGAGCGGGGTTGAACCTCCCACCGATGAGGCGTCGGGCGCGCGCGGCGATTCCCAGCAGCCCCGCTGGGGTCGCAGTTTGCGCGCCCGCCGCCTTTCAGGCGACTGTTCATCGTTGCTCCGCCCCCCAGGTGCAGTTCCGCAGCGGCAGGGTCGGCGTCCCTGGCAGCAACGTCAGCCTGAAGTACATCGCGGGCGATGAGGCCGACAAGGCCAGATTCTCACCGACGCCCTTCTCGACGCCCTCCTCCGCGCTCTCTTCATTTTCGCCCCTGCCTCGACGCCCCCTCCGCCCCCTGCTGCCTCGTTGCGCCCGATCGCTCCGAGGCCAGGGCCATCGCGGAGGCGGAGGAGCTGGTCAAGAAGGAGCTCGCCGCCAGGGCGCGCGGCGAGTAATTCGCGCTACGACTCTTCAACTCTCCAGGCCAACGGGGCGGCCTCGGGATAACAAAAAGGTCGTGGCGGATATGCCGCCTCGTGGCGGATATGCCGCCTTGTAGCGCAGCCTTCTCGCCTTCCAACTCGTGGCGGACATGCCGCCCCCGCCCCACCCCTTTGCGCTCCTCCGCCCTTCAGGCGGACATGCCGCCGCCCCCCTCCCCTAATCGGCCCACTCCGCGCCCCCGCGCCACGTCCCTGCGCCCCCCTCTCCGCTGTCAGGCACTGGATCCCACGCCAACTAACGTCGGGGAGACGCCCACTGCTCGAACGGCGAAGGCGTTCACCCAGAATGGCATGGGCGCGCGCGAAGGCACCGACGTTGCCACCGCCCGTTCAACGACGAAAACAAGTGAACCAAGACCTGCACATTCAAAGGGACACCAGTTCACTTATATTTCTGGTTCCCAATGCCACCCTCACTCTGCCCCCTCCCCCGAGACCCCGTCGCAAGAACCAGCGGGGCCCTTCTGAGAGGCCCCCGAGGGCTCGAGGAGCTCCAAGACTTCAATGGGTCCATGGGCAACCCCCTCCCCCTCCTCCCGAAGTCTCGCTTCCGCGTCCGATTCCATTTCGGTTCAAGCCCGCGGCCCGCGGGTGCCCGCGAGCCCGCGCGGGGTCGGCCCCCCCCTTTCGCGCCGACGCGTGGGCTGGGGCCCGCGCGCCGAGGCTGCGCCGCAGCCACCGCGTCGCGCTCGGCGCCTCGCACTGCGGCCGCGGCCATGGCAGACAGCGGCAGCGCGTTCGACGCGTTGGAGGCAGCTGCATCGCCAAAACAAGTGGCCCCGCGTGCGGTAGCCAGGGACGCGCGCATCGCGCGCGAAACTGGCTGGCCGCTCTCGGTCGAACTGTTTTGGCGATTCGGCGCAGGAGATGTTCGGGCCAGCGATGCAGTTGCTCTCCGACCTTGCGGGCGTGGACAACAACGCAGGGGATCGGTCTTCCTCCGCCAGCGGCAGTCGGCCAGCCAGCGCGCCCACGTTGGCGGCGCAGCCAGCGCGATCGCGCAGCCCGCGCCACCCGCGGGCACCGTCGACGCCGCCGCGCAGGCGGGGGCCGACGTCACCGCCGCGGGACCCGCGGCAGCGGCCTTTCCCGCCCTCGGCTCTCGTGAAGGAGCTCGCGTCGCACATGCGGGGCGCGACGCCTGTGGTGGAAGAGCCCCCCGAGGCGGTGGAGGCGCATCCCAGCGCGGTGGAGGCGTTCAGGGCGCAGCTGCGAGCCTGGCTGAGCGACCCCGTTGGGAATCCCATCGACTGGCGGTCGGAGACCGTGCTCGCCGTGCTCAAGGAGTACCAGATGAAGTACGACTACAAGAAGTTCCGCGACCGCGGCCCGCCTGGCCCCGCCATGGGCGGGCCGCAGACGTGGCAGGGCCAGGCGTGGCGCGCCAATGCGAAGCGCTGGGGGAACCGAGGTGGCGCAAAGCGCGAGATGTACGCGAAGCTGCACGGCAACAAGGCAGCGCCGCGGGTGCGCGAGGCGCACGTCCCCAAGCCTCAGCTGATGCATCGGGAGCCCATGGCGCCGAACTTGCCCAAGACGATGCCTCAGCAGGCGCCGTGGAGGACTGGCAATATGAACCCTCCAGTTCCGCCTCCGCCGCCGAAGACCATGGGGCCGCCGCCGCCGAAGACCAGGCAGCCGCCAGCAGGGAAGCCCAGCATGGTGCAGCCGAGGGCAGGGCGTCGGCTGCAGCCGACAAGCAAGATGGCACCACCGCCAGCGAAGCCGCGCCCGCCCGCCCGCGGAGATGTCTTCTTGTAGGGTGATCGCGTGGACCTGCAAGCGGGCTGGGGTGCATAGCTTCCGTAATTCGAGCGCGGATAGTTGCAGCTATCCGCGCTGACGCGTCATGACGCGCCGCCTCTCCCCGCCTCGTCTCATCTCATCTCTCCTCCCCTCTCTTCGTTGCCGATCTATCTCATTGGCGGACGCGCCGCCTCCCCCCGCCTGGCGGACAACCGCCGTTCAGATACGAGCATCGGCGCATCGGGTTTGTTCTATGCGGTTGGAAAAAAACACCAGTCCTTCCCTGAGCCACCCATTGGCGGCTAAACCGCCCTGAAGCCTCCATTGGCGGCCACGCCGCCCATTGGCGGCTAAACCGCCCATTGGCGGCCACGCCGCCCTGAGCCCTCCATTGGCGGCTAAACCGCCGCCGCCGCCTGCTGGCATCCCGAAATGTGCGATGCCACCGCGCCTCTTACACATGTATGTTTTTGTTGTTGGGACGCTGTATCGGCTCGAATCTAGGCGCGCACAGGCTCGCGCCCCACGCCGCCCCTGCGCTAGCCGTGCACTTCTCGCCCTGCCGCCATGGCAGGCCAGCAGGGCGAGAAGACCGTCATGTTCGGCTTCAAGTGCCCACAGAGCAGCAGCTGCAAAAGGGGCGGCAAGTGGTTCCAGGGAGAGACAGTGGAGGAGGCCAGGAACAAGCTGGTGAACCACCTTCACGTGTCGCCGTACCACAGCTTGAGCGAGGACGAAGCGGAGGTAGCTGCTATCGCACTCGAGGCCGACTCGTGGGAAGTCGACCTCGCGGAGTGGCGCCAATGGGAGGAGGAGAAGGCCAACTGGGGCTCCGCCAAAAGGCGCAAGGGGGCGCCGAAGGTCGAGCTGGCGCCAATCCCTCCACAATCCCGCGTGGAGCGCTCGCACCAGCTGAAGGACGCGTTCTCGGAGGGCAGCGGATCGTCAGGCGCAGCTTCGTCAGCCACGGCGGGCATGAGGATGTCCACGGCGTTGGCCAGCCAGATGTCGCCCGATAGCATCGTGGTGCTCAACGGCACCCAGTGCCAGGCTGTGCTCGACTCGTTGCGCCGCGCGCGTACTGCGACGCAGATGTGCGCCCAGATAGCGGAGCGCGCGGTGAACGCTTTCCGCCAAGAGGAGCAATGCATCGCCGAGTGCGAGGACGTGCTCGCGAGCTGGCTGGTGCGCAACGCGACCTCGTAGGTGCAGGTGCACGGCTGGCAGCACTGATGTCGCCTCAGCATCAGTAGCCTCATTCGCGCAGGCGGCGCGACGCGTCGGCCCTACACGCCCCCCTCCCACTCCTCCAACGCAATTTCAATCCACACCCCTGTGTCAGAACAAATTAGGACACCCCCACACACTCCATCCGCACTCAATTCGTGAAGGCCGCCACGCCGAGGTGAATTTTGGCCACGCAGGCGGCCGAGTAGCCGTCCCCCAATGCAAGGCGATATGGGGGCGAGTGGACGAGCGGAGCGGGAGGAAGGTGAGGGAACTTCGGCGGATAAGACAGGTGGGCGGTTGGATGGGATTTGGCAAAAGGGCTGGGTGGAGAAAACTGCATCCGCATAAGAATGAGTGCGGCTATTTTCTGGATGTGCTGCATCGCCATGTCCGCCCACCCCCCCATCGCCTTGCATATGATGACGCTCAGGCAGCGCGCCCCGATTGCGCGCGCTCGCCCGTCTCTTCGCTGCCGCTCAGGCAGCGCGCCTCGCTTCCGCGCTCGCCCGTCTTTTCGCTGCCGCTCAGGCAGCGGTTTGAAGCACGCGGCGCCGTCCGCGGTCGGTAGCGCAGGGCGCCGCTCCGCCCCTGCTGCTCCGCTTAACTAACTCGGCGGACGTGCCGCTACGCCGCCGCCATGCACTGGCAAAAAAACGTTGGCTGTTATCATATGTTAGCATATGTTATCACGCGCCTGATAACACCTGATAACACCTGATAACACCTGATAACATGTTATCAGGTGTTATCATGTGTTAGCATGGTGTTATCACACGCCTGATAACATATGATAACATATGATAACATGATGTCAATTTTGTGTGGTTGTCATGTTGCGCGCAATTCATTTCAGTATCCGTATCACCTCGTGCGTCCGCCACGCTTCGAGCGGCTAGTCCGCTGGCGGCCAATCCGCCTCCCTCGCCGCGCCCCTGCACCCTCTCAAGCGGCGAGTCCGCTGGCGGATATGCCGCCCCCTTCATACCTCACTCCACCCCTCCCTCCACCTTTGAAGCGGCTATTCCGCTGGCGGCTATCCCGCCTCACTTACCGCGCGTTTTCTTCGTCATCGCTTCGCGTCCAGCTCATCTTGGCATCAGGGCCGCGCGCGACGCGCGGCTTCTCGCGTGCCAAGGCGGTCACGCCGCCATGGCGGGGACGCCGCCCGCTGAAGATCACCAGCAGCATTCTCTGGCAGTGATGTTCGGAGCAGCCAGGCCGAAAAACAAGGGAGTGATGACCGAGGCGCCCGCAGCGAAGCCCCGTGGGAAAGCTAAGCTATCGGGGACGCAGATGACACTGACTGGACAGCTTGTGCCGCCGCTCGCATTGACCGACGCAGGGCCGCCGAAGGCACGCGGGAAAAGCAAAGGCAAGGGCAAAGGTAAGCACCCCGCAGCGTTGAGGACGGCTCGCAAAGCTGCGTCAGCCGCAGCTCCCGCCGAAGAACTGCCTCCTCAGGGCGCAGCGGCTTTGCCACCAGAGCCGGACGACGCAGCGTCAGAGGCGGCATCGGGCTCCGAGGAGCGCGGCGACGAGATTGGTTCCGAGCTCGGCGTCAAACAGGATGAGCTTGAGAGTGCCAAGCGTGAGCTTGAGGAGGAAGAGGCTCCACCGCAGGGCGCGGTAGCCAAGGTTGAGAATGAGGAGCGCTCGCCCGAGGCGGCAGCGCCGCAGGCGGAGGAGGAGGAGGCAGCTCAGGACGATCCGCCAGCAGGCGCTCCCCAGGTAGGGGAGTTCGTGGATGTGCATGGCATCGGGCATAGCATCGTGCGTTGCAACCGCTGCTGTCGCACGGCAAAGGAGTGCAACTACAGGATCAAGGCGAAGGGCCAGTCGACTTACCAGTGCGACGCGTGCAACACGAACGGGGTGCGCCTTTCTCGGAGGTTCGGACAGTGGCCGCCAAAGTGTTTCGCCAAAATGAAGAGTGAGTTCAAGCAGCAGTTCTACAAGGATCTGGCAGAAGATCCTGGGCTGTCGAACCTCGATCGCATTGAAGCCTTCGTGGTCAGCTCAATCACTGTCCAACGGATGGAGGAGGAGCGCGTCCGCAAGGGTGGCAAGTACCTTCCGCTGAGGAAGTGGGCGCACGACGGCTTCGACGCGAAAAAGATTGAAGATAATGTGCAGGATAAGAGGTGGAACCCTGATCTCGGGGAGTGGACGTACAGGCCGCAATTGGAGGCGGCCTGGAGCGAGACAGTGGAGGCCGCAGTGCGCAACGAGCTGTACACCGATAAGAGGACGCAGGCGAAGCAGAGCGGCCCGCGGGCAGCGGCCTCGACGGGCGTCGCAGAGCACGGCGGCGACAAGGGCGACAGAAGCGACGAGAGCGACATGTCCAGATCCAGGCGGCGCCGCAGGCGCAGGTCTGACAGCCGCAGGAGGAGGAGGCGCAGCATGAGCAGGCGCGACAGCAGGGGCAGGCGCGACAGCAGGAGCAGACGCCGCGACAGACGTCGCGACACCAACCGCAGCAGGAGCCGCTCGCGCGGCGACCGCGACAGGAGCAAGAGCCGCCGCAAGGGCAGGAGCAAGAGCCGCGGCAAGAGCAAGGACAGGAGCAAGAGCAGGCCGTTTGGGGGTTCAACGCAGGGGTGTCGCCTGGGCTTCGCATTCGTTTTCGGTTTCCGTTCAACTCTTCAGGTTCGGATCGGGTTATTGATTTCGCTCGGCTCGAAGTGTTGTCATTTTCGGACAACCCCGAAGGCTCCGCAGGGATAAGGACGCTGAGAAGGAGCGGAGGCGACAGGAAGCGAGGGAGAAGGCCGAGCAGGCCAAGAAGGAGACGCAGGAGAAAAACCTGGCGCTGAAGTGGATCGGCACCGCAACGAGGCTCGAGACAGAGCTGGACGGGTACCTCGAGCATGAGAAGGCGGACAAGGTGCCGTCATGGGCTGTGAAGAACGCGAAGGCGGCGAGGAAGTCTGTGGCAGTCATGAAGGCGGTGGCGCAGAAGCGCGTGCACAGCGGCGTGGCGTTGACGATCACGCAGGACGAGGCCATCAGCATCCAGAAGGATGCGAGCTCGGCGGCGAGGGCCATCGCGGGGATGCTCAAGGAGGCGCAGAAGCACAGCACCTGAGCGCCCCATGGTGGCCCAGTACATCATGAAGTACGGCCTGAAAAAGGTGGAGAAGGACCCGAATAAGCCGCGGCCGCTGGGCCGCTCGTGAGCAGGGGCGGCAGTTGGGCCGCTCCTGACGAGGTGTGTGATTTCGTATATACAATTGTTATTGTTGGTGAAACAACATTTCCACCGCCACCCCACTCGTTACCACCGCAGCCCTTCGTTTGGCGGGGATGCCGCCTTTCCACTCTCGCAAGCCCTTGGCGGACATGCCGCCTTGCCTTCATTTGGCGGAGATGCCGCCTTTGCTGCTCATCGCGCTCCGATGCCTCACTTGGCGAGGCGAAGCGCTTGCCTAACTCCCTCCTGCTCGAGCGCGTCCTGCCCGAGACCCTACCGCGCGAGCTGTGGCTCGCGAAGGCCAGCGACACCGTTGGGAATCCCATCGATTGGCGGTCGGAGACGAAGCAGAGGCGAAGCAGCTCCTTGGCAGGGGCGGCAGTTGGGCCGCTCATGACGAGGTGTGTGATTTCGTACAATTGTTATTGTTGTTGAAAAAAACATTTCTTCGTTGCCATCGCCACCCCACTCGTTACCACCGCAGCCCTTCGTTTGGCGGGGATGCCGCCTTTCCACTCTCGCAAGCCCTTGGCGGACATGCCGCCTTGCCTTCATTTGGCGGAGATGCCGCCTTTGCTGCCCACCGCGCTCGCACCGTTCTCTCGCGTTTCCCAATGACATGATCTGCCACCGTCCCACCCCTCATCCGTAGTCTTTGTGGCTCAAGTGGAGCCGCTCGAGGTCGTGCCCCTTCGCGGTCTTGCGCCGCCATGGCGAGCATCGCGGACAAGTACGACGTCGATGACTTCGAGCTCATCACGGGTGGCAGTGCGTGGAGCTGGGCGACCATCGTGGTGCGCTTCATCGAGTGGCGCAATCGTTGCCGCCATGCACGCGCCGTTGGCATCAAGGGCCAGATGCTCATCGACAAGGCGCGGCGCATGATGGAGGAGGCGCGCCGCACCGAGGAGCGCGGCAAGATGCTGTGCCAGACGTCGAAGCAGATGGTGCAGGACATCCCAGGCGGCATTCGGTTCTTCTGCCGCCAGCCGCACCAGGAGAGCTGAGCGGCGATCGGCTGGGCCGATAGAGGAGGATAAGGAGGAAGAGGAGGCAGGATGAGGAGAGGAGGAGGAGGTGGATGAGGAGTTGGAGGCAGCACGCGCACCCGCACTAAGAGCCGCCAGCCGCCGCCGCGCCCGTCCCGCGCTGCGCCCGTCCCGAGCTCGAGCCGCCAGCCGCGCCCGTCTCCGAGCGCTGGCGGCTTGGAACCCGAGCTTGAAACTCAAGCTCGAAATTGCGTGCGAGAAAAAGAAATCCCCCTTGCAAGTTCCGTTGCTACGCTCACTTCGCGCCTCCGCAACCTCCCCCACCCACCCCCTTCCCCCCTCCCCCCTCCCCCCATGCCCCCTCGCCCCCACGCTCTTCGGCGGCTACGCCGCCCCTCCCGACCCTTCAGGCGGCTACACCGCCATGCCCTTCGGCGGCTACTCCGCCCCGCGATCCATTCCCGCCTCCACTTCCGTCTCTCTGGCTGCAATTCGTTTTTCTCAACCGCGCTGGGCCTCGCGCTGCCCCCCGCCCCCGCCCCTCCCGCGCGCGGGCGTCGGCGCAATGGGGAAACGCGCCCTGCAGGTGGACAAGCAGGTGGAGCAGCGGGCTCGACTGCAACAGTGTCTGGCCCTGCGCGGCGTGTCCGCGGCTTTGCTCGAGCGAATCGTGACTGCGCTTGGCCATGGCGACGACGCGGGCGATGCTATAGACGTGAGCGCTCGGGCCATGCAGCGATCGCAGACGGCATCCGTGGCCGATCTCATCAGCGCAGTGCGGCTGCAGCCCAAGATCGGCACGCCTTTCCGATGGAGCGTGGCGCTGCCGCATCGGCTGATGCCGAGGCTCCTGTCGGACTGCCCTCTCTGGAGTTCAATGTTTTGGGAAGCGATGCGCCGTTTCCCTGTGTCGCGCGATCGGCCGTGGAGGCTTTTGCTGTACTACGACGACATTGGCGTGGGCAACGCCTTGAAGATAGATAATCGTCGGAATCAGCTCGCGGTGTATGCGAGTTTCCTCGAGTTCGGATCCTTCTTGCAGAAGGAGGTTGCGTGGCTGCCGATCGGCACCTTGCGCGTCGTCGTGAAGAAGAGCATCGGCGGCTCGGCCGTGGCGCGGGCATTGCTTCGCGCGCTGTTCCTGGGCCCAGAGAGTCTGTCGGAGCACGGTGCGCCAATCGGCGGCGTGCACTTTTTCGCCAAGTTCCACCGCTTGATTGCAGACGAGGCGGCTGGAAAAGAGACATTCTGCACCAAGGGCGCTGCAGGTCTGAGACCGTGCTTGCAATGCAAGAACGTTGTGCTGGATCAGGCGGAATGTCTTGCAGACTACGACGACGATGATTACCTCGTGCCTCTCTGGTGCGCTGACTCGTCGCGCTTTGACCCGCTGTCGTCAGACGAGTTTTTGCAGCAATATGATGATTTGGCGTCGCTGCGGGACACGACAACCAGAGCGAACATCGAGAGACTGGAGCCAGGGAGGAAAACATTTCCATCGATCCCCTTCTGATGTCCCCCCCTTCCTTCCCTTCTGATGTTCCGGCCCCCGAAGGAGACGGCAATGGGCATCACTCTGGATGACCGTTCTCTGGTGGCGTGCCAGGCGTTGCGGACGGTGGCGCCGCCGAGCACATACGTGAGGGACCCCATGCATACCATGCTGGCCAGCGGCGGGACCTTGCAGGTCGAAATCTTTGCGCTCCTCAAGGCGGTGAGGGATGTCATCCCCGACGCGTGGGGAACGTGGCGGGATCGCTGCTCGGCGTGGCGGACTGGCAGACGCGGCAGGAAACCGCCAGCGTTTCTGTTCAGCGTGGCTCGGAAGAAAGCGACCTGCAAGGCGTCGCACTTCGTGGGCAAGGCGTCGGATTGCTTGGCCGTGTTCCCTTTGATTCGTCATTGGGTGCACACAGAGCTGCGTCCCAGCGGCATGGCGAACGCTGCGGCGCGGTCGTTCGAGGCGATGGCGAAGATGCTCGAATTGTACATGCAGGGCAAAAGGACATGCGGCCGCAGCTGAAACGCAAACGCTGGCCTGCGCGTTCGAGGATGCACCGCGTCGGCCCGCGCGCATCCTCGAGCGCTTAGGTGGCAGGCGGTTCGGCTACGTCCTGAGGATCGGCGCCGTGCCGAATTTGATAGCTGTCTGGACCAAGGCCGTTTCGATTTCCTTGGCGCTGCACAAAGCCGCGCACGGGCCAGCCCTGATCAAGCCGAAGCATCATTATTTGTGGCACGTCCCCGACCAGCCTGCGGAGGACGGCATCTGGTTGGACGCCTTCGTACTCGAGCGGAAGCACAACCTGCTTCGGTCCAGGTCGCAGGAGATCGACAACCCTGAGAATTTCGAGCGGTCGGCCTTGACGGCGATGCTCGCCTGCTTCCTGGAGGAAGCGAAGGAGGCGCCGCGCTCCCGCGCCAAAGCGTGGCGCACGCCAGAGCTGGACAGTACGTTCGGGCACTCGGGGCGCAACCTTGCATGCCCTTTGTGGAGGAAGATGGGCTGGGAGAGGGGAAGGCGGTTTGCCGCCGAGGCGGCTCGCCGCCAGGAGGAGGAGGAGGAGGAGGAGGAGGAGGAGGAGGAGGAGGAGGAGGAGGACCCCTCCGCAGGGCTGAAACGTGGACCAGCAGAGAGGCGTCCATCGACGGCCAGATGCACGGCAGCCAGGACAGACGGCGCAACCAACCTTGGTATTTAGGGGTGCACATGCGTGTGCCCCCCCAAAAATCGAGGCGTTGCTGCCCTCAGGATTTTCTCCTGGGCGACGGCGAGGCGTACATCGTGCATTGCTGCGCGCAGGCTGGCGCCGCCAGCTACCTGCTGGTGGAGACCCTGGAATGGGTGCGCGCGCCATGCCCAGGCGCGTCCCTGTGGCGGCCGCGCGGCGACGTCGCCGTGATGCCCGCCGAGCTGATCCCGCCAGCCTGGGCGGCTTATCGGCGACTACAGGACGATGGCTATGTGCTCGCCATCACGTGAAAAAGGAAAAAACGAGCGCATGCGAGAGCGGATATGCCGCTGGCGGATGCGCCGCCCTTCGA
This sequence comes from Prorocentrum cordatum, assembly GCA_963575745.1. Classification (NCBI taxonomy): domain Eukaryota; class Dinophyceae; order Prorocentrales; family Prorocentraceae; genus Prorocentrum; species Prorocentrum cordatum. Next base: position 478,468 of record CAUYUJ010016715.1, read on the forward strand.
TAGAGAGGTGCAGGAGGGAGGGGCGGATATGCCGCCGAAGAAGGAAGGCGGGCTCGGGGAGGGAAGGCGGCAGGAGGGAGCGGGGGCGGGCTGGCCGCCGACAACGAGGAGAGGAGAGGGGAGGCGGTGATGGCCGCCGAGGGGAGGCAGTTTGAAGAATAGTTGATCCCCCCCCCTCTCCCTCTCCCCCCTTCCCCTCCGCGCCCCGCAGGCGTCCTGAGGGCGGCTCGGCGCGTCGACCTGCGGCGCCCTGTCCTGAAAAACTGTTGTGTTGTAGTTGTTAAAACGTTTTTTGTGGTTTTTTCCCGAAACATAGCAATATCAAGAACAAACATGCAAAACATAGAAAGTTATGCAAATTTCGGGTTAACCGAATCGGACAGCCCACATCGACTTAGCTGACTTAGCTACTAAGTTGGGTATGTTGAGGTGTATGTATCGATATATCTTGGCAGTGGTACCCGATAGCTCAGTTGATAAGATGGATGGTTCTGTGAGTAGTATGTATGGTATGTTGTTGAATATACTTATCTAACAAAACGTTAAGTAGATGAATGCGAAGTTCGATATTTTATATATGTTGAATATGTGAGGTCAACTAGCATGAACCTACATACATCTTCGTTGAAACGATTTCATCGGATATACAACGCTCTTACCGCACTTACACCCACCCGACGATCAAAGCAGTTCCCGGCTCCCCGTTCCTGGCTCCCCGTTCCCAGTTCCCGGCTCCGGGGTCCCGGCTCCCGGCTCCAGGTTCCCGGTTTCCAATTCCAAGTTCCCGTGTCCCGGTTCCCGATTCCGGGCTCGCGGCTCCCAGTTCCCAGCTCCCGGTTCCCAGGTCCCGGCTCCGGGGATCCCGTTCCAGGCTCCCGGTTCCCGGTTCCCCGTTCCTTTCACCATTGTTCCATATAGGCCAAGGCGGCCATGCTGATAAATCCAACACAATATGATTCAATCATGAAAAGGAGCAAGAGGAGGAGGAGGAGGAGGAGGAGGAGGAGTGAACGTCCCTCGAGAAGAGTCCCAGTCACTTACCCGACTCGCAATCGCTGAATGGCGACTGCTCGAAATCGCGCGGCAGCCGAGACGGAAGTAAAATCGTGAGGGGTAGCGCCGATCTCTCCCTTCATGCCGTGATATATGTAGAAGGCGGGGGAGAGAGCGAACGACGCGAGCGAGTGAAAACTGACCCGCGTGCCACTCCTCGCCACCCAAGCCCAGTCGAACTAACACCTCCGAACTCATTGGCACCTGCGGGTCAGCCACAAGCTCAAGAAACTTGTCACAAACTAAATAATGTTGCGCACTGTCTACGCAGCTTGGGCATCCCAGCAGGCAAGCGTAAGAACCAGGAGCGACATGCATTCGATTACTGGCGGTCCACGCTCTACTAAGAGTTTTCAGGACACACCAGGCAACAGCGGGTTTACATTTGCTGAGGTACGAGCGGAGGAAGAACAAACCGGAGGAAAGGCCAGGGGAAATAGCAAGGTCGGGATACCATTTACTCAAACGTTTGCGAATCGCGTCAGCAAGCTGCTCGGGATACAACTGCTGAGTAAGTGCAACACAAACGGCACGCTGCACCTCGGGCCCCCCCCCCGCCTCCGCCCGCGCGACCTCCGCCCGCCCCATGCGTGCAGCAGTGCGCAGCACGCTCGCAGAAACAGTGCTTGACCTGGAAAAACAGATCGGCTTGCACAGACAGCTATCTTCGAATCGCTGCACACTTGCTCTCTGTTCACGCCACCAAGCAGGCGACCAGTGCTGAACAGCAAACGAAGGAAGCGGGGCGACACTTTCGGCAGCCTCTCGCACACTATGAAAATGCACTCACCATCCCGACAAAGTCGTAGTGCACGTGCGTCACATGGAGGCAAGAGAGAGCGGCAAGATGGCGGTGAGCCCTCCTCCTCTGCACCAAGCCTTCAGGGACAAAAGATCTGAGCGCTTCGTGGCATTTGACGGGAGCATGTACAACTTATGCAATCCATGAGTACCTCTTTGCAGCAGCCTCGGGATGGGCAGGAACAACTCAAAGTGGGAAGGATAGCAGAAGCGTGCAGAAGCGTGAGAGCAGAAGGGGGGGCACGAGTGAGGCTGGCAAGATGAATGCGCGTCCACCATTTCTCAGACGGAGCTTTCCACTGCAAGTCTGCGGTCGCTCCTGGGCCGAGCCCAACCCCCAAATATTTCGCCGCGTCCGGCGCCTGGAACGCGCGCCGCCCGCCACGGGCCCCCTCGAGATCACGGCGGGTTCGGCGCTGCACCTCTGGCGAAAACGGGGCCCACAACGGGGCAGCAACGCAGTTGGCGGGCTGAAGCGCGAAGCCAGCGAGCTTTTCAGCGAGGCTAAAAGTCTCCACAAACATGATGAACTGCGATGCGCACAGTAGAAGCAGGCCGATGTCGTCTGCACAAGCTCGCGCCGCGCCATGATCGAGCGCGGGGAAAGGCCGCTGCAGATGGCGAAGCAGCGGATCCACGCACATCGCCCAGAGACTGCCAGACAAGGGGCGGCCTCGCAGCGCGCCGCTGGCGAGCTCGCACGTAGGAGCGAGTGGCCCACCCCCGGACCTCGCGATGGCAATCGGAGCATTATAGGGTGCTTTTCTGACACAAAGAACACAGAGCGGCACGCCGTAATGGGCCAAGGAAAGCTCCAGCCAGCGGCGGTTCAGGCTAGGAAACGCTGCCTTACAGTCGAAAGAGAAGAGTAGCGGGCGTTTGCTCGAGCCGCCCTCAAGCCAGCCAGCGCGCCTCGCCTCCGCGTCTAGCAAGGGTATGTTGCCAGCGAAGTTGCGACCAGTGTTATGCCCTTGCTGACTCTGATGCAGTCGTTGCTCTACATGTGGTTTCAAAGTGAAATTGGCTGCTGAGCTGATCGCTTCCACATCGCTGTTTTTGAAACTCGACGGGCAGAGGTCCCGGCTCCGCCGAATTGTCCGAACCGCGCTCAGCTCGCCCACCCCTTCCGGGAGAACAGGGAACAGTGAATGATGAGATTCGTCTGGTAAGATGCCGCCTGAGTAGACATGCGCAAGAACGCGATGCAAGATAGACGCGGCGAGGGAGTGGGAGAGCCAGGCAGAGTAGGGAAAACGACGGGGACCGGGAGCACTTGGCTTCGCACGCTGCAGCGCCGACGCCAGTGCTCCACACTGGGCGCGGGAGCGTCAAAGGTAGGGGCAGGCGGAAAGACAGAATGCAGAAAGGCGAGGATGTCAGCATCACGCGACTCGCGAGCAGCAAAGATGGGTTGCCAGGGAGCTTGCACGGCGTTGAAAGCCCCCTGATCATCCATAACAGCTGCAACTCTTTCGCCACTGTCATCATGCACATGTGCGCGAACACCCTCTAAGCGGAGCTGGCGAGCCCAGGGCGTCCAGAGACGAGCTCTTCGCGCAGCCTTGCGCTCAATCTTGCGCTGGCACATATCATCCTTATGGCGACCAAACTCATCATGCTGCGAGACAATCATGCTAGCCTGCAAAGCGCGCCGCTGATACCACTCATCGTTAACTGCATCGCACTGCGTGTGAAAGGATGAAGGATCGAGGAGACTGACCTGGTCATCAACGACGACGAGGCGAGAAGCAGCAAGCGGAGCGGTGGCGACAAGGCGAGATGCGGCGCGCACATCGTTCCTCTAGAGAGCACGAGCCATGGACCGAAGCAGGCGCATGCGTGCGATCGGCGCTTCAGGATGCGCAGCGCGCAGATGCTCGGGGCCCTGGAGTTTGTCGCCAGTGGCCGCGGCAACTTCATACATGACCTCCTTCGCTCCCTGCCGCGCTGCGATGGCACCGGTTTGCTCGAAATCCGCGCGCGAGAGCGCGCCGGCGATAATCTGTTCAAGCTCCGCAGCGCGGGAAATATAGGAAGGGGCGGCACGCTCTCGTGGGGGTCGGGCGGTGGACTGGGAGAGCTTGAGCACGAGCGCAGCATGATCAGAGAGACCACGATCGGACATGCGTGCACATTCGTGCGCAACCTGTAACGCGGCGCCGACCAGCATCAGCTGAGACGGGCATCCAGAAATTCGCCGGCCCAACGGGCCAGGGCGTGCTAAGATCTCCGGTAACTGGTTAACAGCATTAACAGTATTTCTAGTTCGCGCGCGCGGGGCGGCCCCTGGGGGTCCCCCGGCGAAAAGTACCCCGACCAACGCCCGGTCGCCGCCCGACCGCCGCCCGACCGCCGCCCGACCAAGTCTACTCAGAGATGGTTTTCCTTCTGGGTGCGGCCTCTCAGGCTCCCCAGAGCGCGCTCAGAGTGCCCCAAGAGGCCCCCAAGACTGCCCAAGAGGCCCCCGAGACGCCCAAAGAGCGCTCGAAGACGCCGAAGATGACCCCAAGACGGCCCAAAAGGCCCCCAAGACAGCCCAAGAGGCCTCCAAGACGCCCCAAGAGCCTTCCAAGAGGCCTCCGAAGAGAGCCCCAAGAGGCCAAAATCGTTGATTTTCATTGGTTTTTTCGATGTTTTTTGTGTTCTGGCTTTTTCGGCTTCCGGACGCTCCAAGACGGCCCAAGAGGCCCCCAAGACCGCTCCAAGACGGCCCACGAAGCTCCCAAGACGGCGCCGAAACGACCCAAGAGAGCCCTCAAGACGGCCCAAGTGCCGCCCAAGACGGACCAAGAGGCCCCAAGACGGGCCCAAGAGGGACTCAGGAGGGATACCGAGAACTCAAAAATGGAGCCCTCCGTCCCAGAAGGCGCCCAGGAGGTCCCAAAGAGGCCCCAAGAGGCCTCCAAGAGGCCCCAAGATGTCGCCAAGAGGCCCCAGGAGACTCCCAGGAGGCCCAAAAGAAGCCCCAGAAGGCTTCAAACATGTCTCCCAGGCGCCCCCGAACGGCCTCTCAACAGACCCCAAGAGGCCCCCCAAAGAAGCATCTTGACGACGACTCTATTTCGCCCCATCGAGAGACGACCCCCAGGGAACTGCTTCACCATCAAAACTCCCCACGCAACGCGTCCGAACGACACCCGCCCCCAAGAGCGCAACATGGGCAACGAACACACAGACAAAAACCAGCGATGCCATATCACGGGCCGGCGGAATGAGCGAGGCGATTCAATAAAGACCCGATCGATGCAGGTCACCTGCAGCCGATGAGAATCGTACCGAGTGGGCAAATCATTGGTAATCTCTGCGACGGAGGCAAACATGCAACGCCGCCGAGCTCGCGCGCGCTGGCCACGCTTATCGAGAACAAGGAGAATCGGAGCAGGAGCCGAGCGCGGGGCCAGCGAAGAACGAAAGGAGCGGGAAGGGAATGCAGGGATGTTAAAGTCACCGAGAGCAGCGAACTCAAAAGCACGCTCATGCTGCGCTGCGAACGCGACTTGCTGAGACCAGAAACGTTCGATTTCATGCGACTCGAGAGCAGAAAGCTTATGATTGCGCACGTTCAAAATACACATGGAATGCTCGTGAGCAGGGGGCGAGACATGCAGGGCAGCAGCACGGCCAAGAACTATAGAGTGCAAAACGCAAGCCGGCCCCAGGTGCTCGGGGACCGGTCGATGAGACGGATGGCGCGGCACAAGAGACGCCACGCCAGCGAAGACACCTGTGGCTGACATGAAGCACTCATAAGTGTAGGGCGCGTCGTCCACGAGCCGCTGCAACCTGCCTAGATCCCCCCGGAACTCTTGATGGACAATAAGGAAGCGCTGCCGCATATAATCAGTCAAGATGCGCAGCTTGGCGTCGCGCTTCTTCGGGCCGAGACAAAGAAAAATCCGCGCGCTCCCGCAGATCGCGCGTGAGCCGCGTTCAGCGTCTCGGCGAAATGGCCCCCACGAAGCCCAGCCCATGTTACCCAGACCACTGAACCTCGGAAGCCGAGAAGGCAGCGTGGAAGGCCTCCTCGGTCGTCGCCGTGTCGATGTTGAACTGCGCTGTTGCAATGTTGCTCCACCTGATGCGAGTCGGCTCGTCCTGCCCTTGAGGCTCGAGCTGGCAGCAGGGCGCGCTGTTGACCAGCACCTGGTCCTGGGCGCGCCGACGCCGCCACGTGAGTGTAGGGTACTCTCCCCCAGCAGCTTCGACACGCGGCTGGATCGCACCTCGCCGCGGACCATCTTGGGGCTCTTGTCGGTCGAGACGTACATGGCGACAAGGGCGCCGTCGGTCGAGGAGACCTGGAACGCGTGCCATCCTGCAGAGGTGCGTAAGTTCCTGACCAGAGCGGCGGCGCGGGCACTGGCCTCAGTCTTGCCGCCCAAAACGCGCAAGGTGAACCGTCTTGCCACGACGTCACCGATGAGACCCACCTGCTCGGGCAGCAGCTTCGCGTCGGCCAGCCAAGGAGCGAGTGCGTCACGAACAGCACCAGGAGCAGCAGGGGCAACCGTGCCCACGGAGAAGACGTGAGGGTCCACCGTGCGGCCCCACGTCGCCAAATTGTCCACGTCGAATGGGAGCTGCGCCTCAGCCATAGCCAGCTGCCGCCTGATGTCCTCCACCGCGGTCCACGTAGCAGCTTGATCAGCGGCAGCACGATCCTGCCGTTGAGGGAGCTCTTGAACTTCACGGGCTTGGATGTCCAGGCGCCGATGCGTCCTCGCCTGCCCTGCCAGGAACGAAGTGCGCAATTCGCCTGCGATGGATTGCAGCTGGATGGCAGACACGTTGGCGGCAGCGCTTGCAGCAGCAGCAGCAGCCGCGGCATCACGCACAGCATCGATGTCCACTTGACCGGCTTCGCGAAGGCGGCGCTCAAGGCCATCATCAACCTGTCGCTTCGCCACGGGTCCTGCGCTTGCAGTGGATCTGCGGCATCACGACCTGCCACAGGCGTCGCAGGGGCAGCAGGGCCGTTAGCATGAGGAGCGTTACGGGCTTCAGCGCCAGGGAAAGTCGGTACCATGTGAGCATCGCGGGCCAGCTGCTCGCGTTTGGCAGGAGACAAGGCGGCCAAGATAGCAGCAGCATCACCAGCGCCGCTGCTCGTACCTGCGCCAAGTTCACGAAGGTGAGCACCAGAGCGACCAGAGTGACGAAGACTATCTTGATCGGACAGAGAGGGTTCTCGACGTCGGTCGCGATCTCCACGAGGGCGTTCGCGATCACGATTTCGATCACCACGAGGAAGGCGGCCACAGCGGCGGGGAAGCGTATCATAGTGCTGTTGTCGGCGGGCTTCAGCGTTGCCACTGCGACTGCGATCGGAGCCACGGGGCTCATCAGAACTGCTGTTGTCAGAATGAGACATCGGATCGGAACACCACTGCCAGGCGCCTCCGCACTGTAGCCACCAGAGACCGCTGTGACTGTGCGTGCGCTGACGAGGGTTGGTCGTCGCGAGAGAACATGGACTGTGGTATGGAAAGCTGTCGTGGCCGCAAGGGCCAGCTGGAAGGTTAGAACCTTCGCGAAAGAGAGACAGACTCTTGGCCCCAGCAGCGCGCAGCTCGACTGGGGTTGCCTGAAACGGAAGCTAGCCTCGGACTGGGGGTATCCACTTCTAGCCCCGAGGACAAAAACATCTTGAGCCAAAATGGCTACGGAGGAGGAGGAGGAGGAGAAGGAGGAGGAGGAGGTGCGCAACTCCTGAGGAAGAAGAGGAGGGAGGTCCTCGCGTCCAAAGCCTGGCACCTACCGACTGGGCAACCCACACAGGGTGTCGAAAAACAGGCCCGCGGCGGCCGCACCAGCACTTAGCCGTGACAGCCGACGCGGCATCGAAACGAATTCGCGCGGCGGAGACGCCTGCGCTTAAGGCGCCTCGGCCCCCAGGCCCCGCGCCCGCTGCGGTCGAGAGAAGCTCGAAGGAAAGAGTTGGAGGCGGTCTCAAAGCAGCGCGTACAGCTCTTCACACCGCGCCTCGAGGAGTAGGAGGGGAGGAGGAGGAGGAGGAGGAGGAGGAGGAGGAGGAGGAGGAGGAGGAGGAGGAGGAGGAGGAGGAGGAGGAGGAGGGGGAGGACGAGGATCTCGAGGATCTCCCTTCTCCGACTCAGAGGGCGGGGCCCGCGGGCCGCATGCCGCAGTGAGGGGCAACGATAAGGGGGGACCAGCTGAAGGGGGGGAACGTCGACCTGGAATCGGCGATCCATCGCCGATGGATCGGCGATGGGCCCCCGATAGCGAGTCCGCACGATCATACGCGGGTTGAGCCATCGGACCCGCATCGGCGATGAATGGGCAATTGCGGGTCGATGCGTTTCTCCCTGAGCCGTTCCACTTTTCTCGTTGCCCCCGGCGCAGGGGGGGCCTCCGTGGACGTCTGCAGCGCGCGGGTCAGCGTGGAGGACGCCACGAGCCCCACGGCGGGGGGTACCGCACGTCCTGCGCGCGAGCCGCGGGAAGCACTGCACGGCGGTCCCAAGAGGACCCCCAGCAGGGAGGGCGTCAAGAGGCAAAAAGCAAGGCTCAGCCAAACATGATGTCCGATTCAGTTGTTTGATGATACCCGCGTTCTCGCCTCTTGGGGTGTCTGGCCATCCAATAGGGTCTGAGAGGCTCCCAGACCGGCCCATCAGGCCCGCAAGATGGCCCCGAGTGGGCCAAAGAGATCTCCAAGACGACCCAGGAAAGCCTCCAAAACAACCCAAACCACGGTGGGCCTGCGCTGACGGGCCGAAAACCGTGACGGACCTCCTGCCGTGTCCTTCCCGGTCCGACCCTGTCCTGCGACTTGGCCCAGCGCACCCGAGGCAGGACACCAGGCCTGCGCTGCGTGGCGGGGACGTATCCCCAACCGCCTGCACATCCGACCTCCCAATGCTCCGGGGGGCGGCGGACGGCGGCACAGCTGGGACCCAGGGGGCCCCGAAAAACATCAAGGGAGATCGGCCCCGCAAGCCAGGAGGCCGATCTGGGGGCTCCTCCGAGTCAACCCTGGAACTAAAGGATTCGTCCGTCCTGCGGGGCTCCTCCAGTGCACTCTTCGTCCTGGATGTACTCGGTTGAGCCTAGGGCGCCCCGGATAGCCCGAACAACACCGTGGAACTAGGTCGGGAATCCTTCCCCGCCGCGGATGGGCAGAACCGAACCGCAAAATGGATCGGATCGGGAAGTACACGGCGGGAAACCTTTCACTGTCCTTGGCCTCTCGGGGCCTTCGCCAGGCCACAGGACCGTCACGAAGACGGCTCGGGGGTGGAAAGCCGGTCCACTGGAAGGGGTTTATACCTTGAGGGTCCCAACACAGTGCGTGACAGACCGCGCGGTGATCTCGAACGGTGTTAGGACCTCGGAGGCCCAAATCGCCCGAGACATCCTCGGAGAACGACCCAAGTCCCAAAACCGTGCGGTCACCGCGCGGCTTCCGTGGCCCCGAAGACACCTGGGGGCCCTCGCTGTACCAAAAATCACGCCGGAGGATGTCTGGGGAGGCGCCACGTCGGGAGACACCACGGCGGGCCCGAGCCGAGTCGACTCCCGGGACCAGGTCGGATCGAAACAGCAGCGATGATCGCATCGTGCCCAGATCGGCGCAGAGCCGGACCAGAGCCAGACATCGAGACCAGATCCAGCGGACCGGGCTCGGGCCCCGCAGCCCAGAGAGGGAGTCGGTTCGAGCCGGATCGGATCGGCTCCAGACATCCTCTGACCCAGACCCCCCCGCCGTCATGATTTTTTCACGGCGTCGACCCCCCGAGGTCTCGAACCCTGCCCCGGGACCGGTTTCTCGTCCCGAGTCGTTGCTTGACGGTCCCCAGGCCCGCTGAGGGCCCCCAGCGGCTGAAAACTGTCAAAAACCTCACGTCGTGATTTTTTCACGATGCGAGGGGGTCTTGGGAGATGGCTCTTCCAGTCCGCGGTCCCAGAGCTCCACCGACCCCTTCTCCGGGGGGTGTTTCTGCGCCCTGGATCACTTTGTGGTGGCCCAGGGGCTCGACAACGAGCCCCCGGGGGCCGAAACCGAGGAGCAGGAACGCCCGAACCGAAGACGAATCGCATCGTCGGAGATCTGGGGATCGAGGCCGGGAGCGACGCTCAGGGCTCGGACCTCGCATCCACGGTCGGGCCCGCGAGCAGCAGCACTCGCCATCGCTCGGACGGCCCTCCCCCGTGGATGTTGTTCGGTTTCGCGCGTGTTTTTTGTTGGGCCAGGTAATCCAGGATGCTCCTCGCTGGTCCTCGCTTTGGCGGCGAGCGAGGGGGGGAGTGAGAAGGAGAAGGCCTTCTCACAAGGCTCGGAAGCCCCCGGGCCTTCCGAGAAGTCTTCGCAGCCTCCCTCGAAGACACCGACCACCTCTCAGAAGGCGCGAGGGCTTCTGAGAAGTCCCGCCGCCTTCTGAGAAGGCCTTCTCCTTTTCACTTCCCCCCCATGGCTCGCCGCAGATCGCTGGTCCCCGCCTAAAGAAAACGCACACGCCCGAGCGATGCCCAGAGCACTGCAAATGGCGGGAGGCGTCGCGGCGGGAGCGGACGCACCGCGAGGCCTCCGCGGAGGCAGCGCGCCACACGACCCGTCGAGATCCAGACTTCTTCTGGCGGCCTGCTGTTTTGTTTGACTGTTGTTACACTGTTGTTGTTCTTTCTGGGCAGTCCTCCCTCTTCTCCTTCTCTTCTTCCCTCTCCTCCTCCTCCTCCTCCTTTTCCTCCTCGTCCACTTCTCCCTCCTCTTCCTCCTCCTGCTCCTCTTCCTCCTCCCCCTCCCCATGTTCATACTCCCCCACCGTCCTGCTGCGCCTCCTCCTGCGCGCGCTCGCTCGGTCCAGCGCCGACCCAAGACATCCGCGCGAAACTCCGAGAAGTGTCGCATGGATCCGAAATGCTTTCTTCTTCGACTGTTAGATCCGCCGACATGGCCTCGCGCCTGGTTGCGCCGACCTGCGCGGAACCGCTGCCGTTTTGCTTCCGCCGCCTGCCGCTCGACTTCCGCTGGCCTCCCGCCGCCTTCCACCGAAGGACAGGATGCGCTGAAGCCAAGGGCCTTTCTGGAGCGCCCCATGCGGCGCCCAACCCCTGCGCGACCTGCCCCTGCTGTCGCAACCACCGATCACCGAGGCGCCGTTCCTTCCAGCGCCCCGGCGCGCAACGCTCGGCTCTGCGCCAGGCCGCGCTCCGACAGGGGCGAGTCGAAGTACTGCGCGTCCTGCCGCACGGCCTGCGCCGGCATCGCCGTCTCGCGGCGATAACCTAACCAACGCCACCACCACCACGACCGGAGCACTACCATTACTACTACTACAACAACTACTACTACTACTACTACTACTAAACTACGACTACGACTACTACCACTACTACTACTACTACTACTACTACTACTACTACTACGACGACGACGACGACGACTACTACTATTTCTACTACTACTATTTCTACTACTACTACTACTACTACTACTACTACTATTTCTACTACCACGACTACTACTACTACTACTACTACTGCTACTACGACTACTACCACTGCTACTACTACTACTACTAAACTACGACTACGACTACTACCACTACTACTACTACTACTACTACTACTACTAAACTACGACTACGACTACGACCACTACTACTACTACTACTACTACTACTACTACTACTACTACTACTACTACTACTACTACTAA
>CAUYUJ010016715.1:497500-580000 GCA_963575745.1 Prorocentrum cordatum
TCCTTCCTCCTCCTCCTTCTCCTCCTCCTCCTCCTCCTCCTCCTCCTCCTCCTCCCCCTCCTCCTCCCCCAGCCCCGTGTCAGACGAGGGCCCATCCGGTCCGCAGTGCGCCGGCCCCGCTGCAGCCGGCCGCGGCGCAACGGTTGTGTTTGGCCGCGCCGTGCCCGACCCCCTGGCCCCACGACGACAACCCCGACGACGACGAAAACAACGACCACGAGGACCGTACAAAGAAGATAAGCTGGCCTCGATGACGACGACGATCACGACCACGACGACAACCACCACGACTGCCACCAACAACGACCACGACGACCAAGAACTCCGCAGACATGCGTCGTCCTGATTTTTACTAAGCGCGGTCCCTGGAAGTCCCGATTTACTCCCCAGGCTGGTTTCTCAAGCCATGGGTCCTGGTAAGGGCACCCGGAGGCCGAACATCGAACAAATCCTCTCTGCATACATATATATATATCTGTACATGTGTGTATATATACATGTGTATACATACACATACATACATACATACATACATACATACATACATACATGCATACATACATACATACATACATACATACATACATACATACATACATACATACATGCATACATACACACATACACACATACATACATAAATGCATACATACATACATACATACATACATTCATTCATTCATACATACATACATACATACATACATACATACATACTTACATACACGCATACACACATATATACTTATACATATATATATATATGTATACACACGTGGCACGTGTGTGCCCAGGCTCATACAAAAAAACTGAAGGGGCGTTTGAAGCAGGAGCTGGGGCGGCGCCGCCAGGGCGTGCCTAAGCGAAGGGGAAGAGGCAGGAGGTGAACGCATAATAATATAAGATCGTGAGTGTTGTGTGTTATGTGGGTGGGTGTGATGTGTGCTCTGTGTTGCGCGTGCTTTCTGTGCGTTGTAGGTGTTGTGTGTTTTCTGTGTGTCTAGCGTGTGATGTGTTGGGCTTGATTCCCCACATGTTTCGTGGGGTTCTGGTTTTCTTCCCTGCCGCGCCGCACCCGCGTCTCACACCTCCCCCCTCCCCTTTCTCCTTCTCGACACACAGCACAGCACGGCACAGCACATCTCACCGCACAGCAGCACGCGGTCTCTATACTCGCCAATGTCGCAGGGCCTGGCAGGCGTGGCTTTCCCTTGATGCCACAGGGGGTGCGCTGGGGGTGGGGGCCCACCGCGGTCTCTACACGCGCCAATGTCACAGGGCTTAGCAGGAGTGGCATTTCCTCGACGCCACAAGGGGGTGCGCTGGGGGTGGGTGCCCAGTGCGTTGCAGGCTCCCAGGGCGTGGCAGGCGTGGCATTTCCTCGCCGCCACACGGGGTGCGCTGGGGGTGGGGGCCCTATGCGCTGCAGGCTCCCAGGGCGTGGCAGGCGTGGCATTTCCTCGACGCCACAGGGGCTGCGCTGGGGGTGGGAGCTCGTATCTTGTCAAGAACTGTAAACACCTTGGCTCAAGCCGGCTCGGCGCGCCTGCGCTCTCACGCAGGCGCGCTCCTGTAGTCCTACTTCAGAACACCGCCGGACCTGCGGGGCAGCCATGCCTCCCAAAATCGCCGTAGACGCGCTGCCACCTCCATGTTTGGCGATGAAGACTGCAATGGTTCAGATGGGCGGCGAGGTTAGCGTGGAGACCTCCCGCAGATGCGCCAACGGAGTGGTGCAGTCCGCTTTGAATGCGTACCGCCGCCAGCTTCACAATTGGTGGCCCGATACGCTCTACGCGAGGTATTCGGAGATGAGCGACGGTTGATGGCGTGGCTGGTCTGCTTGATTGGCCTGGCTGGCTGGTCTGATTACTTTGGCTGGTTATGGCTGGAACGAATGATCTGGCTGGTCCGGTCAGTCTGGCTGGTCTGGCTGGTCTGGTCAGTCTCTCGTCAGGATGGCGAAGCGAGATGTGACATGGTTTGTGAACACACGTGACATAAAATAAGTATGTGGGGCTCCTCGGTAGTGTAAGTTGTGTCTCTGTGTGTGCATGTAGTTCTGAGGCCCAAGGAGGCCCCAGGAGGCCCCAGGCTGCCCCAGGAGGCACCAGGAGCCCCCAGGAGGCTCCAGGAGGCCCCAAGAGGCTGCAGGAAGCCGCAGGAGGCCCCAGGAGGCCCCAGGAGGTTCAAGGAGGCCCCCAGGAGGCTCCCAGGCGGGGTCTGGGGTACCAGAAGGTACAGAAAGCCCCAAAAGGCCCCAGGAGGTTCCCAGAGGCCCCCAGGAAGCTCCAAGGCGAGGTCTGGGGTACCAGAAGATGCGTCGGGGCTCGATTGTGGGAAGGTGTCCCAGGCGAAACCGTCATTCTCTGAGAATCGGGATCAACATGATCGAAATTACAATGTGTTTTTGAAGGGTTTTATGTTTCAATGTTGAAGTTCCCATGTGTTTTTTGACCCTGACGTCACGATCTGTGTGAGGGGTGCCACCGGCTTTCAGAATTTCGAAGATGTCTCTAGCGAGGCGGCCAGAAAAAATCGCGAATGACGCGGCGCGTATGCATCAATCGCCTCTGAGCTCTACTCCCTCGGAGAGGTGCGTATGATAATATACACACTAGAACCATCGCGCGCGCTTCGCGCGCGCTCAGGTTCTGGTTGAGGTCACCGCTCAGGTGCGATGCCCGCGACGATTATTACCACGAAGACGGCGGCGTGCACTCCGCTCATGTTCGCACGCCATGCTCCGGAGGAGCGTTCCCGGAGCATGGGGCGCCAGAGGCTCCCCCGCTCTTCCCCCCTCCCGGACTATCCTGCCGAGGAACTCTTGGGTTGCGTAGGGCCGGTCTTGCGGGCTTCCTGGGGCTCTCTGGGCCCGCCTAGGGCTGTTTGGGAGCGGACCTGGAGGCGCGCTGGGCCCTATTGGAGCGTCGGAAAGCCGAAAAGACAAGAAGGCCAAGATCCTCCAATTCCTACGTAAAATGAACAATGTTGGCCTGTTGGGGCCCTCTTGGGGGTGCTCCTGGAGGCGTCTTGAGCCATGTTTGAAACCTCTTGGGAACTACCTGGGGCCTCCTGGGGCTCTCTTGAAGCGGAAGTCCTGGGTTTTCTGGACGCGGTCCGTCTCTGGGACACCTCTCGGGCCTCTTTTGGGGCACTCGTGGGCTGCCTGGGCGCTTCTTGGGCCAGCCTTGGGCTCTCCGGGACCGCCTCGGGACGGCCTTGGGCGCTTCTGGAGCTGTTTGGGGGCGGTCTCGGAGGCCTCCTGGGCCGCCTGGGAGCGTCGGACAGCCGGAAAGATCAGAAGGCCAAAACCCTTCCAAAACTATTGTGAACCATCAATTGTTGGCCTGCTGGGGCCCTCGTGGGAGTGCTCTGGGAAGCGTTTGGAGCCATGTTGGAGGACTCTTGGGAGCTGCCTGGGGCCTCCGGGGTCACTGTTGAGGCGGGAGCCCTGGGTGTTCGGTACGCGGTCCCTCTCTTGGGCCCTTCTTGGGCTTGTTTTGGAGTCGTCTTGGGCTGTCGTGGGTGCTTCTTGGGCCAGCCTTGGGCTCTCCGGGGCCGCCTTGGGCTTGTCTTGGGGGCCTCTGGGGCTGCTTGGGGGCGGACCTGGAGACCTCCTGGGCCGTCTTGGGGCGTCGTATGACCGAAAAAAGCAGAAGGCCAAAATCCTTCCAAAACCGTCGGAAAACCATAATTTTTGGCCTCCCAGGGCTCTCTTGTGAGTGCTCCTGGAAGCGTATGGAGCCATGTTGGAGGCCTCCCGAAACCTCTACCACGTGCTTCGGCGACATGGGTCGAAGATGGGAACCATTCCTGGTGCAAAAACATCACCAGGGTCCGTCCAGAGCCGCTCGGGAAACGCCCCGGAGCGGCTCTGGAGAGGCCTGGGGGGGGGGTCCCTCCATGGCGACTCGAGGCAGCTGGCCAGAGGCCCCCGGCCCCGTACCCCGACACACACACACACACACACACACACACACACACACACACACACACACACACACACACACACACACACACACACACACACACACACACACACACACACACACACACACACACACACACACACACACACACACACACACACACACACACACACACACACACACACACACACACACACCACACACACACACACACACACACACACACACACACACACATATATATAATATATATATATATATATATATATATATATATATATATGTGTAAATACTCCTCTTCCTATATTTTTACAAGCCCGGGCGGAGGGGGGGTCCTCCCTGAAAAAACCGGACTCCTGGGATCTGGGGCTTTGGGACCCTTCGGACGGGCCTCGAAGCGGCCCCCCGGGCCTCGCAGGGCGTTTTGCCAAGCCTTCCCAGCACACCTAGGGCGATCAGGGATGTCATCGGAGATGTCCCAGAGACCCCCAAGACAGCAAAAAGAGCGCGCCAAGAGTGACCGACGTGACCTCAAGATGGCCCAAGAGGCCTCCAGGACGACCCCAAAGAGGCCTCCAAGAGCACTCCCAAGAAGGCCCCAAGAGGCAACAATCATTGATTTTCTTCTGGTTTTTGGTCGAGGTTCTCCTCTTTTCGGCTTCCCGACGCTCCAAGACGGCGGTCTTCTGGGCGTCCGAAGCCGCCTGTGAGGCTCCGAAATCGCCCCACAACCATCCGAAAGGGCTTCCAGGCAGGCAATCCAAGAGAGCCCCAAAACGGCACAACACGGGTCCAAGATGGCCCTCAGAGAGCCCCATGGCGGCCCAAGATGGCCCCAAGACACCCTCCGCAGCATTCCAAATCGTGACCCGGTCGTTCAGGGAGACCGCGGTTGGAGGCAGGGTGGCCCGAGGAAGCCCCCAGAGGCCCCCAGAATACGCCCAGGAGGCATCCAGAAGGCCTGAAGAGAAAGCCTGAAACAACTTTTGTGAGGCCCCCAGAGGCTCTCCAAGGAGGAGCCTCCGCAAAAAAGAGCTGAGGATGGGGAGAATGCGCAGGGTATGGCGGAAATGCAAAAAAGAAGCATGGAGGAAGGATGCCGAATAACATTATTATAGCGGCGCCGGAAAAGGCAACAAGGAGTTATCGCTAAACTGTCGGCTTGACCTTCCTGCTGTTCCGCCTGCACACCGAACTTCAAGGACCAAGGTGCATGGCGCGAAGCGCCACTGCAATCTTGTGTGTATATATATGTGTGTGTGTGTGTGTGTGTGTGTGTGTGTGTGTGTGTGTGTGTGTGTGTGTGTGTGTGTGTGTGTGTGTGTGTGTGTGTGTGTGTGTGTGTGTGTGTGTGTGTGTGTGTGTGTGTGTGTGTGTGTGTGTGTGTGTGTGTGTGTATCGAGGTCGTTGCTTGGCTGGATCCGAAGACGGCAATGAAGACGACGACGACAACGACAACGACGACGACGACGACGACGACGACGACGACGACGACGACGACGACGACGACGACGACGACGGCGACGGTGACATCCACGACGACGAGAGCGCCGCGCCCGCGGCGCGCCCGGAGCCTTCTTGCGCGGGTCGCCCTTCGGGAACACGCGGCCTCTGGCCCCCCGGACTCCCTGGGGCCTCCCTCGCCCCCTCGCCCTCGCCGTCGCCCGTCGCCTGGTGCTCGTCCGTCGTCCGTCGCCCGTCGGAGTGCTTCGTCGCCCGTCGCTATCCTCCGCCGACATCGTCTTCCTCGTTGGCGTCGCCCGCGGACGTCCATCGTCGCCGTTCGTCGGCCTCATGCCTCGCCCCGCGCCAGCGGCCGCCCTCCCCCACTCCCGCCGCATCCTCCCCACACTCCCCGCCACCGTTTCCCATCCGCCCTCCCCCCTCTCTCCCGTCCCCTTGTTCCCCCTCCTCCTCCTCCTCCTCCTCCTCCTCCTCCTCCTGCTCCTCCTGCTCCGTCCCCCGCTCCTCATTTTCATCATCCCCCCCACCCCTCTTCCTTTTCCTCCTCGCTCTCCTCCTTTTCCTCCTCCTCCCCCACTCATCCGCCTCCTCCTCCTCCTCCTCCTCCTCCTCCTCCTCCGCCTCATCCGTCCTCCTTGTCGGTTGAGCGCGACAGGGGTGGCGTCAGAGGCGCCGCCAGGCTGCTCCTCCTCCTCCTCCTCCTCCTCCTCCCGTTCCTTCTCCTGCTCCTTGAGGGATCGCTCGAAGGGACCCGCTCAGAGAGGCAAACATCGACATGGACGCGTAGATACATCGACGAGATATCAGCGATCTGTCCTCGACGGCGAAACCGCACGTTTTCGGGCGGGTGGGCTACCAAACACCTTATCGGCGATGAGTGGGCGATTGGAGATCGATGGTTCCCCGCCGTGGTATGGAACTCTCATGTTGTTCAGGATTCGCTGTCGTCGCGCAGCTGTCCGCTTGGGACAACAAGTCGCCTTCCCAACAGCAGCCGCTGTCGTTGTGTAGACGACATTTGCTATTAGGGCGTCCAAGAGGGGGGGTCGCAAAGCAGCATGGCCCGAGGCATGTACGCGGCCCAGGAGGGGCCCAAGGACGTATTGAGTGTGAGTGGCCTTGGTCTGAGTGTGGCCGTGGATGAGTGAGTCTGGAAGTGAGTGAGTCTGAGTGTGATTGAGCATTGGTGTGAGTGGTTTGAGCCTGATGAGGGGAGGAAAGAGGCGGGAGTGCGTGACGAGGCGGAATTGTCACACGAATAACAAGAACCCAGTACTTAAGATATGCGGTGCAAGAAGGGTGGGAGGTCATGAAATCCAAAGAGACATCATAGACCCGGCGATACGACCGCGAGGCCGCTTGGCAGCGGGAATCCTCCGGGGGCCCAGGGAGCAGGCAGGGGGAGGGAGGGAGGGAGGATGGATGGAGGATGGAGGAGGATGGAGGAGGAGGCGAGATGAGGATGGAGGAGGAGGAGGACGACGAGGAGGAGGAGGAGGATGTAGGAGGGTGGAAAAGGAGGCGATGGATGGAGGAACATAATGGAGGAGGATGAGGGAGAAGGATGGAGAATGGAAAGAGGAGGAGGAGGAGGAGGAGGAGGAGGAGGAGGAGGAGGAGGAGGAGGAGGAGGGGAGAGGGAGGAGGAGGAGTGACAGCACAGGACGAGCGCCGATACCGCTCCCTGTGCGCGCGGGCGCGACCGCACCTCCTTAGGAGGTCGGCCGCGTTGTGGGTCCCCATTATATCTTCTGGTCCTTCTGTCCAGCGGCGCCGTATACCATGTGGGAGGAGCCAGGGGGGTAAGGAGGAGGGAGGAGGAGTAAGAAGAAGATTGCGAGCGTGCCCGGGGGGAGAGGGGCCAGAAACAGGGCCAACTACAAGCGCCAGCGGGGGGCGTTCTTCCTTGATCCAAGTCTCCGACAGCATGACCTTCTCAGTGTGGGCGATTCTCCGCGACTTCAACCTCTAGGGACCCTTATCGGGCCCCGGGGCCATCAAACATGGACCCAGGATTAGGCCGGGCATGCCCCCCTACAGGCGGATTTTGAATGACAAATAAAACATTACAAATAATATACACACATATATGTATATACATATACATATATATATATATATATATATATTAAAACGCCAGCAGACATACCCCAAAGTGTCCACAAATAGTCAAAATATCGTCCCCAGGCGATTTTATGACAATTTTTGAAGATTCCTCCTGTAGAGAGACGTGCCCGACTTAAACGCAGGACGCAAAACTCTTCTCGGGAGAGGGTCGGGGAGGGCATTGGAAGAATCATCGTCGTCGGATGCGTGGGGATGGGGGGGACTCAACGGGAGGCACGGAAACGTGCGCATGTCCACCATCTTTGGGGCTCGCGGTGGCAGTTTAGGATCCGCTTAGGACCCCATGGCCAATGTAGGGGCACCTTCCTGCAATACTCGACCCGCCCCCTCCCCCCCCCCCCCGTTTTTTTGCCCTGAACTGCCGAGCGTCCAAGGCTTTCAGCCTGCGCTACCGGGGAAGTCGATGCCGAACGCGGGGGCGCTGTACGGCAGGTTCGCGTCGCGACGACCCAGGCGTAAGCTCATGACACCGGGAGGATCGTTCAACCTTGAACGACCAATGGCTTCTCGATCGCCAGATCGTTCCAGATCAGCCGATTCTGGGCCGCTGGCGGCGTTCAACCTTGAACGCCCGAGCTGGGGTCGCCGCCGCGTCGACATAACGCGACCTGCCGTAGCGGAACTCCCAGACCTCCTCCATTTCTTTTTCCTTATAAGCAGCTCCTCCCTTTCGCACCCCAGACGTGTCCCTAGTCCGGGCTCGGCGTTTCGCCTGAGAATTCCTCACCGTTCTAATCCTGAAGCTTGCAACCTGCAACCGTCTCAAGGAGGGAACGCGGGACGTTTTCGCCAGGAAACCCTCGCCTTCGCACCGCGCTAATTCATTCGCAAGGTTTGCAGCTGTTTCAGAAATTGATGACGAACAGTTTTCAAAATTGAGCGCTAGCCCTAACGCCAAAAACATGAATCCCGAAAACATGAAGCATGTGTAAAGGTGGAGGTCTGTTCCCTTTCAAGATGTGGTTCTCGCCTTAGCGCCGCGAACATTCCACTTCACACTTTGCAACATGTTCACGGACTAACTGGGCTGAAATCCTAGGAGCAGTGTTCTGGCACTGATTGGGATCGTCACAACGGAACAGTCACGTGGACTCGCAGTGTTGAAGACTCTTTGGCACCATGATTGTCAGGACGTCACAATCACATTGGTTCCCGAAGTTGAACTCCCAGGAGTGCTGATCTAAGGCATTCCATGATTACCGAATGCTTCTGAATGTTTAAAATGCCGGGCTCCTGAAAATCCAAAGTTGACAAAAACTGTATGTGGTTGCCTGATGTTCATGGTCCTTGCGAGGCAGTCTCGTTTTGGCATGCAAGGGGAAGTGACATCCTGATGGTTTGAATTCTTCGGGCGGTTGTCTTTCAATGTGCCACTTCCTGCAATGATTACAACTTCTCGTAGGGACCTATGGAGAAGGAATTTGCAGAGAGGGTTCATTGCAACATCGTGGACGCGTCTTGGGTTCACACTGGCCATCCTCCTCCTCATGCTCATCATCATCACTACCGGATGTTTATTTGAAATCGCATTCCGCCAGAGATCTGGACACCCCCATGGCAAGCAGGCCGCCAGGGAGGGACTGGAAGAAACCGATGTGCGCACAAGCTCCGCCCGCAGTAAAGCGACCCCCCGCAGCTTGCCTAGAGATATAACTTCCACTTGTTCATCCCGTTTCCTTCTCTTCCTCCTCCTCCTTCTCCTCACCTCCTCCTGGTGTCTCGCGGATGATGCTTCCCAGCCGTCGCCGCTAACATGGAGGTTCAAATCTTCTTGAGTCCGCGGCACTTGCGGCAGCGAGTATGGCTTGGACCGGCCAAGCGTTCTGGTGTCGCGGACTCATGCCATCGCGGCCCGCAGGGAACATGATATGATGTATGACCTTGTATGGAGAGGGCTCGGGACGAAACTGCGTGTTGCAGCATCGTCGGTGCATCCTGGGGTTCACTCTGGTCCTCTGTCCTGCCCGTCCCATTCTGGCAACTCTGGTCATATATCCACCTCCTCCACCTGTCATCTTCCTTCTCCTCATCCTCCTCCTCCTGCTCCCACCTCCCTCCTCTTCAACTCCCAAATCCCCCCCCCCTCATCAACCTCACCCCTTCCCCCTCCTCCTTTTTAACATTTCTTTTTTAAGAAGAAAACCTCTGGCATATTCGCACGAGCTCCAAGCACGGCTTTGGCAAAAACTGTCGAGGCACATCCTGGCCGGCTTGAGCCCCCCTTGGCGGACAACAAAAGCACAAACACTCTATTCCACTGGATTCGCCACGAGACTAAACCAGCAGCATGTCGTACACACTTTCGACTCCAAGGAGGCGGAGGGGAAGGAGGAGGCGAGGAGGAGGGAGACGAGGACCGGGAGAGGGCAACAGAGGAGAGCATCAAACGTCAAGCACTCCTGGACCGTCACACGAACCGACCTGCAAACCCGAGGACACATCCCAAACCTGGAAAACATTCGGGGCGTGCCACGTGCATGTATCCCCCAAGGCCTAGACAGCCGATGATACTACCACAACAATCACGCGGGGACGAGGGGAGAGGAGGAGGAGGGAGAGAAAGGGGGAAGGAGGAAACAAGTGGAAGCCGAGACCGAGTTAGTGTCAATGGGATACCCCCCATTAAAGCTGCCAAGGGACAGCGCGTCTGCTGAACGCGGGCCATGTCACGAACAAAGAAACTGGAAATCAGCGGCGGCGGCGGCACGGCGAGGAGGAGGGAGGGAGGGAAGAAAATGGGATAAACTGGCGACCTACAGAGCCACACTAACAGCGGACTGCTCTTGCTGAGTCCTCCATTTGAGGTGTTGCCCAGACCTGGAGCTTCCAGCATGCGGGGGCGAGCGAGGAGGGGACAGGCACAGGAGGCGGAGAGCAGGCCCACCCCAGCAGGGATAGCCGGCGCTCCGCCTCCGGGGAGGCGAAAGCGGGAGGAAAGAGACGAGGGAGAGGGGCAACACCAATCGGCTGCTCGGTGCAACATGTCCCCTACTCCACCGGCCATGCGGCCGGGACATGGGGACACGATAGATTGCACCACATCGCGTTGAGATGCGTGGCGCATCCCGTCTAAGCAAATTTTGGCCAGCATCGGCCAGGCCAGAATCGTCAGCCGACTACCTGGCAGCATCGGCCAAGCAAACGTCACCGCATTATGGGGCACACGTCTGTCGATACAAGCTGTTCTCCGAATCGCTGGCGGAAACTAAACCGGCGGGGTGGCATCCCCCAAAAAGGGGGAGCAGCGCAAGCGCACGATTTGTTAACAAAACCGTTTCCCGCAGTGTGCGACGACGTGCGAACAAGGAAGAACTGCCCGAATTTCAGCGCCGGGAGAGAGCATGCAAATTCTCGTCGGAGCCCTCGGCCGCAAAGCGCCCAGCCGGCCTGGGTCCAGCGCGATACCCCGATTCGGAGGAGGGAGGGGAAAGGGGGGAGAACGGAGGGAGGGAACGGGGACGGGGAAGAGAGAGAGGGGGGCAAGCGTCGGCACGGGGCAAAAACAAAACCGATTGTCGCCCCGAGCCGGGCTACACAGTTTTGACGCCGACCGTGTGCGCTATCGGCCACGCGGCTGCGACAGAAGAGGAAGTCGAAATCGGAGCCCGGAGTTTCGGCCACGTTCGCAGGACAACCCGCGCGGGCTGCGCAGACCTGTCGACGCGTTCCGCACGCCGTGCAACGCGACACAATCGTGCGCCCAGTGAGGGAGGAAGGAGGCGAAAGAGGGAGGGCGAGGAGAAGGAAGAAGAGGGGAGGAGGCAAGGGGCAACGACTATGCTACACAAACGCGCTGGCCATCGTGGCCGCTGCGCGCGGGTGGCCACCGACCAACTCCAGCGCAAGTTGTCCCAGCGCCGACAGGTGGATCAAATCAGAATCAAAACAATGCCGAGCGCGGCAGTGCGCAATGTAGACCGTCGCCACCACTATGTCGCGCTTCGTGACGACGAGCAACAGGGCGGCATCCAGGAGCAGGAAACCGACCAGACCACCTATCTCCACGTTCAGCCTGCGTCGTGCGAAGTCCCGAACTGCCGGGCAGCAGGCGTACTGCTCGATGGAGTCCTCTGCCTGGCAGCCGAACCTGCACGTGGCGAGTCGCTAAAAACGCCGGCTTGCGCACCAACCATTCAGCCGCGTTAGGAGCACGGCAGCGCGAACCCGAGGAGGGACCTCATGCTGAAGACGGCCCAAGACCGAGCAGAAACGGGAAACGCGGACCCGCGGGAAAAGTTAAATTCTCCATCTTTCCAAGCGCAGGCGCAAGAAACGATGGTCAACGCCATCTGGAGCGGCCCGTAGGATCTCGTAGCAAGTTCGCTGCCACCTTCCCCGCACCTCCTGCTCCTCAGGGGGGGGCCCGCAGCTCCTCGATCTATGTGCTGTCGGACGCGCCGCGCGCCCCAGCCCTGCCTCGAGAAATGCTCAGCCGCGCCTTGGAGGTGCCTGGCCATAGCTGC
Organism: Prorocentrum cordatum; assembly: GCA_963575745.1. Taxonomy (NCBI): domain Eukaryota; class Dinophyceae; order Prorocentrales; family Prorocentraceae; genus Prorocentrum; species Prorocentrum cordatum. The sequence continues at coordinate 509,487 of CAUYUJ010016715.1, forward strand.
ATTGTGCCAACCCGACCAATGTGCAATCGCGACAATGTCGTCCGATTCCGCGAAGGCCTTGTCCAGATCGCGCACCTTGTCTTTGACCCTCAGGCCCCCCTCGCCGCGCGCCTCGAACAGCTGAGCGCGGTGCCGGGCCGCCAACGAGAGCGCCGCGAAGTCTGTAAACCCTCCATTGAAGCCCAATGTCTTGATGCTCATCAGGATGGACGGGGTGACCCATGCACGTGGGCCTGGAAAAAGCAGCGCGCAAGCCTTCCTGGTCTGCTCGTACCAAACCTCACGGGCAGAGAGGAGCTGCGACACGAAGCTGAGCACATGAGTGATGTAGGAGTGGATGGCAAGCAAAGTAAGCTGGAAGCCGCACCCAATTCTGCTCAACGCGGCAGCCCGGTCGAGGAATTTGCGGAATGGATTACCCCATGCGTTGGAGCCAGCGACCAGCCCGAGATAAAAGCCAAGATGCTCCCCGGAATCCTGAACAGCGACACCAGCCGAGCCAGGGGCTGCCCGACAAAGCATCTCTCGAACTGCCTGGGGTGCGGACCGCCAGAGGGGCATGACCACCGTCTTCCCAATGTTCAGGCTGAGATTCGAGAGTCTACGGTACTCGTCGAAGATCTCGGCTAGCGCAGGGAGGTCTGTAGGCAGGCTCGCGAACACGAGGGCGAGGTCGCCGGCGCACGCCCGGGGCAGCGCCGACGGGGTCAGACGCCGAAGACGCCGGAGCAGGAGATCGGCCACACTGGCGAACAGCAAGGGCGAGAGAGGGCACCCCTGCAGCACCCCCGCTGTAACCTCGAAGCCGCTGAACCGCTGCCCGGAGAGGACCCCCTCGCACGCATTCTTGTAGTAGACGGCCCGGGCGAGTTTCAGGAGGTGCGGAGGGGCCCCCAGCCAACTCAACTTGTCCACTGAAGCCCTGGCCCACCGAGGGGAGCGCCGCCGGGAAATCGAAGAAAATGCAGGGCGCGGAGGGGTGCTTCAGGGCATGGGTCCGCATGACGGCGTCTATGTCCACTACGTTCGCCAAGAGAGATCTGCCTCCAATGAACCCCCGCTGGACCTTGGAGACCCAGCGTCGGAACACGCGCTCCATCCGAAGCTTGGCCGCGCTCGCGAGGATACGACTGTAAAAACCACCGCGCTGATCGGCCGCGTCTGCGCTGTTTCGTAAAACGCACCCACCTCCTCATCGTGCCCCGATTCCTTTTTGGGTATCAGGAAAAGGAGGGACATGTTAAAAATTTGCAGATACTCGCCCAGAGCGGCCATGCCAGCACTGGTGCCGAGGACATCCAGCGCGTCGACGAAGACGTCAAGTGCGAGTCCACCAAGATAACGGTAAGCAGCCGCGGGAATGCCGTCTGGGCCAGGGGAGGAGTTGCTGGACTGATCGATGGCCGTTTGCACGTCAGACCTCCGCATCTTCCACTCTGGCGAGGCCGCGCCAGGAAGCGATCGGAGCGCGTCGGTCGTCAGATCCCCCTGGAAACGCTGCTGCCGCAGGTCTCGATCTGTGGGGGGCGCTCGGGAGACCTTCTCCCAGTGCCGTTTGAAGTCGGTGCCCATCTCCTGCGGGTCGGCGTGCAAATTGCCATGCTCATCGCGGAAAGCCTGGATCGCTTTGCCCTGGCCCGGAGAAAGGCGCGTGAGACGCCGCATGTTTTCCCGCCTCGCTCGGTCCTGCTCCGCGTCACTCATGGCATCCTTGTTCGCGTGCAGGCTCGTCAACTCGGCCGCTGCGCGCTCCCGCGCCAGGTCGACTGCGCGCGCCGTTGCCTGCTCCAAGTTGCGGCCGTCCTTGAGGTTGGGGTCGTAAGGGGTTGGTGGCCAGGCGGCAGAGATGGGGGCATCTTGCGATGGCCCGAGAAATAGCCCCCGCGGCGCCTTGCTCCAACGCGCGGATACATGACATCGTGCATCCCAACACGTCCTCCATATCGTTCGCGTAACTCACCGTCCTCACGTGCTCCTGCGAATTGGACGTCTCCCGAATCGCGCGGAGGAGGAGCGCCAGGCGGTGGATCCCATTCCTGCCATGCTGCTCTTCACAGAGCGTTTGAACTCGCCTCGCAACATCCACGGCCAAGCCTGGGCGTCGGACCGCCTCAACGGGGACGGGCCTGACCCCCCCGAGGGGTCTGGCGGGCGTGCGACGGCTGAAGAACACGTACCTGTGGTTGGAGTGCAAGAAATCCCAGTCGCCAGTGCCAGCCACGACATGCCGGTCTAAGAGGTCGGCGCGCTCCATCCGGACATAGACGCGATCGAGCCTGGAGCGGGCGGCGGCGGACCTGTGGGCGAACTGGGGCTGGTGCATTTCAGCGAAAGCCCTCATGAGATGGACCCAGCGGTGCTCCTCGGCGCGGCCCTGGCCAGTGGGGATCATGGAGGTCTTGTCCATCCGGTCTCGCTCATTCGCAACCCAATTGAAGCCCCCTGCGACAATGGCCATGGCTGCGTGCAGAGGTCGACTGCAGCGCGCCACCTTCTCTCGGAGCTGCCGCCGCTGCCTGGCGAGCGAGATAGGGCGGGTCTTCGCCCGCCGGCAGGCCGTGCAGATCGGCCTCCAGGTCGCGTCGGGGGCCCGTGGGAAAGTGCACGGCGGTGAAACCGATCGGACCTCCATGGCCAGCGAGTCGCAGCGTCGCCGCGCGCCCAGCCTGAACCACGACCCATGAGCGGCTCGGGAAGCGCTGGGCGAAGGCCTCTTTGACCACGACCCCGACTCCTCCATGGTGGGATGTGCCGGGCGACCACCAGGCGAACGCACCTCGCGGGGCCTCCAGTAAAGGGATGGATTCCTCGGCGCCGTGGGTCTCCGAGATGGCGACCAAATCGCGGCTCTCCAGGAGGTTCTGAAGGTGCTTCCAATTCCCATGGCGCCTGAAGGGGCCCACGGCAAGGAGGGCCTGGGCATTCCAGGTGCAGACTGAGACGTCGCCACGATAAGGGTGCCGGGCAGCAGGGCCTCGACGAAGCAGGGCTGCCGGGGTGGCGGGCCGCGGAGGTGCATCGATGCGCTGAGTGGGCAGGATGCCGAGTGCACGTCGGGCGCGAGCCTGGCGAATCAGCGTCAGCGGTGCGTCGCAGAGAAGGTCGTCAACCCCGTCGGAGTTGGGGAGAGAGCGACTCGAAAGGGGAAAGGGGGGAAGATGATCATCGGCAGCGGCGTATGAAATCACCCCGTTCTGGCCGAAGGCATTGAGCGTCGTGAGCTGCTGGGGGCCGAGGAGGAACAAGGCGACGTCCAGGATGAGGAACATGCTACCTGGGCCGGAAATGGCCCAGGATGGGGCAGCTTCCACGGCTAGTCAGCTGGCCAGCCGACTCGGCAGCCTATCCACAAGGTCATTGCTGACTTGGATTCGAAACGTGTCAAGTCCGATCCGGATATTCTTCCCACGCAGCGTCTCCCGAACCTGGGAGACCTCCGAGTTGTTCGCGAGATACAGCCTCGCCCGTCCACGCGCCATCCGTGGGTCCAAAGCTGAAGGCCAAGTCCACGTGCCCGCCTGCGTCTCACTGCCGACCCCAGCCTCGGACAGCGCGAGACCTGTGTGGGTAGCTAAGTGCCTCATGAGCTCCCGGAGGACGTGGGACGTGCTGCTCGTCCGCCCTGAGGTGCCCCTTGATTCCCACGTCCGCGATGGAGGTGATTGCCTCTGGCGGCCCCTTTTTCGCCGCGGCGCGGCGGGCAGCGGCGAGCTTCGCGGGAAGCGCGGCGGGGACAGCGAAGCTGCGGCCTCCACGAGAGGCCGCAGCGGGAGCTCTTGGCGGCCGCGTCGGGGTCCTTCTGCAGGAGCTCGTCGAGGGCCGTCTTCCACGTAGCGGAAGAAGCGCCCGTGGTGACGAGTACCTTGTCGCTGGAGAGGAACACCGCCCCCGAGCAGAGGAGCCACAAGTCATCCATGGCGTTCGGGTGGAAAACCTCCAGGATGACCGCGCCGCCGTCCGCATAGAGCTTGCAAGCCGAAAGTCGTCCTTCTGGGGAACATCCCCTGGGCGCTTCGCATGTGCAGCTCCTGGTCCAGCCGGGGCAGGCCCGCCCGAAACCGGACCTCCAATCGGCCCCTCGGCGACTCCTTGGAAAGCCCTGGACTGCGGCACGCCCGGCCGACCTGGGCCACACCGTGCATCTCCGCCTGCAGGATCCGGATGTTCTCGAGGGACATCTCCGAAAGGAAGTCCACGAAGTACGTCGGGAGTGCTTCGAACGTGGCCAAGGGCGCCTCGGGGGAGACGATCTTGGGATGCCGCCGCACCATGCCGGCTGATATTGTAAATACCGCCAGTCCTCGGAGTTCACGGCGCGGGCCCGACGTTCCCGGGGTGATGTGCTCGAGCGGGTATGGGTGGATCTCGATGTTCTTGATCAGCGGCGCCCACTGCTCTCCGAGGAGGTCGTGCCACCAGAGGTCGCGGATAGCCTCCAAGGAGTCGCAATCTGGGAAAAATCCATGGGGAAGACAAGCCGGACATAGTCGGCTGCCCCAAGATCCAGTGATCGACGCAGGAAGGTCGAGTGGAGTCTGCCCAACGCGGAAGGGTCCGTCGGGGTCCAAAGAGTGAAGCGTCTTCACTGCATCAAGTCCCAAAATGATCCGTCCCCCTTTTCCGACGTCTCTGCCTCTGATCGCGCGCTCTTCACCGAGGCAACATACCCCTGCGGCAGGCGTGGCGAAGATGTTGGACCACTGCGTGAGGAGGATGTCTGACTGGTGAGGGGCGGTCCTGCGGAGGAGGTCGAGCGCCTGCGTGCCAAGCTCCATCCATAACGGCAATTTCGATGCGCGCAGCTTCTTCCGCTCGGCCTTCCAGGAGTCCATCGAGAGGACGCATTGGTCGGCCACCTGGGTGATCCCCGCGACATCGTTCCTGGCCTCCTGCGTGTCCGTGGTGCTCCAAGTAGCGGTGTCGATGGTGGACCCGATGAGCTTGGCAAACCGGACACGGGACTCCAAGGTGCCGAGCTCCAGGTCTGGGCCCTCCATCGGCGAAAGCCCAGCTTATGCCAGTCACAAGACGAATTGGGGCAGTACCCCATTGTTTGAAGTACCGCCTGAAAATCGCTCCGCGTCTTCATCTCCGATGGCACGACGGGAAAGTTGCCGAGGGCCGCTCTCGCGTTGATAATCTCCAAGTGCGGCATGACCTGATGCTCGATGAGCTCTGTGAATACGGTGCGCGCTGCTGGGGAGGCCGCAAGTGGAGCAGCTCGATGGACTGCGTCCCCCGCGTCGCCAGCATCGTCGACGTCGATGTCGGAGTCCCCGATGCTAAGGCCAGCGGTGGACTGCGTCAAGCTGGCGTTGCTGGCAGCTGGGTCGGCGACTCCGGCCAAGCCCGGCGGGACCGCCGCGGCCATCGCCGCGTGCGCCGCGCAGACCTGTTCGCCCGGCATGGCGGGGCCGTCTACGCCGCTGGCGGCGCAGATCCGGCAGCGCATCGCCATCGGAGGGTAGGGATGCGGAGATGGGCAAAAGGAAGGCAATTGGATATTTGTAGGAGTGTGCGATAAGACGAGCGCGCTCCAGCCAGGCCTGAGCCAGGTACTTGAGCCATCACGATGTCCCCCTCCTCTATCCTACCCTCCGCCCTCACCGTCTCTCAGCCTCCTCCTCCCCCTCCTCCTCCTACTCATCCTCCAGCTCCTCCTCCTCCTCCTCCTCCTCCTCCTCAATGTATATCCTCCTCCTCCTCCTCCTCTTCTTCCTCCTCCTCCTCTTCCTTCTCCTCCGTTTCCCAATCCATCTTCCTGGCTCCTCCCTCCCTCCTGCTCCCACTGCCTCCCCCTGCTCCCTTCCCAGACATCCGAAGTTGATCGTGAACCCCACAGATGCCGACCCCCTCGAGGGGCAACTGTGTTAGCCCGTGGGTTTTATTGGTAGGCCTGGGGGCCCGACAACGGCCACTGGAGGCCGACATGGAGGAAGATCGCAGTCACAGTCGCAGAAGCCTTGCGCCAGACGGCGCGCAAACAGGGTGAAGCAAGGCGACTGTGTCTGCAAGGGGCCCTTCGGCACCCCATCCAACAAAAAAGATCGGCAACACAAGTTTCGTCAAACGTGTGCCCAAGATGTTTTAACCTCCACGGCTACATGCCCGGGACCATCGGGCAGAACAAGACTCAGTGTGACACCACGTACTCGCGGACTCGCAAGACCGCGAACGCAGGAGCCAGAGCCATGGGCCACAGCGAGAAACGAAACACTGGAACAAAATGAGACGACGGCCGCTCGCGGACTCGGTTCCTGCACAGCTCCTAGGCGTGCTACAAGCAGGATGGAGGAAAAGGGGGGACACGATGAGTCAATCGCGCCACGATCTGAAAACCGCAACAACAAATCAGTCAAACGCCTCGGCCTTTCTCATCCACCCTCCTCCTCCTCCTCCTCCTCCTCCTCCTCCTCCTTCCCTTCTCCTGCCCACGCCTCCTCCACCCTCCTCCTCCAACCTCCTCCTCCATCCTCCTCCTCCGCCCCCCTCCTCCCCCCGTCTCCTCCCCCCATCCCCCCCCCCCCCTCCGACCTCCCTCCTCCTCCTCCTCCCTCCTCCTGCTCCTCCTCTACCCTCCTCCTCCCCCAATCTCCTCACCCCTCCTCTCCCTCCTCCCCCTTCTCTCCCTCGTATTTCCGCCCCCTCCGTTCCCTACGGAAAGGGAGCTTGGAGGGTCTTTACACTGGTCCCCCTCCTCCTCCTTCTCCTCCTCCTGCACCTCCTCCTCTTCCTCCTCCTCCTCCTCCTCCTCCTCCTCCTCCTCCTCCGACCTCGGTCCGGTCCTCCTCTCCAATCCGAACCTCCTGCCGCCCCCCGAGGCCGCCCGCCTGCGGCGTTCACCAGCGCCTCTGCGTGCCTCACCAGATGCACGAGCCTGCACGCGGGGCCGAGCTCGATGGCCTTGCCCGGGGGGGCAGCGAGGGGGCGATGAACGAGGAGGAGGAGGAGGAGGAGGAGGAGGAGGAGGAGGAGGAACGAAGAGGAGGAGGAGGAGGAGGAGGAGGAGGAGGAGGAGGAGGAGGAGGACCCTCGCGACATCCTCTCGACGCAAAGGGAAATCTCACGGCGGCACGTGTGCTACCATGTTCGAACTGCTGGGTGGAGTTACCAGTGGGACTGGCCGGCTGCGGAGGGGAAGGGGGCGGGGCGAGGAACGAGGAGGAGGAGGAGGAGGAGGAGGAGGAGGAGGAGGAGGAGGAGCAGGAGGACCCCCCACCTGACACCCTCCCGCCGTACAAAAGGTGTTCTTCCGGAAGAAGAACTAAGGGAACTGTGGGGACACCCGCTGAGCCACGCATGGGACCATCAGACAACGGTTCAGGACGAAACGCCCGTCCCCGGGAAGGGGTCCAGGCCTCTGGAGGGCAACAGTGGATCCGAGGGGAAGGAGGCGGAGGAGGAGGAGGAGGAGGAGGTGGAGGAGGAGAGGAAGAAGGAGGAGGAGCAGGATGAGGAGGAGGAGGGGGAAGAGGAGGAGGAGGAGGAGGAGGAGCAGGAGCAGGAACAGGAAAAGGAGGAGGAGGAGTTGGAGGAAAAGGAGGAACAGGAGGAGGAAGAGGAGAATGACAACGACGACGACTGGACGGAGGAGGAAGAGGTAGGAAGGGAGGGAGGGAGGGAGGGAGGAGGAGGAGGAAGAGGAAGAGGAGGCGGCGGAGGAGGAGGCGGTGGAGGAGAAGGACGCGGAGGCGGATGCGGATGCTGAGGAAGAGGGAGAGGCGGAAGAGGAGGAGGAGGAGGGACACTCCCATGGAAGAGACGAGAAGAGGGCAGGCGGCCAAGAAACAGACGAGAAGATGGAACACATTCATCCAAACGTCACCTGAGGATGGCGCCTAGAGCCGGCGATATCCTGGCCGTCTGCCTTAGACGGGCTCGTGCGAGGCGTCCGAACACGACAGGTCCCACCCTGTCGAGCGCTTTACGCGTCTGGTAAACCGAAAGCATGACATCGTACAAGCAGGCTGTACACACGAGCTCCTCAGCAGAAAACGGGCCGATACCAAAGAGCCCGATGAGACCGACAGCCGAGGCAGAGGCGATCGAGGGGGGAAGGCGGTGGAAGCGAGCCCAGATTAAGTCGAAGCACGGGCAGACGTGATAATGAAGAATCCCATCTCCAGTTACGGCAAACCGTCACCAGCGACACCGTTTCGTGGGCTCCCGAAAACGGCGGGTGGTGCACCAACTATTCGTAATCCCCTGTAGGACGGCAGCCAGGAGGGAGCTCAGAACAGACTTGCTCAACCAGACCACGTGCGAGACCGTTAATTCGAGCAGGGCATCCGAAAGCACAAGATGAAGATACTGAAGACGCTGGGCCAGTTCACAACGAGCTGAAATATTGCACTAGTTCTGCAAATGCTTGTCTACGCGCTTCTGGAGACGAGACGTATCAACAAGGAGGCTGGGGAAGGGCGTTCAGGGCTCGGAAATTTCGATGCATCTGGGCCACGGCGTGTTGCGCCACCATCTCCCCCAATCATGAGTGAGTAGCGCTTCGTCGGAGGCCCCGACCGTGCTGAGGAGATGGTCCATCCCGAAGAAAGCTTTCGTATAGAAAGCGCACCTGCACTGAGCGACCTCGCCTGAACAGGGGGACCCAACGCCTTGGCAAACTTCAACAGAGAACAAGAGAGAGCATTGCGGGGAGCGATGACCAATGACCGCAGGGCTTCTCTCTCGAGGCGGGAAGCTTCTGCAGTGGGCGAGCAGTATTGAGCAACGTGGCCCATCACACTGAAACAAAAAGTGTTATATCTCGCGAGTGTGCGAGCCCCAGGATAAGAAGCTTGAGGACCTGAGCACGCTCCAGACAATTCCCAGAGACATCACGCCAAGCGGCTTCCCTCCCGCCAAGTCCCGAGACAATCCCAAGATAGTTGATACACTCAACCAGAAGAACACGCGAGCAAACAATACCCAACATACTCAGCTCCTGGAAGAGCGGGTAGGGGCACTCAAAAGACACACCACGGTTGTGTCCAGATGTTTTATCAGCAGCCCAGCCCAGATTTAGCACCAGCCCAGCCGCACGCGCGGCCACGTTTCAGGCGGGCAAGATCGACGCCAACGCCTAGTACAAATTATGAGCGCCCATGCCGACGTCGTCGGCGAAGACCGTGAGAACCGTTACATGCTGAGGGAGCCGCGAGAGAAACAACCGAAGGATGAAGTCGAACGCCAACACGTATACACTACCTGATGTGGGGCATCCCTGCTAGATTCCCCTGGAGAGCCAGAAACCATCCTTCCTGGGCCCCGCGAAAATGATTGTGACTCAGATGGTCCGGTACATATTCTGAATAGCTCCCAAGAAGAAGTCTGGAATACCCATGGCCTGGAACACGAACCATGTAAATTTGTGCAGGAGGCTCGTGAAGGCTGCTCGCACGTCGAAGCAGCAAAAACCCGCACGGCACGAGCCGAGCTGGGCAAACAAGGAGAGCACCCGCGCCTCGAGCTCAACTATTATGTTGGACATCGAACGACGTCGGACGAACGCCCTTTGGGCATTGACGACGGTCATCTGGGTGAGCCGAGCGAGCGGGTCGTTCATGGCGAGACTGACGATCTTGTTATCGGCGTTCGATCAAGATATCGGTCGACTGGCCGACGGCGCCCTGAACACTCCTGTAGCACTATCCTTGGCCGAAGAGCCCTTCGCGAGGAACACGCACATGGCAAAGTTAAACGTGTCGCCAGGGTAACCACCTGCTAAACTACCTCCGTAGATGGCTAACATAATCTCTAACACCCTGTCTCCAGCACGGGCCCAGGCCGAATACGGGATACCATCGGGACCAGGGGCACTGTCTCGACACTTCCTGACCATATCAGGATGAAGAAAAGGAGGAGGAGGAGGAGCAGCAGGAGCAGGAGGAGGAGGAGGAGGAAGAAAAGGAGAGGAGGAGGGAGATATCTACTCCGCGAAGACCTTCACCTCAAAAACGTATGGGGCGGCATTAAGGGCTACCATTCCACGCCAGATGCCTCAGGCATCTGGCTCTGGTCGGGACTCCTGGACGTAGGAACCGACCTGAGCAGATACCCCTTGGAGTTTTGGGTGCATTCCCGAGAAAATCAGCTTCCAGGAGAATCGAGCCTCCGCACTGGTCGGGAAACCGTTGCACTCCCGAGCCAAATTACGCACCATGCCGTGACCCGGATAAGCTTTGCCTTTGCGACGCAGGCAGACGACCAGGGCGTCTCCACCAGAGCACTCAAGAGCAACAGCTTGGTGATGGGGCCCAGACAGGACCTGGGGATCGAGCCTGGGAAGCCCCCGACAGTGGCCTGGCACAGGCCGATCAACGGAACGCGAGACTCTGCAGCAAGCCTCGCACCACCATAGTCTCGAGAACCAACTCCAGCGATGAGAGACGAGGTCGGGCCGAGGGGGCGCCTGCGGCCTAACAAGTTGGGCACCATCCAGCGCGAGCGGCGGCCAGAGGGGCAGCAGCGTAGCCGCCAGCACCCCCACAGCTCGAGCGACAGCAATCTTGATATCAGTGGCCTCCGCCAGACTCGAATCTGGCTGAGGATAAGACATGGCCGCGACCTTGGCCGAAGCATCGACCCAATTGTTGTCCAACTGGCGGAACTTACTTATCATCATCGCCGGTGGCTTCCGACATTGGCAGGTGAGTTTTCACCTTGACAACTTTAAAAAGAGGCAAGTTCTTACGAATGATCTGCGAACAAACTTGTGATTGGTCTTCTGGTTATCACAAACATTCACGCAGTCCGAAAAAGATTGTAGACTCTCCTGAACGGCGTCTGGCTGCAACCGCAAAAGCATGGTACTCGGCACTCGAGGAGGAGGAAGAGGAGGAGGAGGAAGAGGAGGAGCAGGAGGGACAAGGAGGGAAGCAACTGGTTCAGGCCGGGCGTTTTCGCCTGGACTCGGGCCCCGGGGCCCTCGCGAATCGGTACGGCTTGAGAGATGCCGCAGAAAGATAGGGTGCAGGGCTCCAGTCGTCTGGCGTCATCCTGCCTCTTTCTCTCAGCCCTTTCTACTGCCCGGCTCCATGCTCACGTCTCCCTCATCCTGATTATGGCTATCCTCCTCCTCCTCGTCGTAGTACTAGTCATCACCAACACGGTCACCATTGCCACCACATCATCATCATCATCAGCAGCAGCAGCAGCATCATCGTCATCATGCCCATCATCATCAGCAGCATCAGCATCAGCATCATCATGCCCATCATCATCAGCAGCAGCAGCATCATCAGTATCGTCATGATTATTTGCTATCTCAATATCATCATCATCAGCAGCAGCAGTAACATCATCATAATCATCATGACCACCATCGTCATCAACACTACGCACCACCACCCTTGTCATCACCATCACCATTAACGATCACCACCACCATGACCATCACCATCACCATCGCGATCATCATGTACACTCCTCCTCCCACCCCCCACACATGCATTTCCTCACCCGTCCTTCCCACCCTGCTCCTCCTCCTGCTCCTGTTCCTCCTCCTCATCCTTCCTCCTCTTCCTCCTCCTCCTCCCCCTCCACATACTCTTCCTCCGGTTCCTTCTCCTCCTCCTCCTCCTGCTCCTGCTCCTCTTCCTAATCATTCCTCCTCTTCCTCCTCCTCCTCCTCCTCCTCCTCATTATCATACTCTTCCTCCAGTGGGACCGGGCTTACCACGCGGCTGCATCCCCACCTCTTCCCCTGGCCAGCGCCAGCCTTGGCGCCGGCCACCAGCGTGAAGGGCTCCCCCACATCCTGGCCGCGTGGCCATCCCTCTCACATGCGTGCTTCTCGCCCCTCCTCCACCCCCTCCAACTCCTCCTCCTCCTCCTCCTCCTCCTCCTTCTCCCCCTGTCTGGCCTCGTCTTCCTCGCCCTCTTTCTCCTTCTCCTTCTCCTTCTCCTTCTCCTTCTCCTCCTCCTCCTCCTCCCCCTCCTCCTCCTCCTCCTCTTCCTCCTCCTCCTCCTCCTCCTCCTTTACCACCTCTTCCGTCATCTCAGACATCTCCTCTCCCTCATCGCCCACGCCCATCCCTCGCTCCTCTCCCACACACTCCTCCTGCCACGCCCCACCCATGTTCTCCTCAATCGCCATCAGATGCCGCATCACGAGGGGGCGAGGGGGGGCAGAGAGCGAAATGCAGCTCTGGGGGAGCTTGTACTTATGAGACATCCAGCACGCCCGCAACGCCGGGCCCCTGGAAACGTTCCCCCCCGCACATCCAGCCGCACCCTGAACCGAGCGCCCGCCGGTCCCAGCTCTTCCCGCCCCTCCCCTTCCCCTCCCCCTTGCGCAGCGGGCCTACTCGGCGCTGGGCAAACTAGGAGGAGGGGGGAAGAAGGAGGAGGAGGAGGAGGAGGATCGAGGAGGAGGACGAGGACGAGGACGAGGAGGAGGAGGAGGTTGAGGGGGACAGTGAGAAAGAGGAGAAGGAGGAGAAAAAGGAGGAGAGGGCCGAGGAAGAGGGGGAGGAGGAGGAGGGACACTGAACTGGCCTCCCCTGTCCCGGCAGCCCAACAGGCCTGCCGGGGCCAGGAGACGCCCCACGGACGTGTTTTAGGTTGCGGCGGTGGGGCGGTCGCACCGCTGTCGAGGCGGCAGCCTGGCCACGGAGGCGCGGATGGTCACACGGAGGGGTACGGGCGAGGGCCGAGGGAGGGAAGAGGCGGCCGCGAGAGGGAGAAGGAAGGATGGCACACCAAGAACATGCTGCACTTCTCGGCGGCGAGCGCGGGGGGGGGAAGTGAGAAGGAGAAGGCTTCCCCAGAACGCAGCGGGGCTTCTCAGAAGCCCTCACGCCTTCTCAGAAGTTGTCTGCATCTCCGGGGGAGGCTCAGGGAACTTCTCAGAAGACTGGGGGACTTCCGAGCCTTCTGAGAAGGCCCGCCCCTTCTCACTCCCCCCCCCAGGGCTCGCCGCCGAGAGAGGGAAGGATGGCACACCAAGCGCCTGCAGCTCTTCAGCTCTAGTGCCACAGCCTCAAGCCCACCGCTCCGCAAAGTCCCACGGAACGATCCTGCATGGCAGAAGGGAGCGGAGGTGGCCAGCATGCCACCAGACTCGGGGCTCCCAGACACTCGACGTGACATTTTCGCACCGATGCTACCCACAGGACTCTCATCTTCTTCGGCCTCGTCCTCGTCTTCCTGCTCCTCTTCGAACGCCTCTCCCCTACGCTTGTGAGGGAGGAGAGGGGCAACTGATTCGGGAGGGGCGGGCGGGACAGGTGAAATTATTCGCTGCGTGGAGCTCCCCATATGTGCAGCTATTAGCATGGCCCTGTCCGCCGTGAGCGTCTGGGCGCAAGAGCTTTCGAATATCATCGGGCTTGAGTATTCACGGTCTGGGAGCGAATATAAATGTGAATGAGTTTGAGTGTGAATGAGTCTCAATATTCTAAGTGCGTCTCTGCGCATGCGCCTGGGGTCTTCTGGGACCTCTTCAAACCTAGGGTTTCCTGGAGCCTCTTGGGGCCTCCTGGGGCCTCTTGGGGCTTCCTGTCGCCTCCTGATACCTCCTGGGGCCTCGTGTGGCCTCCTGGGGCCTCCAGGAGCCTCCTGAAGCCTCCTGGGGAGGATTCTTGCCCCACGAGAGGCCCAATCTACAGGAACAGTCGTAAAACACTTTGGGTTGGAGCCAAAAGAGAGGGGCAAGCAATAAGAACACACTTAAAACACCAAGGACTCGTGCCCCGGGGAGGCCCAAACGATAGGAACACGTGTAAAACACTCAGGAGTGGATACGCAGGAGAAGGACAGACTATATAAACATACGTGCGAACCAAAGATTCGTGCTCCAAGGGAGGCCCAATCTAAAAGAGCATACTTAAAGCACCGGGGATCGGAACCACTCCTGTGGCCATATGCGGCCTCCTGGAGCCTCCCGTGGCATCCTGAAGAGGAGCCGTGCCCACGACTCTGGCCAACAAAAATGAGCAAGCCGCACGAAGCATCCTCTCAATATGTGCCACACGGGGTGCCAGAACCAGCGCCTCGCTAGGGAACCACATGCGAACCCTACCCCTACGATTTCTGAGGGGGGTAGGGGTAGGGGTAGGGTTCGCATGTGGCCCCCTACTCGCTCGACACATCCTCCAAATCTGCTGCAAAAGCGGAGGATGTTGAGGGCACGAACACGCAAACCGCTCGAGACGGCCCCGCCATTGTTGCGCGAACGGAGGAGTGCGATACCCCCTGGCGGCTCCCTTTTGGAGGTGCTGAAACCCGCGCCTCGCTCGAGGCATCCTCTGAACTTGCTCCGCCATCATCATCATCATCATCATCATCATCATCATCATCATCATCATCATCATCATCATCATCACCACCATCATCATCATCATCATCGTCATCATCGTCAACATCAGCATCATCATCACCAGCACCACCGACACCACCACCACCAGCACCATCATCATCATCAACAACAACATCATCAGCACCAGCAACATCATCATCAGCAGCATCAACAATAATCATCAGTATCATCAGCAGGGCCAACCTCATCATCATCTTCGCCACCACCACCATCATCATGATCATCAGCATCATCATCATCATCACCATCAGCATCATCAGCATCGTCATCATCCGCATCATCAGCATCAGCATCACACATACCGTACCAGACCATACCATACCACAACATACCACCACATACTATGTCACAGCATGCCAGAACAGAACGTACCATACCATAGCACATCGTAACATACCTTACCATAGCGTAATAAAACATAAGAGAACGTACCATAACATAAGATGAGAAGGAAAAGGAGGAGCGAGGGGTGAATGAGTCGGCGCGGTCGGTAAGAACAAGAACACCATATTCTTTGGACATGGGGAACAAAAACCCCATCCTTTGGACATGGTCAAAAAGAACCCTATCTTTTGGAGATGGGGAGTAATGACACCAGAAGAGGCCACCAATTTGCGGATGTCAGCATTCCACGCCCACCCTCTCTCTCTCTCTCTCTTTCTTTATGCGTTCTCTCTCTCTCTCTCTCTTTCGCTCTTCCTCCCTCGCTTACCCGCTCGCTCTCTCACCTTCTCCCTTTGTGTTATTATCTCTCTCTGAGCGTACGTACGCATATATATATATATGTGTGTATAGTGACCTCAGCATACACGCATGTCTCTCTCTCTCTCTCTCCCTCTCTCTCTTTCGCTGATTATCTCTCTCTCTCTCGGTCTCTTTCTCTCCCCCCTTGTTCTCTCCCCCTCACGTTTTGTTTCGGTCTCTCTCTCCCTCTCTCTTGTGACATATTTCATGGTCGCTCTGTCTGTTTCTCTCTCTCTCTCTCGTCTTTGTTCGGTGTGAGCAAGCTCTCTCTCTCTCTCTTTCTACCTCTGTCTCCCGGCCTCTCTACATATATCCGTAAGCCACCGTGCATCTTCGATGTCCTCCCATATAGCTCTGAATGCTGGACTCTCTACTGGAGAGCACGCTCTTTTTCTTTCTCTCTCTCTCTCTGCCTCGCCCCTCCCCTCTCTACCTCTCTACTCAGCTTTGCTCAATAACTCTCAACACGTACTATACTCTCGTCTCATGCCTCGTATGTGTTGTTTCTCTATTTGTTTTTTTTTTTCTCTCTCTCTCTCTCTCTCTCAAGAGCGTTGATGCTCTTTCTCAAGACTCCTGATCGGCGTATGGGCAGGTCAGAAAGCACCTGCTTCTGCCCACATTCCACGCAGCCTCCGGGCGACGGCAGTGGGACTGATGGGCGCGGCGTGGGGAGGGGGGGGGGGGGGGGAAGGGAAAATGGCACCCCGGATACGGCCGGCGAGCACCGCGCGCCACGAGCACACTGCTACACAGGCTCGTGTCCGTCGAGGCGCAGCTGGGCGTGAGCGGACAGGGGCAGTGTGCGTTGGTGCTGCTCGCCTCGGGGCCACAGCCACGGCAGCCAGGCTGCGGCGAGAGACCCAACGCGAGCGCTGGGCTGCGCGTCCCCGCGCCCATCCCACCACCGCCTCCGGACGAGCAGGGCCAGTGACGTTGCGCCACTCGATGGCTGCACATCGGACGGGGGAGAAGGACGGTGGATGGGCGGGAAAGACGAAACGAGGCTGGGCAGAGTGGACCAGGAGGAAGAGGGGGGCACATAAAAAGAGCAAGAACCACAGATATGCAGTGTCTTGTTGCTTCAATGCGGGATCACCAAAAGTCGAAGGCCACTCTGGATCAAGCTGGCCACCCTACGGCCTGCGGATGATTCTCGCTGGGTCGCGATGATGTCACTCGCCGCAGCGCCCCCCCGATGACGGCGGCCATGTGCCTGGCCCCGTGCGCGGGCCGCCCTATGTGATGTGAGGCCCCTCGGCGTTCGCGGGCCCGTGGCCCGAGCGCGCGCCGCCGCTGGCGCCGCGGGCAGCTGGCTGCAGGTCGTGAGGCGCGGATGCGAGCGAGTGCACACATCCTTCAGCTCCTCCGCCTTCATCAGGTATCTCATGAAGTACTTCTGCTTCTTCGATTTGCTGTTCTGCCCAAGGCTGAGCTTGATTGCGTGGCCCCCGTGGCCCCGAGCACTGCACCATCGACACTGGTTGAAGCAGGTTGCACTGCATCTGCGAATCTGGGTGAGTGTTTTCTATCGCCGAGGTCATCTGGCACGATGTCGGAGGTATACCACACTCCTTCTCGGAGCATGTTGAGATCCTCTTTGAACATCTGGCTGCCCATCGCCTACGTAGACCGGATCATCCGCGTTTCTCGCGCCCATCCGGAGTTGTTCCGGCTTGCGGCTTTCAGCGTGGCGCTGATGAGCGCCTACGAGGAGTCTGGGGTCGCGGACGTCGTGTCCACTCTGCCTTGCATGGACACGCTCCCCGTCGAGAAGACGACCTTGCGCAAAATCGAGTGGGACACCGACGAGATCGAACCCCCGAAAGCATCTAGGACAGTCTGCGCACGCCCGTGGTCCTTCGCCCGCGAGATGAAGATCACAGTGAGCGCATGGAACGGCTTTGTATGTACATGACCTCGCTGTTCATTCAATAATTCGCTGAGGGGCTCAGGGGGGATATCCACATCCTTCCATGGCTTTTCCTTGATGTAAGATGTAAGCAGATACCGATACGGCTTCCCTCTCATCGACTAGACACGTGTTGCTCATCTAGGCTGTCTTGGGATTTGCCTGTGCCTGGCCAGGAGTCGCCAGAACGAGGGGGCAACTTGCTTTCGAGTTTCGAAGCCCCGTTCTCAGCTTTCATCGGGGGGACTGCGTACTACCCGATTGTGGGATCACGCTCTGTGGCGTGACAGTGCGGCGCTCGTGTGATTCGGAGTGAAGTGTTCATGAAGCGGTCCTTAACGCTGCCTGATGGGAGAAAAAACACCAGAAGTCCCGACCCCTGTCCCCAGGGCCGGTGTTTGACAGGCCCAGGGCCTTGCGAGGGCTCTGGGGCCTATCAAACAGCGACCCTGGGGACCGTAATACGGTCGCGAACTTTTGCTTAGCGTGTCGCGGCGGCGGCCCAGCGACACGCTATGCCCGGCGAGAGGGTAGCGTATCGCTCCGCTCCGCGGAGCGGGAGGCCTCGAAAGGCTCGGGAGGTTGACGCTCGGGAATGGCCGTGGGAACTGGCGAAGCGACACGCTGAGCCAAAGTTCCTGACCGTAGTCATCGCCCCCCTCTCGGCCGCCCCCGGCCGTCCGCCCAGGCGCGCGGAGCGCGCCAGGGCCCGCGCTGGAGGGGCTGGATACACCGCCAGGGAAGCCCAGCGCCGATCCGAGAAATCCGCGCGGAGCTCCGAAAGTTTGTGCATTTCTTCTTCTCCTCCTTCTTCTTCTTCTTCGATACGGTGGGGGCATGGGATAAACAGCCCTTCGATAAAGAATCCAGGATCTGGAGGCCGGTGGAACTCCAATCGAGGCTTGGACATGGATATCACCACCGCCCTCATCAGATAAGAAATCCTCCAGGGTCTGCAGCATCCTGGGCGTGTTGCTTAGCCAACGCCCCCACCGTAAGTATCGCTCCTCGACCTCTCGACCACCACTTCCCCAGGACCCGTGCTTCATTCCGAGCCGCTTTTGAACAGCGGACCCGAGATCCGGCGAACTCGAGCCTCACCTCTCGACCCGGGCTTTCCGCTCCGCCGACGCTCGGCCGCCCCCGACCGCCCGCCGCGGCCGCAGTCGGCCGGCCGCCTCTTCGCGTGGCCGCCGCACGACGACGACGTCAGCGACGCCGTCGGCGACGCCGGCGACGACGTCGTCGGCCGCGAGCACGACGAGCGTCGGGCCTCGCCGCCCCGCCCCGCCGCGCGTGCGGCGGGCGCGCGAACAGCGGTGGCCAGCCGACCGCAGCCGCGGCAGGGAGGACGCGGCGAGGCGCGACGATCGCCGCGATCGTCGCCGACGACGTCGTCGCCGTGGGCGCGCAGGTTTGAAGAATTTGTTTGGGGGGGCGAAAATCGAGTGGGAAGAAGGGAGCCTTTTTCTGACCCTAACGGCCCCGTTCGGGGCCCTAGAGGGTCCCCTCAGGAGCCCTGAAGGGCTCCTGCCTGCAGCCCCCGCTGCACCCCCATATATCGACCCCCCATTTATCGCCCCCCTCCGTCGCACCCAGACATGCAACGTCCGGAAAAGATCGGGGCGGAAGTGCTTCTCAATTTTCGGCCTCCGGGGGCCCCTACCAGGCCCAAGGGCTGTCGCAAAACGACTCGGAATGAGAAACCGGTCCCGGGGAAAGGGTCGGGACGTACGGGGACTGCGCATGGACAAACATCAGGACATCGCATGTCTGGGCCGTGATTGTCGCCGACGACGTTGTCGTCTTCGTCGACATCCTGCTCCTCCAACGTCTCCTCCTCCTCCTCCTACTCCTACTCCTCCTCCTCCTCCTGCTCCTCCTCCCCCTGCTGCTCCTCCTCTTCATGCTCGTGCTCCTCGTACCCCTCCCCCTGCTCCTCCTCCTGCTCTTGCTCCTGCCCCTGCTCCTCCTCGTCGACGTCCTCCTCCCTCCCCCCTGCTGCTCCTCCTCCTGCTCCCCGCGGCGCCGCCCGTGTCCTGGCCGCCGGGGTACTGGCTCAGGGCGCGGCGCGCGGCGGCGCCTGGGCGCCTGGCGCGCCCCGCACCGCTGCAGCCATCGCGCGACCAGAGAGATTCGGTTCGGTTCGCGTCGGTCGGGCCGCACGCGACGACGACAACGATCAACGACGAGCGTCGACGACGAGGACGGACGACGAGGACGGACGACGACGGACGACGACGACGACGACGACGACGACGACGACGACGACGACGACACCAGACGACGAAGACGACGACGACGACGACGACACCAGACGACGAAAACAACGACGACAGACGACGAACACGACGACGATCGACGATGAAGATGTCGACGACGAATCGCGAGGCAAGCGATGCGTGCTCACTCGTGCTGCAGCCGGGCATGCCCAATTTTGGCCTCCTCGGAGTCGGGAAAGGCCACGCGCACCAGTAGGTACAAGCGGCGAATCCGAATTCTGGCGCACTCGGATCGTACGTTTTCCCGGTACCACCCAGTCGGAAGAGGTAGGTGTGGAAGCACTGTTTGCCCCGCGACCAACAAGAGGAGAGGGAGGACTCCGCTTCCTCTCAGAGGGTGCTATAGCCCGAACGCACAGCGCGAACAGGACCGACAATAAATGGGTGGAAACATGCAGTAAGAAATAGGAAGGCACACCGAGTATATTGGACTCAGGCCGGCACAAAAAAATATCCATCACTGTACGCTCATATATGCTTTTGAAATATGGCGGCGCTTGAAGAAGGCTGGGATCTGAATATCCCAAAACGCCCACCACCAACGACGGGCGCTTACTTCTGTTCAGCTTCTCGGCCGTGCGCCCATGAAACGCGGCGAAATACTGGGAGGAGCGCCAGATGAGCGCAAGGGTTCTTCTGAACATGGCGGGCCTGGGCCACGAACAAGCTGCCCGACCCATCTCCGAGGAGCGGCCCGGCTACGGCAGGATCGCGTCGTGCCGACTTCGGAGTTGGTCCGTGACACCGCGGGGGTCGTTCAACCATGAAGATCGATCGGCCGCTGTTGGCGGCGCGCGCAGCGGGTGGGGGGAGGGGCTTACGGGTGGAGGCTGTATCTCCGCGCCCTAAAACATGCGATGTTGCATAAACTGCTCTCGTCTTGTGACCCCGTTTGGCTATGCTATACCCAGCTGGATGACAATGCGCGCAAACGCAAGCAAGGATCCGTCACTGGTGAACGAGAAGGCGCAGCCTACTTGTTGGTGAGCAGCGCGAGTTGGAAAATGGCACTGGCGCGAACAAAAATAACGTACTGATTAACGCAGTGGACAGTTCAAGCGAAAGCGATGGAGGCAGGCCGATTGCGCAGGCGGCGCGGCACCGCAGCAGCCACTCGTCTTTGACGCAAAACAACTTTGGCGCCAAAATGCAAGCGGCAGACGTCGACGCGCGGGTTCGCGCGCACTGCCAGGCGCAATGTTGGTGAGATCTCTGGTGGGCGCTGGATGGAAGCGCGCAGGGCGGCCTGGAGCAGCTCGAGATCCTGGCGTCGCTCAGTGAGGGGCGAACTCTTCTTGGTCCACCCCGCTGAAAAATTTGTCGACAATGCGCGTTGAACTTACTGCGCGTGCGTTGCGTTCAATTTGAATGAACGCTCTACGGGGCAATGAATTGAACTGCGTGAGCAATGCTTCATGTTCCGTGGTTCCATACATCACTTGAACGCTGGGATTTCGCGCAATGAATCTACCAAAATTCGAAAGGTATTCGTGCTGCGTGGGCGAGGTCGCAAATCGCAGTCCCCCGAGGACAATAGTCTCCTGCGCCACGACAAATACACAAACGCCACCCCAGAAAATCGTTCGCGGGCCGCAGAGGAGGGCGGCAGTGCACAGGTCACAGCACAAGAACAGCCGATGTGTTGCACCGCAGCCCGTTTGAAATGATCTGGGTCTGTCCTCTGCTACATTCCAACTAGGCACGTATTGCAATACGCTTGGCATGCTCCATCCGTAATGAAGGCACGCTGAATGCAATTTGGTTCCTCTGCATCTGGGCGCCTGCCTAATTCCTATTCGCATCCGGTAGGGGCCCTACTCGCATCCAGGCGGGCTCCTCTGGGTCCATGTATGTCCCATGTCTTTTGGAACCCGATGTTGCAATCCAACTGAAACCCTCTAGATCTAGCTTCTGCGAATTTCTTACTCGGGCCCGGGTGCAATCACATTGCGATTCTATGCAATTGGGATCTGCTCAACTCATAATGGTGTCCCACTGGGTCCCACGTGGATGCTGCAATTGGGCGGTCGTTCTCTTATGTAAGGCGGAATCGAGAAGATTGTGAAGCGACGCTAAGCGTGTTTTGCCAAATGCAAAACAGATGTGCAAATGCCAAAGCGATACGGGTTGGAGTAGGGGCGGGGGTGATGAAGCTGCAGGTCGCGATTATGGCGGCTGTCGCGGGACATGTGGCGATGACGATGGTTGCGGTTCCCCATCGCGCGGTGATGATTATGACGGTCGCCTCAGTAGTGGCCCACGTGGCAGCGACGAGCGCGACGATGATCTTGATGATGATCGTCACTGGTGAGGATGAGCACGGTGGCGTTGCGGATTGTGGTGGTGACGATGCGTGGTGGTCCAGGTGGGGGCGATGGGGGCGGCGTGGCGGCGGCGGTAGCGGCGGCGGCGATGATGCGAGTGGCAGCGGCACTGCAGGGTGGCAACCAAACCGTGATGTCGGTAGTGCTGGTCCAAGTGGTGGTGCTGACTGCACGGGATGCGGTGACGAGCGCGCTGATGTTGTGACGAGCTGATGTTGCGATTTGCGCTATATGATTCAGGACGGCGGTGGGGGGGGAAGGCAATGGCAACGTTGTGTTGGTCGCCCCATTTTGTCCAGATGACTCCTGTGATGCTCGCAGGGGCAATCGCGGCGATAGTGATGATGCCATGAGCGGTGCCGCCTGCGAGCGGATGATCACCCCCGCCCCACCGCCAAGATTGGCATGACTACAAGCCTGCTTCTTGAGTCCTGCTGTGGGACATCCGCCGTCCTCACCGGTGCGATACCTGCCACCTCCAGTGCCGCCATCTAGGTCGACCACCATGGCCATCACCAAACGAATCTTCGGGATGACACCATCACCGCCCCCCCTGGTGACCGCGACATCGACGACCACTGCATCCCTGATCAAGACCACTACGACCACCACTTGAACGTGCACCACCGTAGCAAAGCCATTCTATCTCAAGGTGCACCATCCAAGGCCTGTCCCACCATGCTGACTTACTGTGTCATGCCGCCATGCCCCACCTGGCGGGGTGGGTTTCCGCCACCGCCGTCGCAAGACGCCAACACCTGGGCCGTCAACAACACGCAATGTAGATCAATGTTGCGGTGATAGTACACAGTGGTACAAATCTCAGTGGTGATCGCGCCAGCCTCACCCCACCTCCCACCATTGCCAACCGCATCAGTAGTATCGCCACGAGGTCCACACCGCCACAAATATTGACAAGATCGTCATCGTTTGCACAGCAGGCGGCGCCTGGGACCTCACCGCCACCACCACTTGGCCAGCAACGACCACCACTACCATCATAATCACTATTACCTGGGCAGCCAGCAATGAAGCATCGCCTCATTCAGCATCACTAAAACCATCACCTGGACCACCGCAATGACAATCACCACCCACTATCAATATGCCCGTTATCGCCATGACCGTCGTGACTACCACGTGGGCCACCACCACCATCGCCATCATCTCACTTTGAACGTCGCACCCACCACCTGAACCACCAATGGCACGACACCCTCCGCCGAAACCAACACCGCCATCATCAACGGCGTGCTCATCGCAACTGCAAGCTGGGCTATAAACACCGCAACACCGCCAGCGTCATCACGATCACTGTCATATGTGCCACCACAGGATGTCGATGCATATGGTCCTAGTGGCGGTGGCCTGTGCCAAACGGATTCTGTGGCGGTGGCCATGGTCCACGAGGATGACCGCGGTGTTTCAGATGGCTGATAGCAAGGGCCAGCCCAACGCCAGGGCGCGAATATGCGAAAATACGTAGCACCCCGCAGTTGCGGGTAAGAGTGAGGGGGCGGTGAGGACGTCGTCAGTCTGCGAGGTTCTGAAGAAGCCCGCCGCGGGCGCCTAAATTTTGCAAATTATGCAATGAGCCCGCCGCAGGCGCCGATTTTTTCGTTAAAGCAATGTGGGTGGATCGTGGGCTGGGTCGCGGGTGGGTCGCGGGCCTGGTCGCGGGTGGGTCGCGGGGTGGATCGCGTATGGGTCGCGGGTGGGTCGCGGGTGGGTTGCTGGGTGGGTCGCGGGTGGGTCGCTGGTGGGTCGCGGGCTGGGTCGCGGGGTGGGTCGCGGGGCGGGTCGCGGGGTGGGTCGCCGGGTGGGTCGCGGGCGGGTCGCGGGGTGGGTCGCGGGGTGGGTCGCGGCTGGGCCGCGGGCGGGTCGCGGAGTCGCGGGTGGGTCGCGGGTGGGTCGCGGGGTGGGTCGCGAGGTTGGTCGCGGGGTGGGTCGCGGGTGAGGTCTCGGGTGGGTCGCGGGGGGGGTCGCGGGGGGGACGACGACAACAACAAGCAGAATCCGCACCACGGATTCCCTTTTCAGCCACGCACCCAGGGGCAATGCATGACCGTTCGGCCCCCTCGCCCCGACAAAGAAGATCTATACATAAAATATAGAAAATGAAGAACATCCGAAGAGAGATCCTTGCAATCTAGCTGCAAGACCTGAGCACAACACATGTTTCGGATGCTTGATATCCACCAAACCTGTGAGAGCAGCACAAAGTTTGGGCCCATCAACGTCACGACACACTATGTTTTCACCTGTCTCGTTGGTATGGCCAAAACCATTTTTTCTCCGATACTAATTGCCGCGGACTGATCTTCGGCGAAGGCGTCGCGTCAAAATGCCCTGCAAACGAAACTTTCATGTTGCCAATCTTATTTTTGGCGGAGGCACTGAATGTTTTACGCCCGAAGGCGAAAACCAAACAATCCTACTTTGGCATTGGCGTGGCCGGAAATTGCCCGGCAACGAAAATGCACAATTTGGATTTCCCGTACACCCTCATCAGTGCGCACGCTCGTTTCTTGTGTTGGGGATGTTCTACGGGGCCTGGTTTTCGGGCGGGGACACGAGAAGCGTCAAACATTTCGATTTTGCTGTGGGCTGGATCCCAGCACCATTCACGGCGAAATTCGCGGCATTTGCGATGGCGAAGGCGCCACGGGGACGCCGCGACCTTTCGAAGACGGCGCCTGGGACACTCCCCATGCCCCGAGCAAGCCCAAGAAGAGCTGAACAATTGCCAATATTACACAGGCGAGACCGAACACGCCCGAACAGCCTCCCAAGGGAAGCTCTGAGTGTAGTCAAGTTGAGCGGTATTTCACCCAGCCGACGAAGTTCTTCTTTGGGATATAGAGCTGTCCCATTTTCCCCGCTGGGCGAAAAGAGAAGCTTGGCATGATTAACTTTGGCGGGGGGCGGTCGCATTATTTCCTGCAGACGAATGTTTGAACGCCGCGCTGCTTAATTTGGCAGGGGCCTTGGCCAAAGGTGCCGAGCGAAAAAAAGCAAGCATAATCTAAAAAAGTTGGGTATCGTGTTTGCGTATGTTTGCATGGTTGTCTGATGGTGTTCTTGATGTTCTTTTTTGTCGTTGTGTTTGTTCCACCTTTTCCGCATTTTCGCCTGCCCGCCCCTGGCGGCGCGAGGGCCAACCCAGCGCAAAGGCGCGAAACAGCGAACACAGGGGGAAATAAAACAAACACGTCACACCCCAAGATAACCGTTTGAAAAAGCTGCAAAGCCTTAGGACAGAAACTAAATGTTTCCGGGCGTAGCCCGAATTTCATTCTCGCAAGGTAGACTGTCTTAACTGAACTGAACTGAACTAAACTGAGCTGAACAGACTGGTCGCACCCGTTACGCGACAGCTTTATTCTCGTCCGCCAAGAGCGCAACCTACGGCGCAACCGATAGGAGACGGTCATATTCTAGCCCGCCGAGGGCGCAACACGTGGCGCAACCGATAGGAGACAATACTATTCTCGGCCGCCGAGGGCGCAACCTATGGCGCAACCGATAGGAGACGGTTTTATTCTCGGCCACCGAGGGCGCAACCTATGGAGCAACCGATCGGAGACGGTTTTATCCTCGGCCACCGAAGGCGCAACGTATGGCGCAACCGATAGGAGACGGTTTCATTCTCGGTCGCCGAGGGCGCAACCTATGGCGCAACCGAAAGGAAACCGAGCTGGAGCAGGAGGAAGACGAGGAAGACGAGGAGGATGAGGAGGAGGACGAGGAGGAGGACGATGACGACGATCAGGATGTGGAGGAGGACGGGGAGGAATACGAGTAGTACGAGGACGAAGTGTGGGCATTCGAATGCGTGCGGGGCTACGCCCGATTTATTCTCGCCGTGTGTGCTGGCGGTGGGGCCCAAGCGGCGAGCTGTCTTGCGATTTGGACGCCTGATGGCCGCCAAACCTGTGACAACACATGGTTTGGGCTGATCGGCGTTACTGTTGTCAGAGTTTTCGCGGGCATCAGCTGACCAAAACCTTGTTGTTCCTTAGTGCTCGCAGCTTTTTCGCATGGTGTTCTGGAGATGTCTTTGGTATTTTTGATATTGTTAGCTTCTCTCGCCTTTGTCGCATATTCGCTTGCCCGCCCCTGGCGGCGAGGGCTGGCGCAGCGCCAGGGCGTGAACAGGTGAAAATTCAAAGAAACAAAAAAAGCAAGGAACTCGAACAAACAAAAAACATGTTTCGTGAGCACCAGCTGGCGAAAACCTTGCTCTGCCTAGAGTGTTTGCATCTGTTTCGAGTGGTTGTCTGAAGATGTCCTTGTTTGTTTTGCCTGTTTCAGTTTCACGCCTGCTCGCCCCTGGCGGTGTGAGGGCCGGCGCAGCGCCAGGGCGCGAAGAGGCGAAACTACAAACAAGAAAACATACCAACAAACAAAGATAACCAAGCACACCCAGAGAGAACCATGTTAGACGCTGCAAAACATAAGGGACACCAAGGTTCCTGACAGCATGTGCACATGGAAGCTGTGAAATCGAAAGGTTCTGGCGCCTCGACGTCACGACACCGTGTGTTTTCAGAGACTTCGTGAGCACCAGCTGGCAAAAACTTTGCTGTTCCTCAGTGTCTGCAACTGCTTCGTATGGTTTTATGAAGGTGTCCTTGGTTTTCTTGTCTTGCCTGTTTTGTCTTTTCGCCCCCTTGGTGGGCGAAGGACAGGCACAGCGCCAGGGCGCGAACAGGCGAAAATGCCCCAAACAGCAACAAAAACATCACAAGACAGCTCGCCGCTTGGGCCCCACCGCCATCCCAAACGGCGAGCATAAATCGGGTGTAGCCCCGCACGCATTCGAATGCCCACACTTCCTTCTCGTACTACTCGTATTCCTCCCCGTCCTCCTCCACATCCTGATCTTCGCCGTCGTCCTCCTCCTCGTCCTCCCCCTCATCCTCCTCGTCTTCCTCGTTTTCCTCACTGCTCCAGCTCGGTTTCCTATCGGTTGCGCCATAGGTTGCGCCCTCGGCGGCTGAGAATAAAACCGTCTTCTCCTATCGGTTGCGCCATAGGTTGCACCCTCGGCGGCCGAGGATGAAACCGTCTCCTATCGGTTGCGCCATAGGTAACGCCCTCGGCGGCCGAGAATGAAACCGTCTCCGATCAGTTGCGCCATAAATTGCACCCTCGGCGGCCGAGAATAAAACCGTCTCTTATCGGTTGCGCCGTAGGTTGCGCCCTCGGCGGACGAGAATAATATCGTCGCGTAACGGGTGCGACCAGTCTGTTCAGTTCAATCCAGTTCAGTTCAAGTCAGTTCAGTCAGTTTACCCCGCGAGAAACGAATTCGGGCTACGCCCGAAAACATAACATAGTAAAAACCGAATACATCCAAAGAAAACCATGCGAAAACATGCAACACCAAAGGAAACACATATTGTGGACGCCTGATAGCAATTGGATCTGTGAAACCACATCGTTTTGGCTCATCGGTGTCATTGAATACTGTGTTTCCGCAAGTTTCGCGGGCATCAGCTGGCCAAAACCTTATTTTTCCATGGTTTTTGACATTTTTGTTCGCATGGTTTTCTCAGGGTGTCATTGGTTGTCCTTGTCTTTGTTCGCCTGTGTCGCCTTTTTGTATTTTTGCTTGCCCGCCCCTGGCAGCGCGAGGGCCAGTGCAGCGCCAAGGCGCGAACAAGCGAGACGGCAAACAAAAACAAAAAAACAAGATAACAAAAGCTGAGGACATCCCAAGGCAATCATGCAAAAAAGCTGCGACACTGAAGGAGAACCAAGGTTTCTGACAGGCTGAGCACACGAGAGCTGTGAACAGAAAAGGTGTTGGCGCCCCAACGTGTCGAAGCCATATGTGTTTCCACAGGTTTCGTAAGCATCAGCTGGCCAAAACCTCGCTCTTCCTTCTAATTTGCTATTTGTTCGCGTGGATGTCTTGGGGTGTCCTCGGTTGTCTTTGCTTGTTTATGTTCTACCCTCTTGCATTTTCGCCTGCCCGCCTCTGGCGCTGCGCTGGCCTTCGCGAGAGGGAGAGAGCGACAAAGAGACAGAGAGACAGAGAGAGAGAGAGACAGAGAGCAGACACAGAGAGACAGAGAGAGAGAGAAAGAGAGAGAGAGAGAGAGAGAGAGAGAGACGAGGGAAGAAGCTCAAAACAACAAAAAAACAATGTTAAAGCCTCGGGCACCCTTCCGCGAGCCTTGTTTGAGGGGGTGGAGATACAACCCACACTGGAGAGGGGGGCCTTCTTAGAAGCAGGGGTGCTTCTCTGCGCGTGGCCGACGCTCCCGAAACGTCAGATCGTTCAACATCGACCGGCTCTGGGTCGCCGGCAGCGCCCAGCGTTGAACGCCGAGAGGCGGGGTCGCCGCCAGTCGACGCGACGCGAGCCCACCGTGCCGGAGCCCTCCCCGGGCCCAAAATGAACAGTCTGCTGTTCGGCGCCTTGGCTGCGCGCCCCTGAAGTGTGGGCGTCCGTCGCAGCTGCCTCGTGCTGGGCGAGGGAAGCAGCCTGAGGTGCGAGGTGCCCCTTTGATAGGGTGTGGGCAAAGACGGGTGCCGCTGGTCTTCTCAAAAACTGTATGTCTCTCGACATATCTCGCGACGTGTGCTGCCGATGTCTAAAGGGGGGTACCCGAAATCCGGCCTGCTTGGGTAGTGCAGCGAGCACCGTTTTCATAAGTAGTTCTGAGATTCGCTTCATAGTGTGAGCATTTGTCTCACCTTGGTTGGCTGGTTGGGGTGGCGGACGGCTGAATCTATTATCTCCACGGCTGATGCAGTAGACCAGTTTCGTGGCTCCGGTGGCGCTGACCGCGCCCTGGGCCCAGCAGGCCAGCACAGAGAGTGGTAGGGCGCAAAAAAGATCCACCCATGGGCCCTCCCGAGGGCAGTTGCCACGGAAGGCATCCCTCTCGCAAGAGAAGCCGTGGAGCGAGATAGGGAGAGAGAGAGAGAGAGAGAGAGACTTCCTCCTCCTCCTCCTCCTCCTCCTCCTCCTCCTCCTCCTCCTCCTCCTCCTCCTCCCGTGGCTTCGATGTGTAATCTCTTATCTCTCAGGGCGTCGCAGCTGCTTCCTGCCGGGCGATCTCCCGCCCGACCTCGGGCCCCACAAGGGCACCTCGCAGAGCGGCCTGGCCGCCCACGGGGCCGCGGAAGGCCAGGGTCGGGAGCTCATTGAGGGCTCCAGTCGCACTTGGTGCCCGCGGCGTTGTTTTCGCATCTCGGCTCGCGGCGTCGGATCTCTGTGCCCGCGTGGGGGGGGGGGGCGGGGCTCAGCCCGGGAGTTTCCCTACGTGCCTCAGACTGTGGAGTTTCAGGATGGCCTTCTGTAGTGTTCGTGGGGAGTGCGGGTGTAACAATCAGACCATTCTCGGATTCGCAAACATGCTAGCCCTTGCAGTCCCTCTACTCTATCAGGGGGGGGGGGCCGAATGGTCATTCACTGTCCCCGGGCGCGTGGCTGAAATGGGGTTCCTCGGTGCGGATTGTCGAATCGTGACCCGGTCCGCGACCCACCCGCGACCCGGCCGCGACCCACCCGCGACTCCCCACGACCCACTCGCGACCCGGCCGCGACCCCCCCGGCGCCCGCCCCTTCTCTTTTCCACAACTGCGGGGTGATACACAATGTGTACATACATACATACATACATACATACATACATACATACATGCATACATGCATGCATGCATGCATGCATGCATGCATGCATGCATGAATGCATGCATACATACATACATATATACCTGCATACATGCATACATATATGCATACATGCATACATGCAAGCATGCATGCATACATGCATACATACATGCATACATACATGCATGCATACATACATACATCAATGCATGCATACATACATACATACATACATACGTACATGCATGCATACATACACATACAGACATACATACATACATGCATGCATGCATGCATGCATACATGCATGCATGCATACATACATACATACATGCATGCATGCATGCATGCATGCGTATACACATACAGATGTGCATACACATACAACCGTATGTATACATGCATGCATACATACTTACATGCACGCACGCATGGATGCATACATGCATACAAGCATACACACATGCATACATACGTACAGGCATACATGCATACATACATATATGCATACGTACATACAGACAAACATGCATACATACATGCAGACATGCATGCATGCATCCATATGCCTAACTAAGCATGCGTGCACACATATACATATACATAGATGTATATATGCTTGATTGTGTACAATAACAACACTGCAGCTGTGCATACATATATATATATACATATATATATGTGTGTATGCCTGTCACCGTGCCGCGATGCGCGAGGGGAGTGTTCCCCAGGCTAGCATATGTGCTCTGTCCTGGGTGCTGTATTATAACATTCCAGGGGCTAGGGCCCCACATTCTCAGACTATTCGGGCTCCAATTAGAAGAGCGGCGCTCTGCTACTTTGCCTCGGCGCAGGGTTCCCCATCCTGCTCGGGCTCTGATTGGCAAAGAGCCGCCCTGCTGATTCGCATGAGAGCATGTACGTGTTCACTGCCCCTCTTCTCATGAGCAGAGCGCCGCGCTGCTAATTTGACACAAGGGACGCGCACTCGCTGCTCATATTTCAATCACCCGAGGGCCCCGACACGGGCAAGAGGGCCACAAGGAGCGCCCCAGAGGATCCGAGAGCCTCCAATACTGCCCAAGTGCTCTCCAATACGCCCACGGTGGCCCCAAGACGGCCCAGGAGGCCCCACAGAAGCCCCAGGAGCGCTCCAAGGGGACCTCCAAGGGGGCCCCAAAATGCAAAAATCGTGGGTTGTATGTGTGCTGTTCAGTGTGTGTTGCTTTCTCGCGCGTTCGAACTTCCGACGCCCCAAAATGGCACCAGAGGCCCCCAAAACCGCCCCAAGACCGCCCAAGAAGCCCCCAAAAGGTCCCCAAGACGGCCCACGAGGGCCCCAAAACGGCCTAAGAGGCGTCCAAGACGGTCCGGGAGAGTCCCAAGACTGGCCCAAGGGGGGAACACGAACCGACAATCTGAGCCTCCAGCCCCAAGCAGCCCACAAGAAGCCCCAAGAGGCATCCGAGAGGCCCCAAGAGGCGCCCAAGACGAGACCCCCGAGAGGCCACAACCAAAAAACCGCACCGAGGGGCCCCCAAACTGCCCCCAGGGGGGCATCACACCTGACTCCAAGAGACCCCCGAGAGCACCCCCCCCACGATACCCCAACGAACACCCACGGGGCCTCTTAACCCGAACCCACAACCCAGGCAGGGTGGCAGGATTGGCCGACAACCGTATCTGGATTATATAATTTGCATACACACGGGCAAACTCGTTCTATCAGGGTTT
Source organism: Prorocentrum cordatum (assembly GCA_963575745.1). NCBI lineage: Eukaryota > Dinophyceae > Prorocentrales > Prorocentraceae > Prorocentrum > Prorocentrum cordatum. Next base: position 540,433 of record CAUYUJ010016715.1, read on the forward strand.
GGCTCAAGGGTTCCCACCTCGGGCGTGTGGCTCGCCACTGTGGCCAACGGCCCTCGACAACGCCGAGCATGCGGCCAGACCTGGATTCGGTATGACTTCGCTTCGGGGGCCAGTCTCACCGTGCCTGACCTCCTGCTCCGCGCTCCCTTCCACACCCTCTTCCCTGGTCCTGGAACCCCCCTCGTCCATCTGCCCCCTCCGTCCGCCTCTTCCTTCCTCCTCCGTCCTCCTCATTCCTCCTCCTTATCCTCCTCCTCCTCCTCCTCCTCCTCATCCTTCCCCTGCTCTCAAGCACCGCCTCCTTCTCCTGCACATCCTCCGCTTCCTCCTCCACCTCCTCCGCCTCATCATCATTATCAACATCCTCGCCCTCCTCCTCCTCCTCCTCCTCCAAATCACCACCGCCCTCCTCATCCCCATCAGCCGCAACATCATCATAATCACACTCATCAGCAGTGCCAGTATCACCAGCAGCATCATCATCACCATCATCATCACCCTCAGCAGCATCATCAACACCATCAGCATCATCATCATCAGCAGCAGCAACATCATCATTACCGGCATCCGCAACATAAGGAACATCATCGTCGTCATCGTCAGCATCATCATGATACTCATCATCGACAGCAGCATCATCATCAGCTGCAGCATCAGCGTCACCAGCAACATTTGCATCATCACCATCGCCACCATCATCACCACCACCAGCATCACCGTCATCGTCATCATCAGCATCATAATCAGCATCACCAGCATCATTAACATCAGAAGCAGCATCATCAGCATCAGCATCAGCATCACCATCATCATCAGCAGCAGCATCATCATCGTCAACATCATCGTCAGCAGCAACATAATCATCATCACCATCACCATCACCATCACCATCATCAGCATCATCATCATCATCATCATCATCATCATCATCATCATCCCCATGTTCATCCCCCTCTTTCCCAGAGCCCCGAAACCCCTCTTTCTCCACCTCCATCTCCTGCACCACATAGCCCCCTTCCCCTCCCCGCCCTCCTCCTGATACTGGTTCCCCCCCTCACCGCCCCTACTCCTCCCCATCCTCTTCCAACTCATCTTCCTGTTGTGCCTTCTCCTCCTCCCTCCTCGTCCTCTTCTTTCCTCATTCCTCCTAATCCGTAGTCGCCTTCCCCCCCCCCATGATCATGACCCGTCATTGCCGAAACCATGCGCCATCAGTATCATCATCGGCATCAACATCACCGCCATTGCCTTCTTCCCTCCAGGAGCGCCCCCCCAGAAAGCTAGATTGCCCCTCCTCGTCCTATCTCCGTCCTCAATCCTCTCCTCATTCTCATCCTCCCATTCCTCCTCCTCCTCCATCCGCCTCCCGCACTTCACTCGACATCATCTTCCCTCCTCATCCTCCGCCTCCCTTCCCCCCACGCGCGCACGGAGTTGGAGGAGGATGGGTGCAAAGGGACGATGAGGAGAAGAAGGCGGAGAAACTAGAGAAGGAGGATAATCAGAAGAAGGATGGGTGGGAGGGAGGAGGCAGGGATGAGGATGGAGGAGTACGGTTTCAGATGGAGGAGGAAGAGAGGGAAGAAGAGACGAAAGGAGAAACGAGTGAGAGACGGAGGAGGACGGAGGCGACCCAACGAACGAATGATTCTGCAGAAGCGTGCCAACAAGAACCTGCGTTGTGCGCTGGAACTGGGCCGGCTATACCTGTTCCCTGACCGACTCGCCTCTGTAGGGCGCGGTGCTGAGAAGGAACTCTCGTTACACGTGGCATTAGATGCACTCTAGCTCCCGCCCGCCCCCTACCTCGGCTGAAATGCCAGATGCTATGAGGGCTGGGCGCGGCCGCAGGGTCGGGACAAGATTGGGGTGCGTGTGAGCTCCTGCACTCGAGGCCCCCCCCCCAAGGAGGACCGAGGCCGCGGACAGGCAGAAGAGGAAGAGGCAACGGGGCCCCCTCAGGGGCCCGAGGCAAGCGGGAGAGGAGCGGGTAAGAGGAGGGGGGGGACATCGGTGCAGAGGGGGACAACCCAAGCAGGCAGAAACCTCCCCGCTCGTAAGCCCAGGAGACGCATCGAAAGACTGAGCAACCTCGGGTCGGTCCAGGGCCCCTGAAGAGGGGGGGGGAAACCTGCGATCCAGGGGCCCCTGAAGAAGGGGGGGGACACCTGCTATCTACGACCCCTCTGGATGCCGAGAATCCCGAGGGCGAGGGAGGAGGGAGAGGAGAAGGAGAGCGGACAAGAGCTGGGGTTCCGACTGTTTCAGGATGAGGGAATGTCTGGAGGGGGGCTCCTTTTGTTCATCCTCCTCCTTGTCCTCTTCCTTCTCCTCCTCCTCCTCCTCCTCCTCCTTCTCCTCCTCCTGCCATATCTGCATTCGCTCCCGCCTGCCAATCATCTGTGCTTTCCCCTCTGGTCCTCCTTGTGACCCCTCCCACTTCCGCTCAAGCCGTTGCGATGAGGCCTCGAACAAGAACCAAAACCGCTCGGAAAGGACCTAACACCACTCAGCAAACTGAAGAACGAAAAGTCGATCCTCAATCCTCTGGGATGTTGTCCCCTCCCTGCTTTGACACAACATCGCTGGCAGCGCGAAGTGCGCGGCAAGCGAGCGGGCACGAGAAGGAGGCCCACAAGAGGCTCACGGGAGGGGCACGCGAGGGACACTGGCCCGCGGCCCAGCCGCGCCGCGAGCCACCCCCGCCGCGATCCACCCGCGCCGCGACCCAACCACGACCCACCCGCGCCGCCGACGGCGATCCGCACCGCGGCATCCTACCACAGTCACGGGCCCTCGGACCGTGTGAGACCGTTCATGCCCCCCTACTCTTCAACGCACACCGTTTGCAAAAGCAAGCGCATGCACACGCGCTTCTTGGAGGTCGCGGCCTCGCGCCTGGCGACGAGGCGAAAATAGCCGAAAGCGGTGGGGAACGGCGGGGTACGCACACCAACGCACACATCCACATGCATGTGTAGACGTCTGCACAGTACGCAACAAATCAAGCACGCCTTTTGCAGCATGCATGCCTGCCCTGCTGCTGCGCCGCGCTGCTGCTGCCTGCCCGTGCCAATCCAAACATTAGACGCCGCGCCGCGCCTGCGCCCCGCCCGCGCGGCCCGGCGCGCTGGTCGCCGCCCCGCCAGCAGCAGGGAGGCCGCCGTCGGCAGCACGCCCGCCGCCGTGCCTCGCAGGCCTTCTGCCGGAGAGGGCCGCCGTCGGCGTCGGCGTCGGCGACGACAACGACGACGACGACACGAGGACCACTATGACGACGACCACGATGACAATGGCGATGGCGACGACGACGACGAGAACCACGACGACGACGACGACGAGGAACACGACGACCGTGAGGAGGAAGAGGAGGACGACAACGACAACGAAGAAGCCGTCGTCGTCGCGGTGGTCGTCGGCGTCGTAGCCGCGGTCGGCGGGACGTCGTAGTCGTCATCGGCGGCATCGCGGTCCTGTTCGTCGTAATCGGCAACGTGTTTGTCGTCGTCAGTTGGTGATCGAGGAGTGATGATATTAGGCGATTGGTGTGCCAATTATCTCGACTTCACGGCGTCGTGTTGGGCTTTTTGTGCCCATTGTGTCTCCCAGCCCTCCGGCGTTGGGTGCTTGTTTTGAACAGAGCGCTGCGGTTTTCCATTTCCCTCCCGCCTCCTCTCTCCTCTATTCCCTCCTCATTTCCTGACCATTACATGGCTCTTTCCTGCCTGCCAGCCTTTCTCCTACCTCGCCGTCCTACCTGGGGGGCTCGCTGGGGGCGTGAGAACTGCGAAACCGTCGCCAATTTCGAGAACTGCTGGGGGTCCAGCAGAGTAACGTCATACGCGGATTCAGGTTCGACCTCGCCATCCCTGGGGGCGCCATCTCTGGGCGACTACGAGCTGCAAAACTGTCGAAACTCTCGTTGGCTCCTGGGGGGCCAGCCAGATCACAGCGGGACCTCGCCATCCTCTGCACTTCTGGTGGCCTCCACGGGGCTTCCACGGGGGCCTGGAGGTGACCCGAGAATGCGAATGCGGGGGAGAGTCGCCGCCGTCGTCGCCGCGGGCCTTCAAGGGGGAGGCCTGCGGAGACTTCAGCCCCGCGGCCCCGTGGTTGTCGCCGCCGCCGCCATCGCCACCAGCGTCGTGGTCGTGGTAGTGGTCGGTGGTCGTGGTCGTGGTCGTGGTCGTGATCGTCGTGGTCGTGGTCGTGGTCGTCGGCGGCCACGACGACGACGACGACGACCACGATTGGGCCAGAAATGGAAGGGTTCGGCTTCCTCCTCCACCCTTCCCCCCGCGGCTTCCGCGCGGAAACTGGGGTAGGGCTCTCCTCGATCGCCTCCTCCCTCTTTTTCTCCTCCTCCTCCTCCTCCTCCTCCTTCTCCTCCTCCTCCTCCTCCTTGTTCTCCTCCTCCTCCTCGCAAGAGAGGAAGGGAAGGACGTTTCGCCCCCGACCCCTAAAGGATCGAAGGTCGAGGATCTCAGGCGCTTTTGGCAGCCTTTGCCGCCTTTGCCTCCCATTTCTGGCGCCTCCTGGAGCGATGGTCGAGTGAGCGAGGATGAGGACGAGCACAGGTAGTGCAAGTGAGAATGAGAGGGAGAGGGGAAGAGGATGAAGGAGGAGAGAAGGGGGAGGAGGAGGGGGAGGAGAGGAAGGAGGAGAGATGGGGGAGGCGGGTGAGGAGGAGGAGGAGGAGGCTCCAGAAGGAGGAAGAGGAGGAGGAGGATGGAGGAGGAGGGAGAGGAGAAGGAGGAGGATGAGGAGGAGGAGGAGGAGGAGGAGGAGCAGGAGGAGGGGGAGGAGGAGGAGGAGCAGGAGGGGGGAGGACAAGAGGAGGGGGCTGAGGAGCAGCAAGAGGACGGGAATGGTAGTCTGGATTCTCGCCATCTGTGGAGACGTGCTCCTCGGGCACACCTGCCGCTGCATCTCTGGGCAACGCCACTCCTGGACCTTACTCCACATTCTGGACCAGACTCCCAGTCCTCCTCGACTCATCCCCCTCCCTCTCCTCATCCTCCTTCTCCTCATACATCCGGCTCCGCTCCTTATTCTCCACACCCCTCTCCAATTCCTCGACCTCCTCTTCCTCGCCCTCCTCATCATTCTCCTCTGCCCTCCTCGCCCCCTCGCTCTCCTGGGGGGCCTCGGAACTCCCCCAGACTGCCCGGAGAGCACTCTAGGACTTGGAGACCCCTCCTGCCCTGCCCCACACACGGCCCGCAGACTAGGAACATCTTGGGCAGCCCAAAAGGGGGCTCCACGTAATAAGGGGCTGGTGGCAAACAAATAGCTGGGACTGAAAGATCTCTCGGTCTCCCGTCCGGAAGAGAGTGCGCCCGTCCACGGCCTCGGGGCATGCAAAGAGCCGCGCGGCGACTTCCCGCAGCCGTTGAAGGAGCTGCTGCGTTCAGGGTGCTCCAGGCTTCCACTCAGGTGCACCTCGCGCACGCGTTCCCAGGGTTGGGTTTCTTGCGAGGGTATCTTGCGGCCGCGCCCGCACAGTAATTGGCTTACTCTTCATGACGGCACGATGACTGTACGGCAGGTTCAAGCCGTGCTGGCCCAGCGGCAACCCTAACGCGGACGTTCCAAGTTGAACAACGGCAGTGGCCTGGAACTGGCCAACATCGAAGGACCCGTGTTATGGGAGAGCCGCGATCTTTCAAGGTTGAACGATCCACGCGATGTCAGAATTCTACGCGCAAGTCGTCACGGCAAACTTGCCGGAAAGCTTATCAGCGTTTGAGGCCCCTCCATGGCCTGCATGGGGGGCCCTCGTGATAGAAACACCGCCGCATGACGGGATGAGCCAAAGTATCCGTGAGCGCTTAGCGCGTGGACCACACCAGAGGCTGTATGATTACATTTGTTTGGACAGTTGGTACATGGATCAGTTCAGGCGTGCGAGTTGTCTTAGGCAGATTGTTACGCTGTTGAGAGCCTCTCCTCGAGGATTTCCTCGGTACGTTTCAGGGAACTTTTGTCCAGACAGCCCAATGGGGGGTTGGCAGCAAGAAGATGGTAGTGCTTTTGGAGTTTCGTATTGGTTGATTATACTGGCGCGTTCGCATCGCCTTGGATCCCACTTGCGGTCGTGGCTACGGCACGGCTGCTGCGGTGCGACTTGGGCACTGCGGCGGGAAGGAAGGCTGGGGCGGGAAAGGAAAGAGAGGGCCGCAGGCGGCCGGAGCGCCCCCGGAGCGTGAAGCACTCTGGCGCGGGCCAGAGGCAGGCTGCCCTTCTTCTCCGGTTCGTGGCCTCGTGTCCAGCAGCCTGGGCCTGGGGAGAAGTTCGGCCTCGTGGCCTCGTGTCCAGCAGCCTGGGTCTGGAGAGAATTGTGGGGATCTGGCTGGGAGCAACTCCCACGACGGTGAGGCTGAGTGCCCCAAATCAATGACATGTTTTTCGGAGGAGGAAGCGGAGCGCATGCTCGGCGGCGGGACAGCGCGAGAATACGGCAGCGGCAACGGCGGCGGCCGCCAGGGGGGGCCGCCTGCCGCGGAGCGCGGGGTGCCCGGGTGGGCGGCGCGGCGGCCCGGGGGCGCGGCCTGCGCGGGGGTCGTCGTCGTCGACGTCGTCGCCGTCGTCGTCGTCGTCGTCGCCGTCGCCGCCGCCGCCGCCGTCGTCGTCGTCGTCGTCGTCGTCGTCTTCGTCGTCGTCGTCGTCGTCGTCGTCATCATCGTCGTCGTCGTTGTCGTCGTCGTCGTCGTTGTCGTCGCCGTCGGAGTCGGAGACGGAGGAGGCGGAGTGTCTAGGTTCTGCTCCGCAGCGCGCTATACCACCCCTGGAAGACTCATGCAACTATTTTTCAATGTGTAGCCCTCCATCCCTGATCCCGAACCCACGATCTCAACGCTGAGTCAGCCGCGGCCGACGGAAGAAAAAATCGAATCGCGCGGCGCCCCGCGTGAAAGTTGAAATGGAGGAGCGCGGGGAGACGGACACCGCGCGAGAGTTGAATTACTTGTCCAGGGTAGCGTAGGACGAGAATGGTGTCCTGATGCGATTGGCTCAGGAAGCGTTGCAAGAATTCCCAGAGCATTCCGCGGCCCTTGCTTCTGGAGCCCGTGCGGAACAGCATGGGATATTGGAAGTCCTGGGCTTTGGAATTGTTGGAACGTACCACTGTCATAACGTATCGCTGGCATGACTTATCACTTCTCGGATCCACGTCGTGCCATCATCTTCCTCTTCGTGCTCGTCCTCTTCCTCGTTCGCGTCCATTCCAGCACCCTCCTCCTCCTCCTCCTCGGCGTTGTCCTCCTCCATCTCGTGGGCCGCCTGGCCTTTCTCCCTCCTTGAACTCCTCCTCCTCCTCCTCCTCCTCCTCCTCCTCCTCCCCCTCCTCCTCCTCCTCCTCCCCCTCCCCCTCCTCCTCCTCCTCCTCCTCCTCCTCCTCCTCCTCCTGTTCCAGAGCGCAGCAGTCACATGGGGTTGCGGGCGGCTCCCACAGCGGAGCTGCCGCCGGTCACGTCCCTGAGGTGGAGATGCCTCCTCGGCGCACTTCCAGTAGCTCCAAAGATGCAGAGCGGAGTCCCTCCAAAGAAGGAGAGCTCCCACCCACATCGCGGGCCCGTTGGGCGCTCGTCTCTCAAGGGTGGCGCTTCACGCAGAGCAGATCTGCCAGCGCTCCTGCAGCGGCGGAGGTGCGTCGGGCCTGCACTGTTGTCAGGCATCTCGCTCCTTGCATGGCAGTAGTGGTGGACCCCGACGCATCGAACCCACGCGCAGTAGCCGCTCCCAGACATGTCCATGTAGATGTTCTTTTGCCGATGCGCCGTCCAGGCGCGGCTCTTGAGTGTGTGAGTGCGGCGTTCAACCTTGAACGCCCGCGTTGGGGTCACCGCAACGTCATTGCGGTGTGAACTTACCGTAAGTCCATGTTGCGGCAAAGATCGTTTTGATAGCGTGTCGCGGCACAGGCCCCAGCGACACGCTATGTCTTGCAAGCGGATAGCGTGTCGCTCCGCTCCGCTGGGTGGGAGGCTCGGGACGTTGGCGCTTGGACGCGGGGACGTGGATAGCGTCTCGCGCCGAAGCGTATCGGGCCAGAACCGTCGGAGCGACTCGCCAAGCCGTAGTTCCCGACCGCACGTAGGTCATCTCTGCTGCGCGACGCGCAAGTACCTTCACGCTCTCGCGCCCTCGCGCCGCCCCCTGGAAGGAGCGCACCTCAGCGGCCCAGGCCACGACGCTCGAAGCGCGATTACCTCCGCACCCCCACGGGTGGCTCGGGCTACAGTCAGAAGCGGCGTTCAGGATGGGCCCTTCTCGCAAGGGCACCGCGCTTCTTCAGCTCTCAGGTCGTTCCGAGGGTCTTGCATCCAGGATGCGGCATCCCGAGAATCCATCCTTCTCGCTGATCTGAACTGTACCGCTGCTCGTCCTGGGGGGCCCTTGGCGCCGCGGCTGGATTCTCACCGGAAATCTGAGCAGAGCGCTGCCCAGGGGAGGTCTGCGGGGCAGCGGCATCGGTACCCTTCCCCCCCCCCTCCCGGGACGAAGGCACGTTACTGCGAGAATCCACCCGAGCAGGGGCTGCCTGAGCCAAGGCGGCTGCGGTGAGGTGAAGCATCGTTGAGACATCTGGGGGTTTACTCTGGCCCTCCGTCTCCTCCTGATCCCTCTCCGAGCCGCTATCCCTGCGTTCCTCCCTCCTCGCCTCCTTCATGCTGCTGCTCCTCTTGCTGTTCTGGCTGCTCCTGTCAATCTTCATTCTCCCCCCCTTCTCCCCCTCTTTCTCGGGGAGGAGGAGGGGGGTGGAGGAGGAGCAGTAGCACCAGCAGGCGGGGCGGGAGGTGGAGGGAGAGAAGGAGGAAGGAGAGGAGGAGGAAGAGGAGGAGGAGGAGGAGGATAATAGGATGGAGGCGCAGAGAGGAGGGAGAAGGTCGAGGAGAACAGCGGGAAGCGGGAGGGGTCATCTGCTGTGGGTTTCCAGGGGGGGGGTCCTCAAATACTGGAAGCCTTAATGACTGCTTATGTTTTCACGGGGTCCGAACCCATCCCGAAGGAGTACTGTGTTTTTGTTTGAGACCCTGGCCTGGAAAATATAAGCCCTCGAGACGACGGTCGACGGACGATCGATGACGAAAGGGGCCGCTCGAATTGAGCAGGGACCGACCGTCCCAACATCCCTACAGGCCTACCACGACATGCTCTTGGAACCGAATAATGTTCTCATAACGAAAACCAAGTTCTTAGAACATAAAGCCGGCGTGTGTTAAAACAACACGGCGTCAGCCAGAAACGTTCCAAGAGTATTTCGCGCAAACAGCAAATAGGGTTCGAATGACAGCTATAGGCGAGACGGTCTGTGGCCCCAGACCTCCGACGTCATGCCTTTCTCATGACGTCGACCTCCAGAGGTCGGGACCCCCTCCCTGGGACCAGTTTCTCATCCTGAATTGTGTTTGACGGTCCCGAGGCCCGGTGAAGGCCTCCAGAGGCCGAAAATTGAGAAAAACCTCCCGTCATGACTTTTTGTGACTCGAGGGGTTCTGGGTTCCCTCCTCCCTGCTCCTCCCCCCCTCCCCCCCGAACCGGATTTCGTCCGTTGGGCCTATAGGCGAGCTGGGACGCTTCGGCACAGCCGGACCGAGAGAGCCGCCTGGCGGCACGGGCCGCCCGCAGCCAGGGCAGCCAACACGGGCGCGCTCATAGCCTGCGCGCGCACGCGGCCGCCTGAGGGGCGGGACGGCCTGCCGGCACGGACAGGGGAGGGGATCCGCCTGCTCGAGAGGAGGAGGGGGAGGAGGAGGAGGAGGAGGAGGAGGAGGAGGAGGAGGAGGAGGAGGAGAAGGAGGAGGAGGAGGAGGAGGAGGAGAATGAAGAGGAGGAGGAGGAGGAAGAGGAGGAAGAGAAAGAGAAAGATAAGGAGGAGGAGGAGGAGGAGGAGGAGGAGGAGGAGGAGGAGGAGGAGGGGGAGGAGGAGGAGGGGCCCCGCTGCGAAATGGTCACGGCGGAAAAACAGTTGGCGAGCTCCCGCCTCCCGGGGCCATCACCGGGCCCGCCAGCCACCAGAGCACGACTCGGGATGAAGAACCCGGTCCCGCTGTGGGGGGGTCGCGCTGTGAGCAAAAAGCGACGTGGTCTGGGTCCTCCTCACCCGGGGGGGTCGCGCTGTGAGCAAAAAGCGACGTGGTCTGGGTCCTCCTCCCGCCTCGTCTGGTGGCGGCGCACGAGGGGGTGGCGCGAGGGGGCGGCTTTTTTGAAGCAGGCGGTGGGCCTGCTGAAGAAGGCAGGCTGATTCTGAGCAGCCCTCCAGGCTTCTGACACATCTCTGGGCTCTTGGAAGAAGGCCCCTTGGCCCTTCTCGGGGGGTCCCTGTCTTGAAAAAGAGCCACACGCTTTCTTTGGAGGCCGGCCATCCCGTCGTCATCCCCTCGCTCGCGCCGCCAGCACCTCTCGGGGAGGACAAGGGCATGGAGAAGTACCCACGAGAAGTGGTCGGGACTGGGACCCCTGGGGAAGTGCATCGTGCATCTGTTTCACTGCGAGGGGACGCGGCGTGCTTTTTCTAGATGTGCTGCGTGCGCGGTGTTGGCAGCGTCTAGGGGCGCGCATTGAACACATCCGCCGACCCTCGCTTGCCGCGGATGCAAAGGCGTGTAAGACAGGGGGCTGTCCCCTCTCGCTCTCCCCCCTCCCTCTAGAATCCGGAATCCCGTTGCAGTAGGGGGGAGGGGCGCGAGGAGAGGGGGGGGCGGGGTCCACGAGCTTCCCCGCACACTTCCCTGGCTGGCCCTCGGGGCCTCCGAGTCAGCCCCACGGCGGCCTTCAAGATACCGAAGGTGCCCGCTAAGATGGCTCAAGAGAAGCTCCAACGCGCCTAGAGGCCTCCATAACATCGAAGATGGCCTCAGGACGGCCCAACAGACCTGGAAGACGCCCAGCCCAACGCCTCAAAAGGCCAACACATGAGTCTTCTCATGATTTAGACAGAGTTGCGCATTCTCGCCATTTCGGGGCTCTGAGCACCGCGGCGGCCCGAGAAGACCTCCAGAAAAGCCGACGGCGACAAAAGAGGCCACCAAGCGAGCCCCAAGATGGCCCAAGAAGGCCTCGAGAATGCCCAAGAGCTACGAGACATTAAAAAAAGGCCCTCGAGAGGGTTCCACGAAGGGCCAGAGAGGCCCGAGAAGGGGAACCCGTAGGGTCAGCGGGAGCCATCCCCCACAAGATGTCCCCACGCGACCCCGAAGGAGTCCTGAGGGCCCCCCAAAGCACCCAGGAACCCTGCAAGGGCTCCCAAGAGGCAGCCAACAGACGAGGAGGAACGGGGGGGCAAACCAGAAAAAGCGACACGCAGGCAGCACGACGGGAAGCGACGAATCGCGCATACTAGATCGGAAGCTGGGCATCTCCTTTCGGAGGAGTCGGCGGGATGATGCAAGCCGCCTGGATCACGCGTCCTCCGATGTGTGCAGGATCCTGCAAGATCCAGCGCTCTGGCTGAACCCCGTCTGCACTGACCCCGTCTCAAGGCTCCCGATCATCCTCGCTGCCGCCGACGCCGGGGTGGACGTTGACGTCGACGTCGAAGTTGACGTCGATGTCGTCGTCGACGTCATCGACAGCCGACGTCGTCGACGTCGTGGTCGACGCCGAAGTTGACGTCGACGTCCTCGTCCTTAGCGTCGAAGCCGTCGCTGGATTTGACGTCGCCGTCGACGTCGACGTCGACGTCCTGGCCTTCGCGCGCCGCGGCTGCCCACAGACGCAGGCCGGCTGCTCGGCGGGAGGGCAGGCGCGAACGAACAGATACATAACGATGAATGTTCGAAGCTCCGCGCGGATTTCTCGGATCGGCGCTGGAGCCCCCCGGTTCGCTCCGGTCGCCAGGGAGGGGGGGTTCCAGCGCCGATCCACGAAATTAGCACGGACCTCCGAAAGTTCATGTTTGAACCGCTTTTTGTTCCTCAACGCCGATGTGGGCGTCATCCTCGACGTCGACGTCACCGCAGTCAAGCTTGACCTCGTCGTCGAAGCCATTGTCGTCGTCGATGTCCTCGACGTCGAGGTCGTCGACGCCATCTTCGACGTCCTCGACGTCGACGCCCTCGTCCTCGTCGATGTGCCCGTGCCAGCTCTCCTCCCCCAGGGGGGGCGGCCGGCTGCTCGGCGAGAGGGCCGGTGCGGGGCAGGCCACACCCGCGACGGGTGCGAGCTCAGGAGGACCGCTCGGGGGGCGGCCCTCAGACGGTAACTAATGGGCGGGCTGGGGGGGGGGAGAAACGTTCACCTTTCGCGCCGCTCTCAGGCCCCAGGGCACAGGAGGTGCACCTTTCTTCACCCCCCCCACTAATCACCCCCCCATTGCTCGACTCCCGAGCGTCGGGAGAGCGTGCGCGACCCAGCGAGAGAGGACTCCACGGCGCGCGCGGAGGGCGAGGGCGAGGGCTTCGACGCCGGTTTCCACGGCTTCGAACACGAGGACGAGGGCGTCGACCTCGACGTCTACATCGAGGACGTCGACGATGGCGTCGACGCCGTCGTCGTCGTCGTCGACGACAACGACCTCGACGACGAGTTCAACCTTGACTGCGGCGACGTCGACGATGAGGACGGGGGCGGAGAGGACGCCAAGCAGTCCAGTCCAGTCCTCCCTTCATCCACCTCGACCCACGCCCCTCCTTCCGCCCTCCTCGCCCCTCGTTCCTGGAGGGACAACAGCAAGCATAAACATAAACATGATACTTAGGAGGTCTGCGCGGATTTCTTGGACCCGCGCTGGGCCCCCTAACTGGAGCACGCAGCGCGCCAAGGTCAGGCGTCGGCGAGGCCTTGAATAGTGGGACCTGGTTTAGTGATGTGTACGGGGGATACCCCCCCGCCCCGTTCCACTAACGGCTGCCGTCGCCCGAAGAAACACCAGCCACGGCAGACCTGGTTTAGTGATTATGGCCAACTTGTGGGGTCTCGGGGCCCAATCACTAACCGGCTCCCCTTACCTGGGGTCCTGGCGATCCCCGACAGGAGCGGCGCTAGAGGCGCCGCCGGCGGGGCCCAGCGCCTCCAAGTGATCCGCGCGGACCTCCGAAGGTCTCTGCGCACGGGCCACATGGAAACAGTCTGACTGGGGAGCGCGACGGCGCCCCTTGCACCTATCGGCGACAAGCGAGAGGGGAACTCAGAAGGAGAAGGCATGGTGAGACGGCGGCGGAGCTTCTCAGTCTGGCCTTCTGAAAGGTTGTTGTGTCTTCGGGGAATGCTTAGAAAACTTCCCAAAGGCTGGGGGACTTCCGAGCCTTCTGAGAGGGCCCACCCCTTCTCACTTTCTCCCATCGCTCGCCGTCGAACCAAGAATCTGACGAAACTCCCCCTCTACAGATCCCAGTCTGGTTTCTATACCGAGTCGTCCTCTCGACTGTCCCCAGGCTCAGCCAGCGCCACCTAGAAAGCCGAGAACTGCCAAAACAGTCGTGTTTGGCGTGTGTCTTTACATGCTTCTGGCCACGACGAGGCCGCAGGCGAGAGACCCAACTTGGGCGCGGCGTTTTCTTTATACGTGAAAGTACGTGCGCGGAGGGGGGGACCCGACACGCGCCTGGCGCGTGCGCGCGGGGCACGTACTCTCACGTGTCCACGGCCCACGGCCCCGATCGAGGGACCCAATCAAGCGGGCAAGATTCTCTACAAGAGAAACACCTGCGCGGGGGGGAACACAGCATGCGCCTGGCGCGTGCGCGCGGGGCATGTGTTCTCACGTGCCCACAACCCCAAAGGGGGGAGCCAACTTGGGCGCGGCGGAGCCTCTAAACGTGCCAATGCGTGCACGGAGGGGGGGGACACAACATGCGCCTGGCGCGTGCGCGCGGGAGGGGACCCAACATGCGCCTGGCGCGTGCGCGCGGAGCACGTGTTCTCACGTGTCCGCTGCCCCCAGGGGGGGGGGGAACCCAACTTGGGAGCGCCTGAAATCTTACACGTGACAAGACGTGCGCGGAGGTTGAGGAGACCCAACATGCGCCTGGTGCGTGAGCGCGGGGCAAGAGCGTTCTCATGTGTCCACGGCCCTCAACAGGGGACCCAACTTGGGCGCGGCGGATTCTCTACACGTGACAATAAATGCGCGAGAGGGGGGGGGAAGGGGGGGGGACAACATGTGCCTGGCGCGTGAGCGCGGGGCACGTGCTCTCACGTGTCCACGGACCCTGGAAGGGGGGGACCAACCTGGGCGCGGCGGTGTCTCTACCTACACGTGCCAATACGTGCGCGGAGGGGGGGGACACAACATGCGCCTGGCGCGTTCGCGCGGGGCACGCGTTCTCACGTGTTCATGGCACCCAAGGGGGGACCCAACTTCGGCGGAGGAAGGAGGAAGGAGGAAGGAGGAGGAAGGAGGAGGAAGGAGGTAGGAGGAAGGAGGAAGGAGGAGGAGGAAGGAGGAGGAGCAAGAGGATAAGCAAGCAGGTCGTAATTACAGGAGGTCGTGGTTGCAGCCAAGCAGCGGGAAAGTGCTGCACGAGCGTCAGAAGAAGGTTTGACTCAAGTTCCTTACCAGTATCGCGTATCCCTCAAGTTGCATGCTGAGAAGACGTGGGGGGAGGTGCAGAGGAGACAGCTTTTCGGGCATGCAAGAGCATCCCAGCCGCGCCAGGTGCGCGATGAGATGTCCGACGATTCAGGCAATGGCTGAGACGACCCCACCGCGCAAGGGCCGTGCCCGTCCTACTGGTGACGAGGAGGGGAAGAAGAAGGAGGAGAAGGATGAGGAGGAGCAGCAGCAGCAGCAGCAGCGAGCAGGAGCAGGAGGAGAGGACAGGAGAGAGGAGCAGGAGAAGGAAAAGGAGGAGGAAAGGAGGAGGACGAGGACGAAGAGGACGAGGAGAAGGAGACGGGGGAGGAGGACGACGACGGAAGGCCGTAGAGGTGAAGGAGGAGAGGGACGAGGAAGCGGATAGGAAGAGCTGGATGAGGTTCAGGAGGAGAAGGAGAAGGAGACGGAGGAGGAGGAGGAGGAGGAGGAGGAGGAGGAGGAGGAGGAGGAAGGGGAGGAAGACCACAACGGGAGGCGAGCAGGCACTCTTTGCTGGAGGTCCGCGCAGGGCCCCAGCGCCCAGTCCCCCACCTCCTCGCGCTGCGACACATCTGGCTCCGATGCAGTGGCGACGTCCAAGAGGAAGACAAGGACACCAGCATAGAACCTCGGAGGTCCGCGCGGATTCCTCGGATCGGCGCTGGGGCCCCCTGGCAGCGCCTCCGGCGCCACCCCTGGCGCCCTCTGCGCTCCAGGGAGGGGGGCCCAGCGCAGATCCAAGTAATCTGCGCGAAACTCATGAGTCCTATGTTTGCGTCATTGCTTCTTCCCCGAGATTCGGCGCCATGCTCCGACACCACCTGCGGCAGGTTCGTGTCGTGGCGACCCAGGCGTTGGTTTCTGAAAGCACGTGGATCATTAGATCTTGAATTATCGGCGGCTCTTTGGTCACCAGACCGCTCCATATTGGCCGACTCTGGGTTACTGGCGGTGTTCAACCTTGAACGCTGCGGCGGGGTCGCTGCCGCGTCGACACGACGCGAACTTATTGTGGGCGTCCAAGAGGGAGGCGTCCAAGAGGGGGTGCGGCAAATCATGACCCCATGCACGTGCGCGCCCCAGAGGGGTTCAAGGGACGTGTTGAAAGAAGAGAAGAGGGCCATGAACTCCAGGGAGATATCATGGCCCCGGCCACGATCTCGTATCCATCCCCTCTGGGGCCCTAGTCATCACCCCCGTTCTGGCCGCCCACGAGAAGAGTGGCGGGAGGTTTTTGCAAATTTGCAACCTCCAGAGGCTCTCACCGGGCAACGGGGCCGTCAGAAGACGGCTCAGGGGGGCAGGCCGGTCCCCAGGAAGGGATCCAGACCTCTGGGGTCACGCTGGTGGGGTGTCTGGCAATTGTCGGCCTCTGGGGGCCCTCACCGGGCCCCCGGACCGTCAGAAAACGGCTCAGGCAAGAAACCCTGTCCTCGGGAAGGGGTCCAGACCTCTGGGGTCACGACGGGAGGTGTTTGGCAATTGTCGGCCTCTGGGGGCCCTCACCGGGCCCCGGGACCGTCAGAAAAGGCTCAGGGGGATAAGCCAGTCCCACGTAATGGAAAAATCCCGTCCTCGGGAAGGGGTCCAAACTTCTCAAAAGCCACGTGACAAGAGAAGCATGACGTCGAAGTCAGGGGACGTTGTGGCTTTCTCACAACTGGAGGTCTGGACCCCCCCCTCCCCATCACCGGCTTCGCATCCCGAGACGTTTTCTGACGGGTCCGGAACCCGGTGAGGGTCTCCAGAAGCCGATTCCGTCATGATGTTTTCGCAGCGAGAGGAGGTAAACGGCGCTGGGGGCGCCGCCAGGGGGCGCCGATCCAAGGCATCCGCGCGGACCGCCGAAAGTTCATGCTTGTACAATGTTCCTTCCCCGTCCCGCTCTCACTGGCCGGGCCGACGGTCGTCGACGGACTCCTGAAGCCCCAGGCATCCGACGATGTTTAATGTTCAATCGCGGCGTTGTTACTCAGCTTCGGCCTCTGAAGGCAATTCTGGGGACCCAGGGCCACATTGCTCGCAGGTGGAAAAGATGTGTTGCTTTATTACTCGCGGTAACGCCAGTGACTGCCCCTGCCTTCCCCTCCCTAGTCACGTCACGATTCCCCGCGGCGCCGCCTGGGCGCGAATCGCGACGTGGCCGGCCCCCTCGCCCCCATTAACGCCAGGGAATCAGAAAAAAAAGCTATCAAAGCTGTCCTGGCGCCCTCCCCGGGGCCACTTTTTCGAGCCCTGGGAAAGGCTCCAGGAGGACGAATATCTACAAAATCTGCGTCCTGATTTCTGTCAAGACGTCGCATGTCGCATGTCTGGGAACCTGTCACTGGCGAGGGGGTTGAGACCTTCTGGGGGCCGCGGAATGAAAAAAAAAAAAAAAAAAAAAAAAAAAAAAAAAAAAAAAAAAAAAAAAAACCTCGCCGGATATCTCTGGCTGGGAGGCCGGGAGGGCGCGCCAGGTGGCGCGAGAGGCCTCGGCGGCTGGCGGCGGCATCGGTGGCCGCCGCCGCCGCCAAGAGGACGAGGGAGTGCAGAGGGCGGGGCGGATTCGGAGTCGGAATGGGAGCGATGTGCCGAGACGGGTATCGCAGACTGCTCGTATCGCACGGACACACACGTCTCTCTCTCTCTCTCTCTATTTCTCGTTATCGTTTTTGTTTATTCCCAACCATCCTGTGGTGTTGGGTCCTCGTTTTGAAGAGACGGTGCCCGCGTCCTCTCCTCTCCTCCTCTCCTCCTCTCCTCCTCCTCCCCCTCCTCCTCCCTCCTCCTCCCTCTCCTCCCTCCTCTCTGCGTTTCACCCACCCATTACAGCGCTTCGTGGCTCCATAGGGAGCTCCACCGAAGGCCCCAGTGGGGGTGTTCGCATGCGGTTCCCCCACCCAGGGCAGCGTTTCGTGGCCCCATAGGGAGCTCCACCGAAGGCCCCAGTGGGGGTGTTCGCATGCGGTTCCCCCACCCAGGGCAGCGCGTTCCACCGAAGGCCCCAGTATGCGGTTCCCCCACCCAGGGCAGCGTCCAGGGAGCTCCACCGAAGGCCCCAGTGGGGGTGTTCGCATGCGGTTCCCCCACCCAGGGCAGCGTTTCGTAGCCCCATAGGGAGCTCCACCGAAGGCCCCAGTGGGGGTGTTCGCATGCGGTTCCCCCACCCAGGGCAGCGTTTCGTGGCCCCATAGGGAGCTCCACCGAAGGCCCCAGTGGGGGTGTTCGCATGCGGTTCCCCCACCCAGGGCAGCGTTTCGTAGCCCCATAGGGAGCTCCACCGAAGGCCCCAGTGGGGGTGTTCGCATGCGGTTCCCCCACCCAGGGCAGCGTTTCGTGGCCCCATAGGGAGCTCCACCGAAGGCCCCAGTGGGGGTGTTCGCATGCGGTTCCCCCACCCAGGGCAGCGTTTCGTAGCCCCATAGGGAGCTCCACCGAAGGCCCCAGTGGGGGTGTTCGCATGCGGTTCCCCCACCCAGGGCAGCGTTTCGTGGCCCCATAGGGAGCTCCACCGAAGGCCCCAGTGGGGGTGTTCGCATGCGGTTCCCCCACCCAGGGCAGCGTTTCGTGGCCCCATAGGGAGCTCCACCGAAGGCCCCAGTGGGGGTGTTCGCATGCGGTAGGCTTCCCAAAGGCCGAAGGCCCCCGTGGGGGTGTTCGCATGCGGTTCCCCCACCCAGGGCAGCGTTTCGTGGCCCCATAGGGAGCTCCACCGAAGGCCCCAGTGGGGGTGTTCGCATGCGGTTCCCCCACCCAGGGCAGCGTTTCGTGCCCCATAGGGAGCTCCACCGAAGGCCCCAGTGGGGGTGTTCGCATGCGGTTCCCCCACCCAGGGCAGCGTTTCGTGGCCCCATAGGGAGCTCCACCGAAGGCCCCAGTGGGGGTGTTCGCATGCGGTTCCCCCACCCAGGGCAGCGTTTCGTGGCCCCATAGGGAGCTCCACCGAAGGCCCCAGTGGGGGTGTTCGCATGCGGTTCCCCCACCCAGGGCAGCGTTTCGTGGCCCCATAGGGAGCTCCACCGAAGGCCCCAGTGGGGGTGTTCGCATGCGGTTCCCCCACCCAGGGCAGCGTTTCGTAGCCCCATAGGGAGCTCCACCGAAGGCCCCAGTGGGGGTGTTCGCATGCGGTTCCCCCACCCAGGGCAGCGTTTCGTGGCCCCATAGGGAGCTCCACCGAAGGCCCCAGTGGGGGTGTTCGCATGCGGTTCCCCCACCCAGGGCAGCGTTTCGTAGCCCCATAGGGAGCTCCACCGAAGGCCCCAGTGGGGGTGTTCGCATGCGGTTCCCCCACCCAGGGCAGCGTTTCGTGGCCCCATAGGGAGCTCCACCGAAGGCCCCAGTGGGGGTGTTCGCATGCGGTTCCCCCACCCAGGGCAGCGTTTCGTGCCCCATAGGGAGCTCCACCGAGGCCCCAGTGGCTGCTCTCGCATGCGGTTCCCCCACCCAGGGCAGCGCTTCGTGGCCCCATGGGGAGCTCCACCGAAAGCCCCCGTGGCGCAGTTCGCATGCGCTTCCCCCACCCAGGGCAGCGTTTCGTGGCACCATAGGGAGCTCCACCGAAGGCCCCAGTGGCGCAGTTCGCATGCGGTTCCCCCACCCAGGGCAGCGTTTCGTAGCCCCATAGGGAGCTCCACCGAAGGCCCGCCCCGGTGGCGCAGTCCGCACGCGGTTCCCCCATCCAAGGCAGCGCTTCGTGGCCCCATAGGGAGCTCCACCGAAAGCGGCACCCACAACGCGTTACCAACAATTGCTTATGGTTGGAGTCCGCATGCGGTTCCCCCATCCAAGGCAGCGCTTCGTGGCCCCATATGGAGCCCCACCGAAAGCGGCACCCACAACGCGTTACCAACAATTGCTTATGGTTGGGTCTTTCGCCAGGATAATTTCCTATCTTTTGTTTGTCTCTCTCTCTCTCTCTCTGAATACATCGATACACATGTATACACATTGACTCATAATCGGACCGAGAACGGTGTACCCAAACTGTCATCACACAATGCACATACGCAACACTGACGCGTATGCACATATTTGCACTTCTATACATATATACATATGCACATATATATATATGTATATATATAAATGTAGAGAGATATTAAAAGCACGCGCGCGCTTCGCGCGCGCTTAGGTTCTAGCGCAGT
This sequence comes from Prorocentrum cordatum, assembly GCA_963575745.1. Taxonomy (NCBI): domain Eukaryota; class Dinophyceae; order Prorocentrales; family Prorocentraceae; genus Prorocentrum; species Prorocentrum cordatum. The sequence continues at coordinate 560,080 of CAUYUJ010016715.1, forward strand.
CCAAGCCAACCTCACAAGATCGGATGAGGATGGACATCATCCCGCAAGGGTCACCATATGGGAGCGCACTTCCTGGTGGATACTTCAGGAGGCGCTGAATAAGGCTCCAGGAAGTCGCGCAAGGAACCCAAGAGGAGGACCCAGGGCAGCCTAAGGGGGGATGCCCGAGAACCCCTAAGAGCCTGTCAAAACCATGCTGGGAGTCTTTTTGGTACCTTTGGGGGACGTTCTTGGAGGACTCCTGGCGGGTTCTGAGGGGTGGGGCATCTCCGGTCTTTGTTGGTGGTCTCCTGGTGGCCCCTTACGACTTTTTAGGAAAGCTTTGGGGGCCTCCCCGGGGCTCTTGGCAACTGGGCTCGACATGTCGGTTTGGATCGCCGTTTTTGCCCCTGTTTTGGAGCTGTCTTGAAAGCCGCTTGGGCCGTCGTGGCGACATCTGGGGCCGTCTTGGCGCTCTCTTGCGTCTTATTCGGGCCGTCGTGGAGACCTCTTGGGTTGTCTTGGTGCTGTCTTGAGGACCTCTTGGGCCGTCTTCTAGCGTTGGGAAGCCGGAACAGCATGAGGGGGGCGAGGAGAGGAAGGCGTGAACGAGAGACGATGGGGCAGGGAGGAGGGAACATGACGCAGCGGGGAGGAGGCAAGCGGAGAGGAAGGAAAAGGATGTGATGTCAATCGGGAGACTCAAAATAACCAAGAACAGGAGAGATAACAAGGACAACGGACAACGACGGATGGGGAAACCGAAAATAACTCTGGGCCACGCACGCCACAGCCTGGGACAAGAGGGCACGGGGGGGATGAGTGGGAGAGGAAGGAGGACGTGCAACGGGAGACGCAGAAGAACCAAGAGCAATGGAGAGATCCGGGAGAACGAACAGCGAGGGGTGGGGGAGATGGAAACGCAGGAAGGAGGCGCAGAGACGAAGGCGTGAAGGAGAGACGGGGAGGAGGCAGGGAAAAGGATGCAGCGGGGAGGAGAGACGAGAAGAGAAAGGAGGTGGCTGTAGAACGGGAGGCGCAGGAGAACGAAGAACAAGAAAGAGAGATCAAACAGAACGGACAACAAGGGATGGGAAAAACGGAAACGCACTCGGGGACACGCCAAAGTCTGGGACATGAGGACACAAAAGGATTTGAGGGATTTCCCTACCACATGGTGGAGCAGGATGCTGGGCGAGGGAGTCAGAGGGAGGAAAGAATGACAGAGAGATAGGGGTGAGGGATGGAGACGTAATGGCATGAGGGAGGCGGTAAGACGAAGGCGTGGAGGAGAGACGAGGTGGAGGGAGGGACAATGACGCAGCGGGGAGGAAGGAGGCGGAGAGGAAGGAGAAGGATGTGAAACGTGAGACGCAATAATCCCAAGAGCAAGAGATATATCAAAAAGAACGGACAGCGAGGGATGGGGAAAACGGAATCGCACTCGGGGGCACGCAGAAACCTGGGACAGGCGGGAACTGACGAGGGGGTCGACGTTGAAAAGCAAGGATTTGATGGCATTCATTCTTCTCAAATTGGCTATGGAGGCCCCACGAACACCCATGATTGCCCCAAGAAGCCTCCAAGAACTCAGGGGAAGCCCTCTACGGCCCACACTTATTGAAACAACTAAGAAACCTGTATGACCTGTGTTCTCGCATTTCCGCCTCCGATGCGCTTCCGAAGCTTGCGCATGCCCCAAAGAGCCGCTCGGGGCGCCTCTTGGGGGCATCTCGGAGCTCTCATGGGGCCTCTTGCGAGCTGTTGAGGGCCTCTCTGGGCCCTCTTCGGCGCTGGGTGCCTGCGGGGCGGCTCCTGGGAGCTCGTTGGGGCCTGCTCGGAGCGTTTTGGCAACTTCGGTGGTGCCCCTTCGGGCGTCTTGCCTCAGGGCGTCTGGGGAGGGGGCCCTTGGGGCCTCTTGGGGGCCTCCTGGGACTTCCTGGGGTTGTACTCGGGGCCTCTTGGGGCCTCTTGGGGGCTTTCTTGGTGGGATCCTGTGGCCTCCTGGGGGCGTCTTGGGGCCGAAGGCTTAAAGTATCCGTTCAGGTACTCCCTCTGGGCCCCCTCTTGGGGCTCTCTTGGGCCGTGTTGGAGCCCTGTAGGTAGCCTCTTGGGCCGTCTTGGAGCGATCTTGGAGGCCTCGCGGGCCGTCGTAGATGCTCTGAAAGCTGCAGGGACGAATCGTCGAAAATTATACGTCTCTTGAACGGAATGGGGCCACTTCTGCCTCTTGAGGCTCTCTTGGGAGTCCTTTTGTGAGCCTCTTGGGGCATCTTTGGGGCCTCCTGGGCCGTCTTGAGGCCACCTTGAGCGTCTTGGACCGATAGTTCGACGAGCTGGAGCCGCCTGGGAGCAATTTGAAAACATGCCGCACGTACCCAGGAGGGCCAAGAGCCGCCCTAGAAAGGGGCCAAATGCCGGGTACTCAATGCAGGGCTCCCCGGGCCCCCCTCCCCATTCATTCATACATATAGAGTGAGATGGATACACATACATGACTGAACCCAGAAATGCTGTCATCTCTTGGGGACGGTTCCGCAGGCCTTCCGCCTGCTTCCGCCAACGGAGGCGGCCTCGTTTTTATTCCGCCGCCGTCCGCCTTCTTCCGCCAAGGCAGAGATGCCAATTCATTCGGTCCTCGAAGGCGAAACCTTTTTCTGGCACGCCTCATCGATTCCGATCATGGGGCCGTCCAGAGAAGAGGCCTACGGGGGATCTATGGCGTGCAGAGAGAAGGATCCCTTTCCTCTGCACTGGGTTATCTTGTGCCCGTGGGGCGTCCTGGATGACCTTTGTCCCCCAAATGTCCCCATGGTGTGGTGCATCGTCAGGAGAAGAGGCTTTGCACATTGGAGGAGGAAGTGGTGGTAGATGGGCAGGATGATGAGCAAGAGGAGAAGGATGAAGAAGGAGGATGAAGATTAGCAGCAGCAGGAGCAGGAGGAGTAGGAAGAACAGCAGGAGAAGGAGGATCAGCGGAATGCAGAGCTGGAGAGACAACGACAAGGAAGTAATCTTGTCCAGATATGAAGCACACACTGGGGGCAAGAGGGCCATTTTGAACGACGGGAGCACTGCATCGACCTGAAATGCGCCAAACTATGCAGCGGAAACACAAATAATGAAGGGCCGACAACGCTCCGAACAAGATCACCAAACGACATACACCATAATCAAACCACACGTGCGAGCGGTTCGGAAGAGGCGGGGGAAACTCCGCACAGTAATTGTCAGGGGGGAGGGGTGTAGTACTCGTAGTGTGTAATCATTCGCGTGCTAATGGGGGATCAGACTTCTGGGGGTCAGAGTCAGGAAGGGCAAACTCGGGAAAACATATTATCTGAGAGGAGGACACAATCCATGAGGAGAACAGGGGGCGGAGGGATGCAGACGGAGAAACTGGAGGAGGCAGGACGAGGACGAGGAGGGACGAGCAGGAGGAAGCAGAGGAGGAGGAGCACTGGCCACAGAGAGGCGGGGGCCGGGCGCGGCCGCACGGCATCCCAAGCCAACGGCGTCGGGGAAGGGCGCGCGGCAGACCAGCTCGAGGGGTGGCGGGCGAGCTGCCGCGCGCACGAGCACGGTCGCACGGCGCCGTGCTGCACGCGGCAGCCAGCTGCAACACGGCTGCGTTGGGAGCCGAATGAGCCTGGCTTGGGCGAGTCAGAGCGCAACCCATAGGCAAGGTCGCTGCAATCATCTGTTGTCGGCGGGCGGTGGCAGCGGGGAGATGGATGAGCCGGAGGGGAGGAGAAGGCTCAGGCGTTATAGGAGGGAAGAAGCTGGAGCGAGGGGCGGACATATGGCGGAGGGAGGAACGAAGAAACACTGGGGAAGGGAGGAAGGTTGGGGATATGGGCGAGAGGAGGACGGGGAGACCTTGATATCCGACGTCGCGGGAAAGACACAGCATCGCATAAAACACACGACCACAATCCTCGCCGAGGCCGATCGATCCGTGGACCCAGGCAACATCGGCCCCTGGACCCCTCCCAGGGCCCGTCCTGGCACGTGATCCGAGCCGCGCCAAGCCGTGGCGACGAGTAAGCGTCGAAACTCCCCCGAAGCTCTGGCAACAAAGAAGCCGTCACCGCTGTCGTCGTCCACTCGGGGGCACCCTGGAGCCTATGGACACAAGGGCGCATCCATCGTGATACCAAGAGGAGCACTGCACAATGTACGCAAGGGCTTCCCTGGCCACGGTGAGCCGCAGCCAGGACCTGGATTTTAGGAATGCCCTGGGAACCAGATAGAAGAAGACGAGCACTACATATACATAAACTTTTTTGCGCTCCACGCGGATTTCTTGGATCCGCGCTGAACCCCCCTCCCTGGCGCGCTCCGCGCACCGAGGGCGGCGCCGGAGGCGCCGCCGGGGGGGGGGGGGGGCAGCGCGGATCCAAGAAATCCGCGCGGAGCGCCAAATGATTATATGTTTATGCCGTTGTGTTATTCTTCGAGCCTCTCCTGAGCCCCAGTGAGGGGCAACGATAGGGGGGGATGCATCGACCTGGAATCGGCGATACATCGCCGATAGATCGGCGACAGGCCTCCGATAGTGAATTCGCACCTTCCTGGGCAGGTTGGGGCTATCGGGACCTTATCGGCGATCAATGGGCGATTGGGGTCGATGCATCCCCCCCTATGCCTATCCCCCCCCTATCGCTGCCCCTGACCTGAGCCCCAAGCGGTCCTGGTTGCCGCAGCTTGACAGGTGCCGCTGCTCCCCGCGTGCTGGCCAGGAGTTCGGGGCGAGGCTGGCCGTGGCGACGCGAGAGAAGGCTCTGCAGGGCGCGAAGCGGCAGCGGTCTCGGCAGCGGTCCCCTTCCCCCTCCTCCTCCTCCTCCTCCTCCTCCTCCTCCTCCTCCTCCTCCTCCTCCTCCTCCTCCTCCTCCTCCTCCTCCTCCTCCTCCTCCTCCCCCCCTTCCCAGGCATCCGCCGATCGGTTTTGTTCCGTCCTTCACCCCACGCGGAGCACCCGGCTGCTACACACGGGGCAGTCTTTGAGCCCCAAAGCCGCTCTCGGTGGCCCCCCGGGGTCCGACCACGGGCCCCAGAGGTCGAGATCAGGAAACAACGCCAGACTGTGGGGAGGGCAACTCCCACCAGCCCTCTGGGTCGTGAGTGGCTTAGTGGGCTTCTTCTGCCAACCCCCTTTTTCCCCTTCGGGCAAGGCTTACCCCTCCCCCTCCCCCCTCCCCCTGGGTCTGGACTGGGCCTTCTGCGAGGGGTTGAAGCGTCCAAGATGGCCTCGGTGAGGAAACCAAATCATTATATACTTGTACGAAGGTGTTGGCCAAATGTTGGCCTCCTGGGGGAGGGCCTGATTGGAGAGCTCCCCTCCTTTGATCGATCTCCTCCAAGATGGCCCCAAGATGGTCCAATTCCTCCTCCCCCTCCTCCTCCTCCTCCTCCTCATCATCATCATCATCATCATCCTCCTCTTTCTCCTCCTCGTGTTCCTCCTCCTCCTCCTCCTCCGCCTCCTCCTCTTCCTCATCCGCCTCCTCCTCCATCTTCCCCCTCTTGGGGGACCACCACGTCTTGCCCAGCCCTTCATTCCACTGCATTCTCCCCCACATCCTTACCCAAGGCAACTCGTCGGGGCATCGTTTCTGAATGGGCTGGTGGGGCTACTTTTGGTTAGCAGGCGCTCGATCGAACGCCGAGCGTGCTACGGCGGGCCGCGCCAGTAGAGAAGGCAAAAGCAGCGCTGACAACGGCGCGCGAGCCGCGGTACCAACCAGGCGAACAAGCAGACGAGCGTGCGGGTGACGAAGACCACGTGGGCGCGGCGAGCACGGGGACCGGGAAGCATAGGAAGAAAGCGAAGAAGACGCAGAAGGGAACGGAGGAGGATGCGTGCAAAAAGCTCGCCGCGTGCCGGTGGTAGACGCAGCCAAACTGGCGCGAGAAGGCGACCAGGTGGCAGAAGAGAAACACCGTGAAGCAGTACGCCGAGAAGTAGGCGGACGACCCGAGTAGTGGACAAGCAGGAACAGGCGACCGTGCCAGACGGCAGTGCCGCCCAGTAGCCGATACCGAGCAACCCAAGGGCCAACCTTGCCGTACAGGTAGAAATTCAGGTAGCCGAGAACCGACACCGAGGGCCCCGCGAGCGCGAACCAGAACATAAAGCTGGTCGGCACGAGCTGACTTGCAAGTGAAGACGCTCACAGGTGAGCGTCCAGCGGCTGGTGGGGATACTTGTTTGATCGCGAACGTAGCGACAAATCGCTCGGCGTCAAGTCGAAGCGCGGCTAACGAGCAGCAGACTAAATCAGGCACTAAGCGCGCGGCTGGTAGGGTTACGCGAAACGACTACGAACATGTACCGATACTGCCACTCTCCGGACCTCTCCTGAACCAGAATTTCGAATCGAATTCAGCCGTGGCAACGAGAGCCCTCCAGAACAAGCAGCGCCATCGGTACAATGACATTCATCCCCTGAGACCGAAAACATCAGATCGTCACATCTGGGCATCTCGGAGCCTGGAGGGAAAGAAGACGGAGACTGTCTGTGATGACGATGACCAAGATTGAACGCGGCAACGTCGCGCCAATCTTGGTCATCGCCCGCTCTGGTCACCGTCGGTTTCGTGGATCGACCGCGCGACTCGACGGCGGCTGGCGCGGACCACGACCAAGATCGGCGTCGGCAAGATCCCAGGACACCTCGGCCGGGGCCGTCTTGCTTCCTCCCTCGAGAGCCGTGGCTCCTTCATGTGCTCCTCCCAGTCCTCGTCGGTCGGCCACTGGGGGCGCGCGCCCTCGAGGGCGACGGCCGCGGGCGGCTCCTCCTCCCGGCTGCACGCAGGGAGTAGCGGCCGTAGGCCCGCCCGGGACAGGGGTGACATCTAGTGCGCGGCTGCAGCAAAAGTTATCTGAATTACACCAGAGAGAAGCCCCAATCAGTAGATAGTTTGATGAGATCGATGGTGAGATCGATTGAGTGAGATGAATAATGAGATCGATCATGAATCGTGGGATCGATAAAGAGATAGATAAGGAAATCGACCAGGAACCCAAGAAACCCTGAACCCACTGAAATCGGCCTGTAACCGAAAACACGGAACCCTGGGAACGGGAACCCCGGAACCCAGCCTGCTACCAAAAGTCGGCGAGAAACTTTCGCCAGATCTTTCAGCTTCTGCTAGGACCCCTTCAGTGCAAGCACTGATTGGGGAACAAAGGGCATAAAAACAGAGGTTCTTTCCTCCGAGGCGGGCATTCCAATCCCCGGGTCGTGTTTCCACGGCTCTGGGTCTAGAAAACGACGTCCAGATGCCAACAACGTTGAGAAGCGCACCACCCACTATGTTGTGGCGTCGCCCAGATCTGAGTGCTCACCCGGAGAAACAGCACACATGCACATAAGCTTTCGTAGGTCCGTGCGGATTTATCGGATCGGCGCTAGACCCTCCCACCTTGCGCGCAGAGCGCGCCGACTCCGCCAGGGGGTCCAGCGCCGATCCAAGAAATGCACGCTCCAAGAAATGCACGCGGACCGCCATGCTCACGCCGATTGTTCTATTCTTCTGCTCAATCATATTCATGTTCATAGTATTATTCTTCTCATTGTTATTACGTATCAGTATACTTCTGATTATTCGTATTAGTTGTATTCATTTTTCGTTGCGGTTAGTATAATTCGTATGTCTTCTTGTTCTCATGCGCGCAGGCCAGTGCTGGGGGGCCCCTTTGTGGTAGCACTCGTGACTGCGCACAGACCGCCCCCGAGGCAGTCCCCAGACTGTAGCCTGGCGCGGTCGCGATACCCCAGCGCCGCCTTGGGCGGCGCCCCTGGGGCGCCGGGCTCGGGGCCCCAGGGTTCGGGTGCCGGGACCGCCCTGGACTACTCGGGGGGGCCAATTGAGGCCAGGCGGGGCCACCTCAGGGGGCTGTGTCTGCGCGCAAGCCCGAGCCTTACCCTCCTGCAGGGCCGTCCTTTCCACGGCGACGGCAGAGTCCGACCGAATCGGCAACGACACCGAAACCGCCCGAACCGATAGGCCGCAAGCAACCCACTCAGGAGGTAGCAGCGGCGCGGCATCGGCAGTTCGACCGACGGAACCGGGCCGACCGAGCGCAATCGACTGCGACGCAGCCGAGCCGACCGAACCGCGAACACCCTTGCCCTGGGCTTGGGCCCGCACCCGAAGAGGCCGCTCTCTGGAGAGGCGTCGTGTTTTTCTTTTTTTGTTATCTCTCTCTCTCTCTATCTCTGTCTCTCTTCCGCGTGCGGCCGATCGTCCTCGTCGCCGGGCAGCAACTCCCGCAGCAGCGCCGGCAGCTCTTTTCGCGGCAGCCCACCCACGCCAGCGCCCATGCCTGGGGGGCGGGGCCACGCCACGCCCAGCGATCTTCGCCGCGGCACACCCAGCGATCTCCGCCACGGCCCTCCTCGGAGACGGCTCGGGATGAAGAGCCAGCCCTGTGGAAAGGAGGGGGGCTTCTGGGGACCCTGAATTTCGGAGGAGGGTCACTCGAGACAACGGCAGCTCTCCCGCCCGGCCCCCTCCTGGAGTCCATCCCGACCCGCTTTCGAGGCGGATCAGGCGGTGGCGACCAAACGCCGTCATGAGGAGACCTCGTCGCGGCGGCGCAACGTTCCCGGGGGCCCGGCATGAGCAAAATCAGGACATCGGATGTCTGGATTATGTCACGCAGCACGTCGCGAAAACATACGCGAGGCACTCGTTTTGCGCCCGCGGGCCGCGGCATGGCGCTCGGCCGGACTGGTGCTGCTGGCCACCTCTGAGTGCCGAGTCGCACTGCGCACGAAACGCACAAAACACAAATTGATGGAAAACAAGCCAAGGCGACGGCGACCCTGGATGGTATTCAAGCCCAGTCGATCAGCCGATCAGCCGATCAGCGGCCGAGCAGCCGATCAGCCGATAAGAGTGATGGGCCGATCGGCGGCTCGGCCCCTCATCAGTTTATCGGCGTATCGAATGCTCGACCCCCCTACTGTACTTCCTCATCGGTCTCCTCCTCCTCCTCCTCCTTCTTCGTCTCATTCTCACCGCGGTTGTTGCGGCCGTGACAAGCTCACCCGACACAATGACAGGGAGACAGAGAAGTAGGGAGGAGGAGGCAGGAGGGAGGACAAACAGGGGAGAGCCTTCCAACTCCTTCTAACCCCACCAGCCATTTGGGCAAAGATAGTCTAACGAGTTCGTCCTTTCCTCTTCCGAATACTCTTTTTTCTTAGGGGAAGGGTACCCTCCCCCTCCCCTCCCTAAGGTTTTTTTGGAGCGGGTCGCGAAGTCTCAGGGCGCTCAAGAGGCCCCAAGATGGCTTCAAGAGGGGGTCTGATGTTCCAAGATGGCCTCTAAGACGGCTCAAGATAGCCGACGATTGTTCAAGACAGCTTCTGACATACCTCCAGGATGCCTGACGAGGGCCACAAGACGGTTCCAAGTGCTCTCAGAGCCCCCATCAGGACCCCCCCGCGAGGCCAAAATATTTGAACAACCTTCGGAAAGTCAATGTGTTGTGACTTCTCGCACTTTCGCGTCCGATGCGGTCTTGCGGCCTCAAGATGGCTCCGGAATGGTCTAGGAGAGGCCCAAAGGAGGCCAAGAGGCTCCCCCAAACGGCCCGAAGAGTGCCCAAGAGCGGCCCAAGAGCGCCCCAAGAGGGCCCGAATAGGCGAAATTGATGGTCCCTGGGGAGGAGGCAAATCGAAGACCCCCTCTTTTGACCGATAGCCTCCAAGATGGCCTAAAGAGGCCCTCCAGGGCTCCGAAGACAGGCCCAAGAGGGCCCCGAGACCCCCCAAAGGAGCCCCACGGAAAGGCAATGATCCCCAAAAGAGCCCCGGGCTCCCAAAGTCTACGTTGAACGCTCTGTCCTCGTGCTCGTTGTCCTTCTCCTCCTCCTCCTCCTCCTCCTCCTCCTCCTCCTCACCCATTTCTTCTCCGTGTAGATAACTCCTCCCTGTCGCACCCCGAGGCCAGTTTTTAGGGCGGGCCGGGCGTTTCGCCTGAGACTTCCTCACTATTTATGATTCTGAAACTTAGGAAGTAACAGCAGCTTGACAGATGGAGGGCGGGTCTTTTTCAAAATGTGGCTCTCAGTTCAGCGACGCGCACATTCTTTATACACATTTGCAAGAGCATCACGGATTGACGGCGGGTGGCTTTCAAAATGTGGCTCTCTCATCAGCGCCGCGCACATTCGTTTTCAAAATTTGCACGAGCTTCACGGATTGGGGGCGGCTGGCTTTCAAGACGTGGCTCTCACATTAGCGCCGCGCACATTCGTTTTCAAACTTTGCAAGAGCTTCACGGATTGAGGGCGGGTGGCTTTCAAAATGTGGCTCTCGCCTCAGCGCCTGCGCATTTGTTGCAACAGTTTGCAAGAGCTTCGCGGATTGAGGGCGGCTCCTTTTCAAAATGTGGTTCTCTCCTCAGCGCCGTGCACATTCGTTTTCAACATTTGCAAGAGCCTCACGGATTGAGGGCGGGTGGCTTTCAAAATGTGGCTCTCTCCTCAGCGTCGCGCGCATTCCTTTTCAAAATGTGCAAGCGCTTCACGGATTGAGGCCGGGTGGCTTTCAAGACGTGGCTCTCGCATTAGCGCCGCGCACATTCGTTTTCAAACTGTGTGAGAGCTTCACGGATTGAGGGAAGGTGGTTTTCAAGATGTGGCTCTCACACGAGCGCCGCGCGCATTCGTTGTCAACATTTGCAGGAGTCTGACGGATTGAGGGCGGTTCCTTTTCAAAGTGTGTTTTTTTGTCTTAGCGCCGCGCACATTCGTTTTCACACGTTGCTGGAATTTCACGGATTAAGGGTGGGTAGCTTTCAGAATGTGGCTCTCGCATGATCCCCGTGTGCACTCATAGGATTGAGGGCGGGTGGCTTTCACAATATGGCCCTCGCCTTAGCGCCGCGCGCATTCGTTCTCAAAATTTGCAAGAGCTTCGCGGATTGAGGGCGGCTCCTTTTCAAAATGTGGTTCTTGCCTCAGCACCGCGCACATTCATTTTCAAATTTTGCAAGCGTACCAGAACAGGTTTTTTGGAAGGTTTCAAGATTATGCGTGCGCAACATTTCTGTTGATTCGGGGTGTTGAAGTCCCAAACATGGCGTTCTGGCACGATTTCCGGATCGCCAAGACGCAGAAATCAGGTTGATACGTGGCGTTGAAATCCCGAAAACAATTTTTTGCCATGCTTCAGGATTTTCAAACGGATGTCTGTCAACAAAACAATTCCCTCGATGGAAATGAACCATTGTGGGGGTCTAGGAAGAGGGAGCTTGGAGGGAGGGTGAATTCCAACATCGTCGATGACTCTTGGTTTTGCACTGGTCCTCCTCCTCCTTCTCCTCCTCCTCCTCGTCCTTTCCCTCATATTCTTGCTTTTCCCTTTCCTCCTCTTCCTCGTCGTCGCCGTGGTGGTGGTCGTCGTCGTCTCCCTCCTCCTCCCCCTCCTCCTCATCCTGCTCCTCCTCTTCCTCCTCCTCCTCCTCCTCCTCCTCCTCCTCCTCCTCCTCCCTCGCCCCCACGCGGGCCCAAAGGATGGTCCGAAAAGGCCCTCCGGGGCCACACCCTTGCTCCGCAAGTCTCTCGGTTAAACCTGCTTGCCCGCTTTGTTTCATTGCATGTGTATCTTCGCCCCTTTCCCCGTCAACTCTCATGGGCAGTGTTTGTTAATGGGCTGGTGGGGATATTGTTTTGATCGTGAGCGCGCCGGGAGAGCCGGCCGCCGTCAAAGGTCGCAGCAATGGGCTACGAGCGAATTGCGCACCAGGGGGAGGGGGACAGGCGATGAGAGGACAGCGGAAGGAGGAACCGTCGTCTGGAGGGGAAACGCCAGGCGGAGTGCATCGCCAACATGGCAGGGAATTCTGGTTGAACGACACCGCGAGCGAACTGAAGACGCAGACCACCGGCTAGTAGACGCACCGCAAGGAACAGGCGACAGGACCAACGGTCGTTCCGTCTCAAGGTGGTGGTCGAGTCACACGCGCCGCCAGGCGTCGACCAACCCACGTGCAAGCGCTCAACAGACCAGAGTCCGGATCGCCAGACACCACCAGGAACTGGTGTCGAGACCGCGTGCCGCAACGCGGGGGGTGCGGGCGGGCGCTCGCGCACCGGGGTAGAACCGATCCAGACGACCGAAGGCAGTGGAGCGCGCCATGTGAGCGTCCAACCGCGAGCAGGATGGATCCCGCTTGGGGACCGTCGGGGAGAAACCCGCGCGGTGGGGGGTGACCGAGAGAGAGGTCAGCCGACCCCAGGCAGGTGGGGGATTGCCGTAGGCCAGGGCCGCGGGGCGGAGAGGCCGAGGCGGAGGGGCAGCAGAGGGCGGGCTGACAACCGAAAGGGACGGCCCACGCCGGCCATGCGGCAGAAGGTGGAGCCCAGGCGGCGCTTTTGTGCAGAGCATGGGCCGCTTGGCGGGGCGCCGTGGGGAAGCAGCCCACGGCAGTGAAACGACGTCTCAGACGAGTCTGAGACCCCAGGGGCAGAGGCGGGCGCCAGCGGGCGAGGAGCCACAAGCTAACCCAGTGACAAGGGCGCACTGGGAGGCGAGGCGCGCGCCGACAGCCCCAGCTGAGGCACGCGCCTGGCGGCATTGGGCGCGAAGCCAGAGCGGCCCCAGGGGGGGCCGCGGGGAGGGCGGGCGAGGGGCCCGGCAGGCAGGGGGGGAAAGAGTCCGAGGGCGGGGCGTTCGGGCGCATAGGGGCTGGCACCCGCGAGGGGGGGATGGGAGCCGCGCCGGGGACGGACGCAGAGGCGACTGACAGGCGCAAGTCTTGCGAGGCACGCAGGGAGTGCGAGGCAGGACAAGGGGGGGCGGCGAGGGCCGCAAGCGAGGGAAAGCCGAGGGGCGACTAACGGTCGCAAGTACGGGTATGGAATGGCTGAGATGGGCCGCGCACCCAGTGAGGGTCAGCGCCAGAGCAGCAGCGCTGCGGCTGCCAGTGGTGAGTAGAAGCGCGGCGTCGCAAGTAGAGGGCTCTGTCCATGGCCAGCGGGTTGTAGTCGTGGCGACGCCATGCCCGGAGGAACTCCTCGCAGGACCCTGGGTCCTGCCTGGACGGGTCTACGCAAGCGGGGCAGTTCCTGGGGGGGTGCTGGTAGCACCACTGGTGCCAGATGCCGCTGAAGTACTCCCCGAACTCTCTCTGGAGGCGCTTCACCGCGGAAGCATGGCTCTCGTCACCGATGGGGGCAAGGTCGACCTCGTTCAGGGGGGCCATGTGCATGTACCAGCCAGTGTCCGGGTCGGTCAGGCCGCTCGGGGGGGCGGTGCTGGGCCCTGAGGCAATCTGGCCTTCCGTGTACGGCCGCTGGGTACGGGCGGGGCCCCGTGACGCCCCACGGTAAGTAGTGTTGCCCCCATCTCCCCAATTTGTCCAGCCACCCCTTTCCCGGCTGTAGGCCTCGCGGTCGGAGCCGTAGGCTCTCCGAGCGCGATAGTTGTCCCACGGGCGTCCTCGGTTGTCCGCGTCGCGCGTGGCGGTCTCGCCCTGGCGGCGGTACCCCCCGGGGGGGGCGCCGGGCGCGGGAGATGTGGCCCTTCTGGAGGGGGCGTCGGCGGCCCCATCGCCTCCGATGTGAAGGGGGTCGGCCACCATGGACTCGGCGACTGGGGAGGCTGGGTTGCTGGCCTGAATGTCTGCTGGGGGGCTTGGGGCGGCATCTCCGACTGGCCGACCTGGGGTTGAAGTGGAGTCGGGTTGATGTCGACGGCGGCCGATGTCCTGGCCGGCGGCGCGGCGCTGTCGGGGGCGGGGGCGTCCTCGGGTGCCTCCGCGGGAGACATATCGGAGGCGGACTCGGTGGGTTCCGCTGGGGCGGCGCTACCGCCTGCGGGGGTGCTCAATGTTGCGCAGACTCTGCGGACAGGAGAGGCTGGTGGGGATACTTTTTGTCAGCGACCGCAGGCGAGAGCGCCAGCGGCGTGTCGAGTCAGAGCGGGCCGCGCAAAGACGAATTCACCTAAAGCCGGCTGGTGGGGATACTTTTTGAATCAGCGGCCGCAGGCGAAAGCGCCAGCGGCGAGTCCAGTCAGAGCGGGCGCGCAAAGACGAATTAACCTAAAGCGGTGGGCCAGAGCCTCACGCAGCACCTCAGCGGCGGGCCGGCGAGTGGAAAAGGCTGGCGGTAAACTGGATAACGATACTGCCAGGGTGCACGCATGCAACGCGTCGGAAGCAGCAGGCGGCCAGGGAGACCGGCGACCAGGGACTGCAGCAGACGGGGAATTAGTTGCAAGGGCGCAAGCCCCAAGACTACTACGAAGGTGCCAGGGTGGCCGCAGCCAAGTGAACCGACTGTCGTAGGTCGAGCTGGGTGCCCAGAGGGGGCGTGAGCATGGGCAAGCAGCTGGTGGGGATATTTTTGTTTGGCCAGCGGCTCCGAGGCGGCGGACACGGAGCGGAAGGCAACTGATGGGGATATTTTTTTTTTGGTCGGCGGCTCCAGGGCGAAGGACATGGAGCGGGTCAACGTCCGGGGCGCGGAACGAAGATAATTGGCCGCAGTGGCGTATGCACATGCCAGGGACAAAATGACCCTCATTGAGACGCCAGCGGCGTCGGCAGGTGACCGGCACAGACATCCCAGCGGGTGGGGACGCCAAGGCGCGGAGGGGAGAAGTCGCCCTTTCGGCGCCAAGCTCCAGCCGAACCACAAAGGAGGCGGGGCCAAATTGGACGGCGCGGCACGGAAAGAGGATCCGAATGGCCACTGGCCAAGCGATGCCACCGTGCGTGCGCAGCTGGTGGGGATACGCGTTTGGTTCGCGGCTCCAAGGCAAATGTCAGGGAGCGGACGCAGCGTCCGGGATGCGGTACGGAGCGAATTTGCGTACAGCCGCCACTGTCGACAGCCGTGCGCATCTGCAAGACATGCTCGCAGTTGCACATGCACAGTACAAAATGAACTTAATTCGCAGGCGCACGCACGTAGGCGCAGCAGCGAACCGGAGGGCACGAGCTACAAGTGCGAAGACAGCAGAATGAGTCGCCGATGGTGGTGGGGATACGCGAAGCCTGAAGAATTTCTCCGCGCTCATGCCTTCTCCTGCGCCTGCTCCTGCTCAAACTCCTCCTCCTCCTCATCCTCCTCTTCCTCCTCCTCCTCCTCATCGTTCTCCTTGTCATCGTCCTCCTCCTCCACCTCTTCCTCCTCATCCTCCTCTTCCCCCCCATCTTCCAGAACTCGGGCGCGCGCTGACGCGGGGGGTGAGGAGAAAGAGGAAGGTCCAAATCTCCCGCCAAATCCTCCCTCTGCGAGCGTGAGGGGCCGGGACGACGGCGAGGGAAGGAGGAGGCAGGATTAGTCGCCCGCTCAAAGCGAAAGACGTCACACGCGCACAGGCGGGCTTGCACAACCCGAGGCGGTGACAAATTGGCTCCGCGCAGCTGTCAAATGCTGCCCCCATCACTCTCTGTCTCTGTCTCTCTCTCGCTCTCTGTCTCTCTCCCCCTCTCCCGCTTTCTCTCTCTCCCTCTCTCTCTCTCTCTCTCTCTTCTCTCGACGTGAAGATCTCGAGCACAAATGACTCTGGAATGGGGCTCTGAATGCAGAGGAGTCGGGGATGCCAATCGAGCGCCTCGCACGGCATATCCCCGCAATCTGGCCGCGAGCGGGCGAGTGAAATGTACCTGACGGCTTCTCCTTGGGGTGCCAAAACAGGCGCCTTGCTCAGGGCATCCTCACGAGCTGCTCTGATAGCAAAGGAGTCGGTGAAGCCAAACAGGCACCTCGCTCGAGACGTCCCCACAATTGGGGCCGCGAACGAGCGAGTGTGATAGATCGGCCGATCAGCCATCAGGCGATCGCCAGCCGATCAGCCGATCAGCCGATCAAGGGCCAACTGGCCAATCAGCCGATCAGCCGCTAACCAGCCGATAAGCCGATCAGGCGCCAAACAGCCGATCAGCCCCCAACAAGCCGATCAGCCACTCAGCCGATCAGCCAATCCGCCGAACAGTCTAACTGATCGGCTGATCGGCTGGTTAGGGCCTGATCGGCTGGTCGGCTGGATCGGATAATGACCCTGGGGAGCCGTCGCAATGAAACAAGTCAAATGAACACAAACAAACAAACAAAAACACACGCACACATGTTTTGGCGTCGCGGCCACGCGCGCGGCGGCGCGGCGTAGACAGTTGAAGGAGACGAGCGCGCGGCCAGGCCAGCTAACGCGGCAGAGGGAACAGACGCACACACACGCACACGCGCGCGCACTTACACACACAGACACACACACACACACACATACACACACACACACACACGCACACACACGCACACACGCACACACGCACACACGCGCAAACGCACACACGCACACGCATACGCACACGCACACGCACACACACACACACAGGAACACACGAACACACACACACACATACACATACACATACACATACATACACACTAGAACCATCGCGCGCGCTTCGCGCGCGCTCAAGTTCTAGCGAGCTTCTTGGGGCCTCCTCGGAGCATCCTGGACTGCTTCTTGAAGTCGTCATGGGACCTTATTGTCATGTCTTCGGGGGCCTCTTAGAAAGAATTCTAAAGCCTTTTGGGTGCCGTCTTGGGGCCTCTTGGAACCTCTTTTGGGCTTCTTGGGGGTCTCTTGGGGCCTCTTGGGGGCCGCTTGGGGCCTCCTGGGGGCTTCCTGGGGGCATCTTGGGGCCTCTTGGGGGCATCATGGGGCGGAGAGCTTGCTTTTTCGGTTCGCGTTCCCTCTCTTGGGCCCCTTTTGGGGCCTTCTTGGGACCCTCTTGCGCCGTCTAGGGCGGCTCTGGGGCTGTCTCGGGGCTCTCTGCCTCTTGGGCCGTCTTGGAGCGGTTTTGGGAGCCTCTTGGGCGGTGCTTTAGCGCCTGAAACACGAAACAGCGAGAATGCAAAAAACATTGAAACAATCAATCAAAATCTACGTTTTTGCCCTCTCGAGGCGCTCTTGGGCGGCATCTTAAAGGCCTCTTGGGGCGTCTTGGGGGCCTCCAGGGCAACTTGAAACGCATCGTGCGTCGCCAGAGACCCCTGGACGGCGTCTTGGGGGTGTCTCGAGACCATCTGGGGCCGCCGGGATTGCCGTCTGAGGGCTCCTGGGGGCGATTTTAGGCCTCCCAGAGGCGGGCCCGGGCCCCGGGCCCCACATTTGCGGTCGAGGCTCTGGCCCCCGGCCCCCGGACCCGGTCCCCCGTTATATGTATACACGCGCACACATACACACACACACACACACACACACGCACGCACGCTTCCTCCGACTCGCGGCTGACTGCGAAACGCGGACGCGATGCAACACGCACGGATAAAACACGGCGTCGCGGCCACGCGTTCAGCGACGCGGCGGAGACAGTCGGGCACGCACACAGACACGTCTTTGTTCCTCTGGCGTGCCAGAGGATGCGGTTCACAAAATGTATCCCTGCCCCTGGGCCCGACAACGGGCACCAGAGGCCGAAGTCAAGGAAGCACCTCCAGATTGAAACAAACATGACTATCGGGAGGGACGAGGGAGGAGGGAGGAGGAGAAAGAGGAGGAGGGAGGAGGAGGAGGAGGAGGAGGAGGAGGAGGAGGAGGAGGAGGAGGGGGAGAAGGAGGGAGGAGGAGGAGGAGGAGGAGGAGGGAGGAGGAGGAGGGAGGAGGCGGAGGAGGAGGAGGAGGAGGGGGTGCTTCCCCGAAAGGACTTTCCACCGCGTCTTTCTCGCAACGCAAGGGGGTCTCGCGATGGGCATCGGAGCCGACAGGCTTGTTCTGCCCCTCGGAGCCGAGCAGCAGGAGGCAGACGTCGCGGTGCTCCGCATGGCCCGCGACCACCAGCGGGGTCCACGACTGCGCGTTGGCCGCGTCGAGCCTCGCTGGCAGCGCCCACAAGGAGCTGACGCCGAGGGGGGGGCGGCCTTCTGTGCGAGAACGGCACCCATGCACCGCACCATGCTTGGACTCCCTTCAGGCCCCGCCCGAACGCGGTACGGTGCATGGCTGTTCGGCTCCCAGGGCCGAAACACTGTGCACACGCGCCGACGCTGATGCATCGGCGATGGGTCGGCGATGCATTGGCGATGCATTGGCAACGTCGGCGTGGACAACTTTTAGCTCCACATCAAGCCGCATCGCCGATGCATCGGCGCTGTGGCGCCATCCTCCGCCCCGGTCCACTCGGACCCCAATTGGAACACGTCTTTCTGTTCTTGGCGACAACGTCCGTGACCGGCCCCGCCGCCCCCCTCCCCCCTCCCTGGTCACGGATGACACGCCTGTTATCTCACTAGCCCAAGACAGCCGCCCAACACCGGAAACGCGAGTGCTCTGACAAAACGCATGCTCATCGCAACTTGGGAAAGAGAGATTTGGGGGCAGTGTTTTGCGCGGGGAGCTACGGCAAACGCAAGCCAGACCCCAAAATCTTTTCAGACGATTCTCGCAACCTTGGTCAATCAGCGATTTGGGGATCGAGATCGTGTATTCTCCTCCTCCTCCTCCTCCTCCTCCTCCTCCTCCTCCTCCTCCCTCTTTTGGCGGGGACGGGCCAGGTCACGTTCGCCTACCCGCTTCGCGTGCCCCGCGCGGTGTCGAGGGGTGGCCTTGCCCCTGGTGGCTGGGAGCCCCCCTGGTGGCAAGGGGAGCCGCCTTCGACGACACGGTGCTGCTCCTCGAGGGTCCTCTTCGCCGAGGCGTCGACGGACTGTCTCTCGGGAGGCATGGGCCGCCAACGACCGCCCCCGCCCCCGCCGTCGCTCGGACGCCCATGCCCCGTGCACTCTTCGGTTTCGTGCGTGTTTTGTTGGCCCGAGGGTCGAGACCGCTCCCCGGTGGTCCTCGCAGGCGCAGGACGCACACGCCCGAGCGATGCCGAGCCCCATTGCTGGCGCGCCGCCGGCCTCGCGCCCCGCTCCACCAGCAGCCCGCACACCCCGGCGCGCCCAGCGCGGGCGGCCGTGTGCAGGGGCGTGTCGTCCCAGGCGTCCGCGGCGTGCAGATCGGCGCCTCGCGCCGAGGGACTGCGACGGCGGCGGCGGCGGCGACCACGACGACGGGTGCCAAGGTCGGCGTCACCGTGCCGAGGGACGGACGACGGCGACGACGACGACGACGGACGACGACGACGACGACGACTACGACGACGACGGACGACGACGACGGAGTACGACGACGACGACGACGACGACGACGATGGACGACGACGACGACGACGATGGACGACGATGGACGACGACGACGACGACGACGACGATGGACGACGACGACGACGACGACGACGGACGACGACGACGACGGACGACGACGACGACGGACGACGACGACGATGGACGACGGACCACGACGACGACGGCGACGGCGATGGCGACGGCGACGAAGACGACGACGAAAACGACGAGGACCATGTTTCCGCTCCGCCACCCCTGAATCTGAGGTCCCGGCCGCTTTTCCTGGGGTATCGTGTGTTGCGCCCCTGATCTGTGTCCGGCGGCCCCTGGGCCAGACAGAGGCCCACGGTGGCCGGAGGTAGGTGGGAGGGTCATTGCTGTCATTACGACTCTGACGCAGCATATCTGGCTTCAGTCCGGAGGGCCAGCAACGGCCAATTTCCCTCCCCAGCGGGGGAGGAGCCTTTAGCAGGTTTATCAGCGAAGCCCAAAAAGAGAGAGGGTGACCAATGTACAGTCACACCGTGTATTAAGGACGGGTAGGAAGAACGCAAGACCCTTGGAGACCGAAGTTGGGATTTGTCGGGCTGGGCCAGTGAAAACGGCACAGAACGGGCCGCAGAGGCAAGTACACAAGGGCACCCTAGATGAAGGCGTGCGCCCTTACTAGGAGCGTCCACTGTATCATAAAATGCCCGAGTTGAAAAAATCATACTTCGACGGCGGGCCAGGGACGACGGCGGCTCTGCGGCGGCGGCGCCCGTGCGCACCTCTGTGCGCTGCTGGCCGGCGTCTCGG
>CAUYUJ010016715.1:582500-607500 GCA_963575745.1 Prorocentrum cordatum
CTCCTCCTCCTCCTCCTCTGCCTCGACCCCCCTCCTCTGCCGCTGCTCCTCGAGGGCGTGCGGGCGCGGCGGCGCGGGCGGGCGCCGAGGTCCAGCAGCTGCGCGGCCAGCCCGCGCGCGCCGCCCTTGGCCGCGGCGTGGAGCGCGGTGCAGCCCCAGAGGTCCGCCTCGCTGGGGGGCAGAGCACAGCAGAAGTGAGGAGGCAACTGCTGGGAGGTCTTCGCCGGAAGGATTAGGGAGGAGAAAGCCCCAGTGGGGGGCTGTTGCGCCGGAGTGGGCCTCGGATTAAGCGGGATTAAGCCAAATTGAGCGGGATTAAGCCGGATTAACGGGATTCAGCCGAATGAAGCCGAGTTTCGGACCAGGGCAAAATCAGAATCTGACCTCCCAGGAGTTGCATCCGAACAGAAGCATACGCTGTCGGGCTCGACCAAAACACTGTTGCTTGTTTTCATTTTGGTGTCGTGCTCCCTCGTCCTGTCTCCGATCCACCTCTGCAGCCCGACGATATCAAAACGAAAAGGGCCCACGAAATCGCCAAAACACTGTTTAGGCCGAGCCCTGATGCGCTTTCGAAGCTCGGCGCGGACTGCGGGGATCCGCGCTGGACCCCCGTCCAGAGGGACAGAGCACTGCAGAAGCATAGACTTCGGGAGCTCCGCGCGGACTGCTTGGACCCGCGCTGGACCCCCATCGAGAGGGACAGAGCACTGCAGAAGCATACGCTTTCGGAGCTCCGCACGGACACGCGATGTCCCAGGGCCAGTTGTTTCGTCCCGAGCCGTTTTTGATGGCCCTGGGGCCCAGTCAGTGCCCAAGGGGCCGAACATTCAGAAAAGCATCCGGTCCGATGTTGTCCAGATGTTGCCTATCTGGGCCTCGATCCTCCTCTGCCGTATTCTTCTGCTCGAGTAGAGGAACATAACAAAACACTGCATAAGCAGAATATGGCGGCGCTCCGCGCGGACTTCTTGGATCCGCGCTGGCCCCCCCTCCCTGGCGCGTGGAGCGCGCCAGGGGCAGCGCCGGAGGCGTCGCCAGGGGGGCCCAACGCGGAGCCAGGAAATCCGCGCGGAGCTCCCAAAGTCTATGCTTGCGCGGTGGTTTCTTCTTCGAGCCTCAAGAGGGGCCCAGGGAGGCACGATCAAATCGATACAAATCCCAGGATTCCTCATTTTTTCCTTTCTCTCACGGACGTTCCTCTCCCCATCCAGTTCCCACATCTTTCCCTTAGTTTCGCGCAGATCCGCCGACCCTGTCGGCGTGCGTGAGGGGTCTGTCTGGTCCTGTCGACGGGACGCCTGTTCTGTTTATCCTTCCCCGTCGGGAGGGAGAGAGCACTCTCCCCTCGTCGGGGGAAGGAGTCTGGGGATTGAGGGAAATCGACCCACTTCGTCATGTGTGTGTGTGTGTGCATGTGTCTGCGAGTGTGTGTGTGTGTGTGTGGGTGCACCTGTCTGCGAGTGTGTATGTTTGTCCCTCCTGGGCCTCGCTCGCCGAGGCGCCGCCGCGGAGCAGCTCGCGGGCTGTGGCCTGCCGGGTCCGACCGCGTGCCCGCCCCCTCCCCCCCGGCGCCTCCCCAGGGCTCGCACATGCACGCCCCGAGACCCTGGCGTCGCAGCAGGGCGGCTGGGGAAACTTGGCCAAGCGCCTGCTGTCGCCAGCGTGGCCGCGGCTCCCCAGCCTCGATCCTTCCTCCTCCTCCTCCTCCTCCTCCTCCTCCTCCTCCTGCTCCTCCTCCTCCTCCTCCTTTTCCTCCTCCTCCTCCTCCTCTTCCTCCTCCTTTCAGCTCTCGATTTCCAGGAGGTGGAGAGCTCTCTTCTTAGTGGTACCCCCCTTGGCACTACCCGAGCGGCGCGACCGATCTTGCCTGGGCCTCTGGCGGACTGTTTTTGTTCAGTCCGAGCAACCTCCCAGAGCCCCCCAGCGCCTCCCAGAGCTCGCAAATACGAAGTTTGTCATGACTGAGACAGAATGTACGATGGCTGCGACGCACGCCGCACGAGGCGGCTCACGGGCAAAAAAAAGTGTTTACGGGTTGAGTGCACGCTGCGTTGATGCTACCCCTCGCCACGCACTGCTATGTACGAGTCTGTTTGCTACATGCATGCTATGCACACCTGGGGAGCCACCCTCGCGAGCACCAGTGCTAGGAGACTGACATGTTGAATTCACGAAGCCCTCGCCCTCAGGCATGCTGGCGTCGTGAACAAAAACACGACGGAAGGTTTCTGGCAATTTTCGGCCTCCAGGACCCACACCAGGCGCTGGCACCGTCAGAAGGCAACTCGGGATGGAAGGGGAAAGGATCGGGACTTCAGGGGAACCCTTGTCGGAATAACGAAGACATCAAGACTGCTGCTGTATTCCCGTTACAGTGGGTCGGACACCCATGGAAGGGTACCAGTACTGTGGTCGGACCCCGCTGGAGGGGCCCCGGGGGCCAGACGTCGGCGACGATGGGCGACGATGGGCGACGACGAGGACGAGGACGAGGACGAGGACGAATGTGACCGACGACGACGACGATGACGGCGACGACGAAGACGACCACGACCACAACCACAACCACAACAACGACGACGACGACGGCGACGGCGAAGGCCGCCTCTGGAGGTGTCTGGAGGCCCTCCGATGCCTGCCAACACCACTTCATGCCTGTGAACACGATACCATACCTCTCATACTTTCGTTACCGTTACGGGAAGAGCGACCCTCCTGTAACGGACTTCACGGGTTCAAGCAAACAGTATCATTGGCTGTCTCGCCCTCGAGGTTCGCGGATGTTTCCGGAGATCCCCCAGAAAGAAAACATGTTTTCCACACGCTCCTCTCGGAGGGCGCTCCGAGGGTGCACGAATCGTCCCGATCGGACGCTGGTGGCCAGATCTATGGCCCATAAGCCAAAAGCCCCCTCGCGTCGTGAATGGAACAACTCGACTGATGTGGTTCTCCGCTTTCAACCTCCCAGGACCGTCACAAAACGCGTCAGGACGAAACGCTGGCCCTGGGGAAGCCACTCGCAGACCGACCTGCCTCGGGGAGTGCCGCAAGAGGATTGGGCTCGAGGACGCTGCTCGGGGCGTGATCATGTAAGATGCTGAATGTGCCTCGCTACGTTGGATCTCAGGGAACGGCGACGACAACAGCGACGACATTAGCTGCTCAAGTACGCAATACGCAACACGTAGCGTATCGATACGGAGCTCAACACGTAGGCTGAAATCGTAGGTATGACGCGGTGCTTTCGCAAAAACGTGGGCTAACATGTTCAGCCTACGCGCAACGTAGTGACACGACGTTTGAACACGGTACGTGTCGTGCTTCAAAACGGGCGTATCGACACAGAGGTCTCGACCCATTCCCCGGGACCGATTTCACGTCCTGAGTCGTTTTTTGACGGTCCCGAGGCCCGGTGATAGACCCTGGAGGCCGAAAATAGCGAACAACCTCCCATCGCATTTTTCTCACAACGCGAGTGGTCCTGGCGACGACGGCTTCGTTTCGGAGGTCCTGGGGAGTTTCGCGGGGGTGCCCGTGTCCACGGCAGCCGAGGAGGGCGATGCCGAGGGGGGTCGACAGAATGGGAGCCCCCACCTCCTCAAGGGAACGGGCCCCCCTTCCTCCAAGAGATGCACATATGCGCCAACAAAAATCCTCAAACTTCCGTCCATTCTTCTCGTCGTCCTCCTCCTCCTCCTTCTCTCCTCCTGCTGCTCCTCCTCCTCCTCCTCCTCCTCCTCCTCCTCCTCCTCCTCCTCCCCCTCATCATCATCATCATCATCATCATCATCATCATCATCATCATCATCATCATCATCATCATCATCATCATCATCATCATCATCATCATCATCATCATCATCATCATCATCATCATCATCATCATCATCATCATCATCATCATCATCATCATCATCTCTTCCTCCTCCTCCTCTTCCTCCTCCTCCTCCATGTCCTCCTCCTCCTCCTCCTCCTCCATCTCCTCCTCCACATCCTGCTCCTCCTCCTGCTCCTGCTCCTCCTCCTCCTCCTCCTGCTCCTCCTGATCCTCCTCCTGATCCTCCTCCTCCTCCTCCTCCTCCTCCTCCTCCTCATGATCATCATCATCCTTCTCCTCGTCATCCTCCTCAGTCCTCGATTTCCGAGAGGAGGTGATGAATCCCCTGGTGGTGATTCCCATTAGCACTTTCCGATCGAAGCACTGGCCAGGGTTGAGCCTGGGAGGGGTCTGCTTACCAACCTTACCTGGGCCTCTGGTGGATTTTTTTTCACTCCGGACAGCATCCTTGACCTTCGGCCTCTGCAGCGGCTGCTTCCGAGCTCCCACACCATCAGAACGTGGATCCGTGAGCAGAACCCCCACACCCTGGATAAGGCGTCGAGACTCCCAAAATTCACGGGACTTTTCGCGACGGCGCCGACGACGGCTCCCCCACAACTTTCGGTCTCGGGAGGCCCCGTCTAGTGCTTGGGGGCCATCGCAGGACCGATCCGGGGTGGAAAACCTCTATCTGGCCACGATCCCACTGCACGCAAGAATGACCACCCAGGCGGGAGTGCGCGGCCTGAGGGGACCGCGGGCCGAGGCCACCCGCACAAGCTGCTTGAAGCCGAAGGTAGAGCACCCCTGCGGGCCCCACCTGGGGTCACTCTGGCGAAGGGCCACCCTTTTGCGCGCAGCCGAAGGATGGACGCTGGGAAGGGTCTGGGGACCGATTTTGAGCGGTCGTCGAGCCGTCACCGAATCACCATTGCTAAAGGACAGGGTTTCCCGCGCTCTCGCCCCGACGCCACCGTCGCTTTCCTTGAAAGCGACGCTCCCGCTCGAGCGCGGGCTTCATTCCCAATCCTCACGGCTGAGGCCCGAACTATGGCGACAACGGCTCCCGCTTGATACCTCCTCACAATTTACTCCGAGATGCGGTCAGAGAAGCCCCCAATCTCAGGACCGGCGGTATCAATCAAGTTGGTACGGCGACAGCGAAACCGGGTCGGTTTTCCTCTCAAGTCGCTCCGAGGCGCGTTGGCCAGAGACGCACCCGCTCTCGGGAATGGCCCTCTCCCACGAGACTTCCTCGCAATCCACTTGGGTCGGTGAAGGCCCAACTGCGACGTTAATGGCTACCGTTCGACACTTCCCTTAAACCTACTGCCACGCGCCTTTTGTTCGAGACATTCTCGCCATTTACTCATCAAAGGGTAAAGGACAATTTGCGACGACTGCGACTCCCGTTCGATACTTCCTCTCGGTACACAGTCGGGGTTAATTGGAGAAGACACGCGGGAGGACACAAGACCCTCCCGATGGCCATATTGCCATAGGAATGTAGCATGCATGGGTCGCCAAACACAAGACGCAAGTGTGCACTTGATTTGGCAGGGTCGACGTACTGATCAAGCTCGACTGTGATCCCAGGACGCTCCCGCTCGCAGGAATGGCGCTTTTGCCCGATATTTCGATCCTCGCAATCCACTTGGTTTGGTGAAGGCCCAACTGCGACGACAAGGGCTCCCTCTCGATACTGGCCCTACAATTCTTCCCACGCGCCCTGGTCAGATGCGCCCTCTTCGCTATCGCTGGAATTTCTCTTGCAAGTCATTCAAGGCAAAAGCCGCGTTCTCGCCTTGGACTTCCTCGCAAATCATTCGGGCATACTGGTAACGCTTCAGACTTTCTTGCAACTTCTAACGGAATTGCTCTATCGCATGTGCCTTCCTCGCCTTTAACTCAGCCGCCACGTTCTTGACACACAAAAATCGCGCGCTCGCCCAGAACTCCTATCCATATTTCTCCTCCTCGTCATCCTGATTCCAATCGTTCTGAACCTCACCAAATCGCTCCTTCTCGATTCCCTCCTGACCCCCCATCTTCCCTCCCTCCTCCCGTCTTCCTCTTCTCCCAGCTTCGTCGTGCCCTGTTTTTCCAAGGACCCTTCCAATTACCGTAGAGGGCAGGAACAGAACTAGCCATGTAAACATATCTATATATATATATATATATATATGTATGTATGTATATATCCCAAAGAGGGCACCTTCGAAGACGACGGGGGCAGGCATCGAAGGCTTGGGAAATACATGTTGAATGGCACGCGAGCAGAAAACAGGGGACATTCCCAAAGTGCTCGTCGTCGTTGTCGTCATCGTCGTCGTCGGCTCGTCAGCGGGTCGTCGTCATCGCCGTCGCCGTCGCGTCGTCGTCGTGGCCGAGTGGTCGTCTTCATCGTCGTCGTCGTCGTCGTCGTCGTTGTCGTCGTCGGCGGGTCGTCGTCGTCGTCGACGTCGTTGTCATCGTCGTTGTCGTCGACGTCGTCGTCGTCGACGTTGTCATCGTCGCTGTCGTCGTCGTCGTCTTCGGCCTCGTCGCCGGCGGCGGCCGCGCGCACGAGCCGCTGGAACGCCTCGCTGCCGCGCGGCGGAGCGTCCTCGCTGCCGTCGGCCTTCGGCTGGCCGTGGTTGCGCCAGCGCCTGAAGGAGCCTATAAAACATCGTTCGGAAGGAGTAGAACAGCGTTAAACATAGACTGGGTTTCCTCGCGCATTGAGAAAAGGAAGGGAGAGGGAAGGCGCCTGACCCACTTAGGAAACAGGACAAATCCGATAATTGAATTAAGAAGGCGCCTGAAACGTATCGGAATATGGGGCATGCAAAGAAGCCGAAATTAAACGAACGATGGGTGCATGGGTACCATCGGCATCACCACTTCCAGCATTGCCATTACCAAGATAAAGCAAACGCATCTTCACCACATACAACAGAAATAATAAGCATGTGATATGGAAACTTGCTGTGAGGAATGTGGGAGCACGTTTGTCGTCGGGCTTCGAGCTCTCAGGGGTGCCCCAGGGCTCGAAACAAATCTGCCACTGTGCCTGCGTGACGTGGGCGTGTTAGAATGCTCCTGTGATCCCTCTGGGAATATTATTTGAAAGTTTTCTAAGGCTGCCCCCCTCCCCTCCCCATTCACCACCAGGGTTAAACATCGCCCTTCATGAAGTTGCTCGCCGGCGCTGTGTTGGGCCTCCAGACGGCCAAGATGGCTCCCAAGACGGCTTCCAAGACAGCCAAGACGGCCCACAAGACGGCTTCCAAGATGGCCCCCAAGACGACAACAAAACGGCTCAAGATAGACGGCCCAGGAGGATCCACAGACTGCCCGAGAGAGCTCCACGAGGCCTTCCTTCCTGGAAAGCCCGATGGGGGCCAACGCTATAGATTGGTTTCCCACCGGATTCTGATGGAGTTTGAAGATCGCGCCTGTTCGGGTTTCCGAAAGCCCAAGACGGCCCAAGAGGCTTGCAAGATGCCCCCAAGATAGCTCCAAGACGGCCCAAGAGGCCCCCAAGAGGGCCCCAAGACGGCCGAAGAGGACCCACAATTCGCCCAATGGCCTTCCAAAGCGGGCCCTGAGACGGCCTTGAAGCGCTCCAACAGAGCAACAAGACGGCCCAGAGAGGTCTCTTGGTTTGTCTTGGGTGGTCGAAAGCCCAAACATACCAGAACCTGACAATTCCTGAAACACCTGAGGAATATCAATGGTTGGACTCCTCGGGCTCTCCTGAAGGGCCTCTTGCAGACCTCTTGGGCCGTCTGAGGGGCCTCTTGATCTGTGGGACGGCTTCCAAGGAAGCCACGGCGACGCCAAGATTACCCAATATGGCCCAAGAGGCTCCCAACACAGCCTCAAGACAGATCCAGAAGCACCCAAGACGGCCGAAGCGGTCTCCGAAAGGCCCTCCTGGAGAGTCCGAGGACAAAACCATTGATTGTCCTCAGGTGTTTGGAAGATGTTTGAGATTCTCACATGTTCGGGCTTCCGAAAGCCCAAGACGGCCCAAGAAGCCTCCAAGAGGTCTCCAATATGGCCCCAAGACAGCCCAAGAGGCCCACTAGAGGACCCGAAGTTGGCCCACGAGGACCCAAAAATAGCCCAAGGAGCTCCCAAGAGGGCCCCAAGACGGCCGTGAACCGCTCCAAGAGAGCACCAGCGCGCCTAGAGAGACCCCCAAGGCGGCCTCCATGGGCGTCAGGCGGGCCACGAGTCCCCTCAAACGGCCCAAGAGACCCCAAGAGGCCCCCAAGAAGCTCCATGAGGCCCCCCAAAGGCCCCCAAGAAGCTTTAAATAAGCTCCCAGAAGGCCCCCAAGAAGGCCCCACGAAACCGTCTCCTCCTCATCCTCATGTTATCCCTCTCCTTCTCCTCCTCCTCCTCCCCACCGCGCGGACGACAACGAGGTCGGGATCACGACCCGCCCGAATGCAGACTACTCTTCGGAATTGCGCTGTTCCTACACTCAGTCTCCTGCCTACAGCGCTGCTGCACAGGCACGGAGACGGGGTTTGCCGCAGGCAGCTGGATGAATCTCAGTTCCCAGCATATGCCCGTGGGGCACCTGCTGGCGGGCTGGTGTCTTCTTGGCCGTGCCTACCGTACATCACCAACACCACCATCACCATCATCATCATCATCATCATCATCATCATCATCATCATCATCATCATCATCATCATCAGCACCATCATCATCATCATCATCATCATCATCATCATCATCATCATCATCATTATCATCATCATCATCATCATCATCAGCAGCATCGTCATCATCAACATCATCAGCATCAGCATCAGCATCCGCATCAGCATCATCATCACCACCATTGTCATCGTCATCGTCGTCATCGTAAACATCACCATCATTATCATTAACACCATCATCACCACCATCATCCTCACCATCGCCGCCATCCTTAATACAAAACCGCTTACCTTGCCAGCATCGTCATCGTCGTTATCACCACCAGCTTCATCGCAATCATCACCCCCCCACACACACACAGCAACGCCATCACCGTCACCATCATCACAAACCAACACAACACAACTAACATCGTCATACTCGTCATCGTCATCTTCACCATCGCAATCATCACACCACAATCGTCACCGTCCTCGTCTCTACCATCATTCCCGTCGTCCCGTCATCATCCTACATAAACGTCATCATCATCATCATCACCATCACCATCATCATCACTATCATCATCGTCACCATCACAATGATCGCCATCCATCACCGTCATCATTATCAACATCAACCGCACCGTCTCAACATATCATCTTCATCATCCACATCACCATCACCATCACCATCACCGTCACCATCACTATCACCATCACCATCACCATCATCATCACCATCATCACCATCACCATCACCACCATCGCCATCGCCATCACCATCACCATCACCATCACCATCACCACCATCATAATCATACTCATAATCATAATCATCATCATCATCATCATCATCATCATCATCATCATCATCATCATCATCATCATCATCATCATCATCATCATCATCATCATCATCATCATCATCATCATCATCATCATCATCATCATCACCGTCACCATTATTTGACGCCGCCGCGCCGGGCGCCTGCAGCCGTCCAGCAGCAGGAGAACGGTCAGCGCGTCCAGGGCGTACCGGAAGAGCCGGACGTGGCCCTTCGCGGCCTCCGGGGCGTCTGCCGAGACCGCGGCGGGCGAGGCGCTCGCGTCCGCGGGCTCGGCCTCCGCAGCGGCGATGGCTGGAGGAGGGCCAGTCGAGACAACTAAAGGGGCCCAGAGACACACAAACAAATACAACGAAATCCCAGGATTTCCATAGTTCCCATATGTTCTTCAGTTTTGTCTTCCCCCCACTTCCCATATTTTCCTATATTTTCCTGGGAATCGACGATTCATTGTGTCTGTGTGTCCTTTCTCTCCTGAACAACGCACGGCGAACCAAGGGTAGGGACAAAATCAGCCGGGACACAATCGGGGATCTCTGAGATTCGGCGGTTCTGGAGGATGCTTCGGGCGCCGCGGCTTTCTCAAAGCGTTCCAGAACGCTCCAAGACCGTCCCAGAACGCTCTGGAAAGATGTACCCCGATCCTGGCCCCGGCCGACGGTGGCGGCCCAACCATGGAGTTCCTCGAGCTCTCGGGGCCGCCCGGGGGGTTTCTCGCCGCCGGTTTGAAGCGGGTGTGGGCCAGGCGGGGGGGGGGGCGCCGCTGTTGAGTATCGTTTAACCGATCCCCATCCCCAGCGGCGTGGGCTGGGCTCCACTGGCCGATGTACCCCCCTAGATGTGGATATACGTCGTTCCCTTCGGGTTTCGAGGGGTGTATCCCAAACTAGGGTGGCAATTTGGTGGGGGTCTCGAAGGGGATGGGGATGGGGATGGGGATCGGCCAAACGATACCGAGCTGTCTCAACTGGGGCTCATCCAAGATGGGCGCTTCGGGCACCAGCTGGGCCAAGTCGATGGCCGCGTCGTTTTCGGAGAAGGCTTTCTCCCGCACCTCCGCAGGTCCATCCTGCGGCGGCCCAGGGGGGCACCGTCAGGGAGACATGCCCGTCGTCGTCTCGGAGCGGAATTCTCATAGGGCGCCCCGCCTCGATACGGTGCAGACGAGAACGGGCGGGGAATCGCATGTGAACCCTGCTACTTCGAGGAAAGGGAACTATGCACATACACCGATTCTGGCCAGGCCCATCCAGAGCCCAGGATCGGTGCATACGCCCTCTTACCTTGGCCAGGAAGGTATATGCACCGATCCTGGGTCCAGGATGGACGTTGTCAGGATCGGTGCATGTGCATAGTTCTCTTAGCTCGACTACTGGGGCCCTCGGTGGAACTCCCTATGGGGCCACGAAACGTGTTAAGTGTGCTGAAAAAAAAACACATTCGGCGTGCGGGGTGTACCGAACTGGTACACGGATGCGGAGGGAAGAGGTAAGGATGGGGAGGAGAGGGAGGGGGAGAAGCATTTATGAGTGAACGGTGGCGCTGTCTCTTCAAAACGAAAGCCTAACGTGGAAACAGCAGATGCTGAAAACATCGCGAGGCAGGAAACCCCCAGGAGCACGCCAAAACGTTCGAAAACAATGGAAACCTCTGACATCAACCGATTTTGTTTTCCCATCCGCGGCTCAAAAAGCCCCGACCGCTTCCCTGGGAGTAGTTTTTCGCAGAGGATCCATATTTGAAAGTCCCGGGGCCCAGAAAAAGAGGCCGAAGTCGAAGGTTCACGCTATGATTGAACGGATCATACCGTCGGTGGTCTGGGAGACCGACGAAAACCGAGAACGCCCCGCGTGCTTAGCTGCCCCTTTACGCAACACGCAACACGTAGCGTCTTGATACGGAGCTCAACGCGTAGACCGAAAACGCAGGTCTGAAGCGACAGTTTCGCCAAAACGTGGGCCAATACGTTGAGCCAACGCGCAACGTATCGGCCCACAGACGTTTTGAGCACGGCACGTGCTGCGTATCAAAACGGGCGTCTCGAGGCAGCTGAGCAAGCAAGCTTGCAGCGCCCGGGTCGAGGGCCCTGCCCGCCAGAGGGTCCTCGCAGACGCTCGGGGCCGCGGCCCTCTTCTGCCCCGCCGCGGGCGCCGCGCCGCGGCGCCGCTCGAGGACCCTCTCCTGGAGCAGGTGGACCTCGGAGCGGGTGGGGCAGGATCGGCGTTGACAGACATACACTAGACGCCTCCCAAACGGGGTCGGAGCAGAGGGGGTCGGAAGGTCGCACCGCATTGCCCATGCATCTGCGATGCATCGTCGATGCATTGGCGATTCATCGGCGACGTCGGCGTGGAGAAATTCTGGCTCCACAACGAGCCGCATCGTCGATGCATCGGCGATGCGGCGCAATCCCCCGACCCCCATCTACTCGGACCCCATCTAGGAGGCCTAGATATACTATACGTTCGGGAACTCTTGTTCAGGGTGTCGCGGCGGCGTAAGACGAGGCCACGGCGAGGACAAATGCGGGTGAGTGGAAGAGGCAGTCGCACAGTCGGGCCACTGAAATACAGTCGGGCCGCTGAATGAAGGAACGCTAAATAAGGAACGCAGCCCCTTCTTGGCCCTGTAAGCGCCTCCGTGTCCCAGGAGGGCAAGAGGAACAGCACTGGAGAAACCTAAGGAACATCGAGCCCCTTCCGAACCCAAACTGTTCCTTATTTCAGCGTCTTGACTGTAAGGAACGCTAAATAAGGAACGAAGCCCCTTTTAGACCCCCAATCAGCCTTCGCTCACGAGGATAGCTGAAGGAACAGCCACAGAAGGACCTCAGGAACATCGAGTCCCTTCCGAACCCAAACTGTTCCTTACTCTAGCGTCCTGACTGCAGCCCGTCCGGGAAACACATCGGCTACGCGCAAGAGTGACCCTGGGCAAGAGTGACCTTTGGTGCGCGGCTTTTTGGGGGCCGCGGGGGGGCCAACACACAAGCGCGCAAGACGCCACTGCCGCCTCGCGTTCGGCGATCGGGGACCCCAATGGGCCCGCACCAAAGGTCACTCTGGCAAAGGGTCACTCTTACGTGCAGTCGAACACAGCCGTCGAGAATCAGACGCCCGGCCAACCGGTGCCGACGCCGCCACATCGCCGAGCAGGCGCTGGAGCACCCATCGGCCCCCGCGGCACGCTGCGCCCCGTAAGCTGGGGCAGCGTGTCGCCCCGCTCCACGGGGCGGGAGGCTGGCAAGAGCTCAGGACGTCGACGCCTGGGAAGTCGGGGGCGCGCAAACACGGATCAGCGATCCATGAATTTGGCGCGCCGTCGCCTAGTCCATGGATCGGGGGAGGTGCCCTCCCCCAAATGCGGCCGGTGCCGCCTCGTTCGGCGGCTGAAATCCGCGATTTCCCATGGAAAAGGGACCCGTCGCTAATCCACGCCCCCTTAATCCATGTTTGCGATCGCCTGAGGAGGAGGTTGGCGTGTCGCGCCGAAGCGTGGTGGTGGGTCAAACTGATCGCCCTCCGCCCCTAAGTTTTAGGTCGGGGGCCCCGAAGCGGTGCGGTGACAGGCCATGCGGTGACCTCGAAATCCCCAGAGACCTCACAGCACGGTCCGTCACCGCACGGTCTTGGGACCCCGGAGGCCCCTGCAGCCCGAGGCATTCTCGGAGAGCAACCCAAGTCCCAAACCAGTGCGGTCACCACACCGTTTGGGGACCCCCGACCCTAGCCCGATAACAACAGCAATCTCAATGTCACTCTGGCCGGGAGACCCCATCAGCGTGATACGGTTGACGAAGTGCCTTGTTCCTTCACAAAGCGCATTGCTGCCACACGCACAGCTTGAAAGACGACGCACGTGTCACTGTTGTACCTTATCCCTTCCGATCTAGGGGAGCCTTGGCCCCGCTTGCAAGGTCGGTTTGGCCACGCTTGCAAGGTCGGGCAAGGTCGGACAAGGTCGGGCAAGCAAGCAAGCCTTGGCGCCTTGGCCCCGTCGCTTAACGACCTGTGATCTGGGTGTTGCTTTCTGCGACAGGCAATCTCCGATGCGGGCACCGGCTCACTGGCTGCACGAAGAATTCCCTTCTGAACGCGCGCTGGCAGATCCGCAGACCAACATCGCCCACGATGCCGCACCGCACCACGCTGTCACGGGCCCCACCGTGTGCCCGCCTTTGGTTCCCACAGGGAGAGGCTTGGCCTTGCTGGCCGACCCGACGCCCAGGAAGCACACGCCTTCTCCCTCGGGACTCACGGCATCTATCCCCACCCGGAGAGCAGGCGGGTGGCGCTAAGATGCGCTGAGGTTCCCTGGCCCGGTGGGGGCAATATCCGAAGGACGAGTTTGTTTCTAATTTCTTTCCACGGGCCCTCGCGGTCTCAGCCCCTTCCCCAAGATCGATCTTTCGTCCTGGACTCCTCCTTGATTGTCGCGGGGCCCCGGGACCGTCATCAGAAGTCGAATCAGAGGAAGAACGCCCGGGTCGGAAAGGTTCAACGAGTCAACCCGCCAAGCCAGAAGTACACAGAGCAGGAGGCGGGGTGGGGGGGGAGACGATCGGGGCTGCCCAACATATCGCTTGTCCTGTTGTCGGAGGACCTCGGTACACCATCTCAGAGAAGGAGGACGGACGGCCAGCCCACGGCAAGAAAGCTCGGTCAAGGGCAAGAGAAGTCCGCGGCCCCTCCAGGGCCGTAGGCGACCCAAGGGGGAGGAGGAGGAGGAGGAGGAGGAGGAGGAGGAGGAGGAGGAGGAGGAGGAGGAGGAGGAGGAGGAGGAGGCGGAGGAGGAGGCGGAGGATGAGGTGCATGAGGAGGTGGAGGGGTAGGGGAGGAGGAGATGGATGAGGAGATGGAGGAGGAGGAGGAGGGAGGAGATGGATGAGGAGATGGAGGAGGAGGAGGAGGGAGGAAGAGGAGGAGGAGGAGGAGGAGGAGGAGGAGGGGGAAGGAGAAGGAGGAGGAGGAGTAGGAGGAGGAGGAGGAGAGGATAGGAGGAGGAGGAGGGAGGATGAGAAGGAGGAGGAGGAGGAGGAGGAAACGCCCTGATTTTTTCAACACGCGGTCCCTGGAAATCCCGACCCCTTTCCCAGGGCCAATTTTTCATCCCGAGTCGGTGTTTGACGATTCTGGGGCCTGGCAAGGGTCCCCAGAGGCCAAACACTCAAAAAAAACACCGTCCTGATTTTGTCCAGGACGTTGCCCCTCAGTCAGGAGGAGGAGGAGGACAATGACGACGACGACGACGACGACGACGACGACGACGACGACGATGACGAAGACGATGACGACGACGACGACGACCCCGGCGACGGGAGAGAGAGCGACAGTAGCGAGAGGCGGGCCTCGTCGTCGCCGTCGAGGGCTTCCTCGAGCTCGAGCTCCGCGGCGGGGTGGCCCGCGCCGACCGCCGGAGCCGCGCGGGCGAGCAGGCCGCAGGCGGCGGCCAGCAGAAAGATCGCCTGACGTCGTGGTCGCCACCGCCGCCCCCGCCGCGGGCCGTTCGCCGCCGCCGGCGCCGTCGTCGTCGTCGTCGTCGTGGTCGTGGTCGGCGTCGGCGTCGTGGTCGTCGTCGGTCGTCGTCGTCGTCGTCGTCGGTCGTCGTCGTCATGGTCGTCGTCGCCGTCTTCGTCGTCGTCGTCGGTCGTCGTCGTCGTCGTCGCCATCGTCGTCGTCGCCGTCGTCGTCGTCGTGGTCGTCGTCATCGTCTTCGTCGCCGCCGTCGCTAGTCGGCGTCGTCGCTCCCCTCGGGAGCCTGTCCGGCAGTGGCGGTGGGATCCTTCATGAGATTCGGAGGCACGTCCTGGGAGGTTTTCGCTAGAACGATTGTATGCGATGAAGTCCGATTGAATGCCACTTCCCCGGATCAGGCCGGAGTAAGCCTGGGGTTAAAACGGATTTAGCCAGAATAAGCGGGACTAACCCGAATTAGGCCAGATCAGCCCAGATTAAGCTGATTATCGACCAGCGAAATACGAGCGCCGATACAGAATTTAACATCCCAAGAGCTGCATCCTACGTTAGAGACCTCCCACGCGGCAACGTCGTCGTCGCCGCCGCCGAAGGCATGATCCGTGTCATCGTTGTGGTCCTCGCCCCCTGAGATTCGACGGCGCCAGAAAATTGTAACACCGTTAAAAATCACGGCCCGAGCCCTAGCCCCTACGTTGCACTCCGCAATGGCGGATAAGCGTGAGTGGGCGGCGAGGACGTCGGCAGTCTGCGAGGCTCTGAAGAAGCCCGCCGCCGGCGACCAATCTTTCGTTGAAACAATGTGCGTGGATCGCACGGTGGGTCGCGGGTGGGTCGCGGGTGGGTCGCGGGTGGGTCGCGGGTAGGGTCGCGGGTAGGTCGCGGGGGGTCGTGGGGGGGTCGCAAGTGGGTCGCGGGCGGGTCGCGGGGTGGGTCGTGGGGTCGCGGGCGCGTCGCGAGCTGGGTCGCGAGCCGGGTCGCGGATAGGTGGCGGGTAGGTCGCGGGTGGGTCGCGGGTGGGTCGTGGGCCGGGTCGCGGGGGGGACGACGACAGCAAACACCAACAACACTTCGCACCGCAGAACCTCACTTCAGCCACGCGCCCATGGGGAGTGAATCACCGTTCGGCCCCCCTACTTTGATCTTTAGCATGCTGCATGTTTCGAGCCCGATCGATTTGTGAGGATCCCGGGCCCGAACCAACTGCAAACGCCCAGCTCAAAAACATTGAGACGGAAGGATCGCAGAGACGTGGTCGTCCTCGTCATGGTCGTCGTAGCTTTCCTCGTCGCAGTCGTCGTCGTCGGCGGCGGCGTCGGCGTCGTCGTCGTCGTCGTCGTCGTCGTCGTTGTCGCCTTCGTCGTCGTCGTCGTCGTCGTCGTCGTCGTCGTCATCCTCGTCGTCCTCGTCGTCGTGGTCGTCCTCGTCGTGGTCGACGTCGCCAGTGGCTGCGTGAAATCAGACAGCTTGGCGCGCAGCGCGACGCGTCTCCTCATCCTGGAAGCACTCTTCGGAGGTTCTATCGAGATCTCTCTGAGGGCTCGCCGCCGCCGTCGTCAGAGGGCGAAGTTTGCAAAAAGTTTCTCAGAAAGGTTCTGGGGCTTTCCTGGGAGGAGTGCGACGCTCCAGGGGCTTCTGGAGAGAGGGGCGCGAAGGCGAAAAAGAGGAAGGATAATCAACAGGAAAAGACGGAGGAGAAGGCAGGATGCCCTGCGCGAGGTGGTCCGGCCCGTCTCGCCTGAGACATCCTCGCAACTCTGCGCTCTGAGATGCCGTGCGCAAGGTGGTCCGGCCCGTTTTGCATAAGACATTCTCGCAACTCTGAGCTCCCAGATGCCGCGCAAGAGGTGGTCCAGCCTGGGGGGCCCAGAAGACCACATGTTACATATCCCCCTTGGGACCCTGGGAGCCCCAGGAGGCTCCAGAGAGCTTCAGGAGGCCGCAGGACGCCCAGGACAGGCCCCAGGGGTCCCTAGGAGATTCCCAGCACCCAGGAGGCCCCAGGAGGCCCCCTATCATAACGTATCAAGTAAATACACATCCGGTGTCGATTCGTTGATTTTTCCTGCTCTTGTGGCCCCCCCCCCCATTTTGGGGGGCCCAGACGGCCACATGTTAGACATCCCCCCCCTGGGAGCCCCAAGAGGCTTCAGGAAGCCCCAGGTGGGGTCCAGGAGGCCACAGGAGGCCCAGGAGGAAGCCCCAGGAGGTTCCCAGGAGGCCCCAGGAGGCCCCTGCAACTCGGAGCTCTGAGACGCCGCGCTCGCGGTGGTCCGGCCCGTTTCGCTTGAGACTTCCTCGCAGCACGTTTCGCCCGAGACATCGTCGCAACTCTGGGGTCCGAGATGCCGCGCGCGAGGTGGTCCAGCCCGTTACGCTGGAGACATCCTCGCAACTCTGGGCTCCGAGATGCCGTTCGGGATGAAGAGGAGGTGGAGAAGGAGGAGGAGGAGGAGGAGGAGGACTACTGACTTGACTTGCACGGACATGTGAAGAGTGCGCTTGGGGCGGGAGGGTGTATTGTAGCATCGCTGTTTCATCCTGAATTGCCCTGGTCCTCCCCCTTCGACCCGTCCACCTCCCACCTCCTCCTCCTCCTGCCGCTGCTCCGCCTCACCATCATCCTACTCTTGCGCCCGTCCCCCCCCACCCCCCCACCCTGGCAGCAGCGGGCCACTCTGTCTTCACTCGCCCTATGCAGGCCGACATCTGTTCACCGCCCCGACCGCGAGCAAGATGTGTTCCTGCTCCTGCTCCTGCTCCTGCTCCTGCTCCTGCTCCTCCTCCTCCTCCTCCTCCTCTTTCTTCTCCTCCTTTTCCTCCTCCTCCCCCCCTCCTCCTCCTCCATGCCCCTCCTCCTCCTCCTCCTCCTCCTCCTGCTCCTGCTCCTCCTCCTCCTCCTCCTCCTCCTCCTCCTCCTCCTCCTCCTCCTCCTCCTCCTTCTCTCCCCTCACCCTCGTTCCTGGAAGGCCTTGTGTGCTCCCCCCGCACGCGGCGAAGGAGGGTCACCCTTCGGAGCACGGCGCGCCACTGTGCCCGCAGGCACGTGGTACGCCTGAGCGCCTCCCTCTGGCCGCGAGCTGCGCCCAAATCCCCTGACGCTGCTGTCTTCGGCTTCACCGGGCGATGCTCGGCGCTTCGTTGACAACGTGATGTGGGTTCTGTCTCCCCTCCTCCTCGTCCTTCTCCTCCTCCTCCTCCCCCTCCTCCTGCTCCTCCTCCTCCTCCTCCTCCTCCTCCTCCTGCTGCTCCTCCTCCTCCTCCTCCGTTCCCCCTCTCCTTCCACACCTCCTTCTCGCCTCCTCCTTCTCCTTCTCCTCCTTCTCATCGTCCTCCTCCTCCTCCTCCTCCTCCTCCTTTTCCCTCCCCCCCACCCAGGTGGAGCCTGGCACCGTGTGGCAGGCATGATTTGGGTAGATATTATGTGAGGACGGTAAGTGGCGAGCCGGCCGGGCGTGCGGCAGCGGAGCGGCAGGAGGAAGCAACGATGAGGAGGAGGAGGAGGAGGAGGAGGAGGGCTGGGGGGAGGGAGGAGGGAGCGAGGGAGGAGGGGGTCACGGAGGGATTACGAGGAGGGGAAAAAGAGAGGAAGGAGGAAGGGGGAAAGGGGAGGTAGGCGGGAGGAGCGAGCGAGGAAGAAGCGAGGAAGGAGCGAGGAGGAAGAGGAACAAGATAATATGTTAGGCGCTATTTCGCGCACGCCGTCTGTTCACAATTCAATCAAACCCTCGATGCGAACCTCAGGCTGCACAAAAACATGTGTCCCCTACTCCCCACCACCCACGCCCCCCCCCTTCCCAGCCCTGTCCCACAGAACAAACTTGAGGGACCCACGAACCCGGTAAGGAACTTCTACTCGCTCGCGTTGACACACTATGGTATGTGTTTCAATGCTATACTGGGCTCTGTTGGTAGGTGTGCTGTGCTACGCCGTGATGGGCGGATCTCGACTGTTGTGCGAGACGTCCTACATATGGCGCCCATGGCGTCGAAACCAAACGAAGCCACGTGCCATCAGCATGTGTGCCGAACGCATGTTGTAGACTCCCTCCGCGCAAATATGTTGGCACGCGTGGAGATTCCGACGGCCGCATGCTCGACATCCCCCTGGGGGCCTGGACGCGTGAAGACACATGCCAAATGGACGCGTGCAAGACAATTTGAACACATCCCTCGCACTAATTGTGCCGTGTGGCAAATCCGGCGATCGCGTGCTTGACATCTCCCTGGGGGCCTGAACACGTGCAAACCCGCGCCACGTACCAACGCGCCAAGCGCAAGGTGGATCCCGCCCGGCGCCTCTGCACTTGCACATGCGATTAATCCGACGAGCGCACATTCGAAAAATTATCTAGGAGTTGGAGCATTTAGGAAAGCAGCATCTACATCTACACCGACAGCTACATTTACATCTAAACCTGCATCTACATATACATCAACATCAACAGCGAGACTCACATCTACATCTACATCTACATCTACATCTACATCTACATCTACACCTACATCTACATCTACATCTACACCTACATCCACATCTACACCTACATCTACATATATTATTTCGCATTGGTTTTGCTGTTGCTTTACATTGCCTATAATGTTGCTCTTGCATTTGCGTTTGCCTGTGCCTCTGCGTTGTGTATGCGCTATGCTATGCTATGATATGCTATGCTATGCTATGCTGCGCTATGCTATGCTATGCTCTGCTATGAGTTGCTATGCTGCGCTATGCTATGATATGCTATGCTATGCTAGGGTACGCTCGGCTGCGCTGTGTTATGCTAGGCGATGATATGCTATGTTATGTTATGCTGCGCGATGCTATGATATATTATGATATGCTGCGCTATGCTATGCTATGCTATGCTATGCTGCGCGATGCTATGCTATGCTAGGCTGTGCTATGATATGCTATGCTGCACTATGATATGCTATGTTATGCTACGCTACGCTATGCTAGGCTATGCTATGATATGCTATGGTATGCTACGCTGTGCTATGCTAGGCTATGCTGCGCTGTGCTATGCTCGGCACTGGTATGCTACGCTATGCTATGCTTTGCTGCGCTATGCTATGTTATGCTGCGCTATGCAAAGACATGCCATGATATGCTGCGATATGCTATGCTATGCTATGCTATGCTATGCTATGATATGTTATGTTTGGCTATGTTATCCTATGATATATTGTGCTAACGCTGCGCTGCGCTATGCTGCGCTGCGCTAAGCTAAGGTAAACTAAGCTATGCTACGCTAAGCTAAGCTGATCTAAGCTATGCTAAGCTATGCTAAGCTAAGCTAGGCTAGGCTAAGCTAAGCTAAGCCAAGCCAAGCCAAGCCACGCCAAGCTAAGCTAAGCTAAGATGAGATACGCTAAGCGAAGCTAAGGTGAGCTAAGCTAAGCTAAGCTAAGCTAAGCTAGGCTAGGCAAAGCTAAGCTAAGCTGAGATAAGCTAAGCTAAGCTAAGCTAAGCTCAACTAAACTAAGCTTAGCTAAGCTAAGCTGGGTGAACCCAGGGGGCGGATACTGGGGGAACCGCGGGGCGGATGCCGGGGGAACCAGCCGGGGCGATTTGCCCTGCCCAGCCCCT
Organism: Prorocentrum cordatum; assembly: GCA_963575745.1. Classification (NCBI taxonomy): domain Eukaryota; class Dinophyceae; order Prorocentrales; family Prorocentraceae; genus Prorocentrum; species Prorocentrum cordatum. The sequence goes on from CAUYUJ010016715.1 coordinate 602,876, forward strand.
TTAAGCATATAGAGTAAGAACCCTTCTAGGCAGAGCCTAGGTAGTGAAAAACCTTTCTCGAGGGGTGACGACCGCACATTCGCAGACTATCCGCATTTGCATCCGCTATTGATCCTCCTGGGGGCCTGGACGCGTGAAAAAAACCTCGGCACAATGCAAACGCGCCAGACACATGTTCGATACGCCTTCAGCGCACGTGATGCGCTTGCACGTGTGAAAGATCCGATGACCGCATGTTCGGCATTGCCCAGAAAGGGTGGGGAGGAGGGGCAGGGCACGTAAACACCTGTGCCACATGTGCACGCGCCAGACGCATGTCGGAGACGACCCTCTGCGCAACGTCTCTACGCACAATGAATCTCAGGACCGCATGTTCAACATCACCCTGATGGGGGCCTCAATATGTGAAGGCGCTCGCCAAATCTTCCAAATGCGCTCGCGCCAAGCGGTCCTTGAATACGATACCTTCCCTTTGCGCCACGCCGCGCCGCGCACGCGATTTCCCTCGCCCTCGCTCTTCTACAAAATCAGACACCTCCCTCGCCGCGCACAAATTTTACGTGCCCCATCCGACGCCACCTGCTCGACGTCCCTCCAGTCTGGGGCCGCCATCAGCCCACCCACTGAAAATTAACCCTGGGCACAATAAAGCGCATGTTGAGGTGGTTCCCCCATGTTTCCATGCCAGCCAGGATGAGAGTTACCTTGCAATAAGCGGGACGCCCGAGTATGAGAAGGTCTGGATGTTCATGGTCACGGATGCCAGTGACTACGCCATTTCGCGTGGGTGTGGGCATTGCTGGGGTTCGGAAACGAATAGGTCTTACTATGAGGAGTGCTAAGGTGCTGTGGAGACCCTCATTGAATTAAGGGAATGTGAACACTTTAAGAAGGTTTGATAAAAGAAACCGATTCCAAACCAAATTCTGGTACAAATCCGGACCAGGTCCGGAAATCAGGATTCCTTGATTCTCGGCCTTGTCCTGTCTGCGGGGAAGACCCTATTTTTCAAGTCCGCACGCAGATATTCTGAACTTCTTGGCTCAGCGCATGATTCCTGGGAGCCGCCCGCCACAAGGACCCACCCTACCCCGTGGCCTCGGCCTGATAATGGCGTTTCTTGATTTCTCTTGATTCCTGGGGGCCGCTCGCCACGGGGACCCGCCTTCCCAGTGGCCTAATACTTTACATAGCGTCTCTTGATTCCTTGGCGCCGCTCGCCACGGGAACCTGCCCCCTCCCGTGGCCTCAGCCTGGGAGAAGCGTCTCTTGATTCCAGGGTGCCGCTCGCCTCGGGGACCCGCCCTCCCCCGCGGCCGCAGCCCGAGGCCGGCGGCGCTTGATGTTTGGTCACCCCTCGCCAATCGGACCAACCCTTCCCGTGGCACGCGCATCTGGGAGCCAACAGTGTGAATGGACACAAGGGTGGCAGGAGGCACCCCGAAAATCGTGTCAGAACAACCAATCGTTTCACTTGTAGTCTGGAAGCCAACATGGAGCCATACAATACGAAACGACACACGGGTGACACGTGTCACCCCAAGAACGGTGAACAAAAAACACTTGTTTCATTTGTAGCTGGGAGCCAACATGGACCCAGACAGCGTGAAACGACACAGGGGCGACACGTGCCACCCCGAAAACCGTGCAAATTGTTTCACTTGTGTTCTGGGAGGGTCACGTAACGTGGGAGGGGTGTGCCGGAATATGCGTGCGTGACGCACGCGGGCGGTGGCACTGGTGCCTTCTGTGGAGCTCCGTGTGGGGCCACGAAACGTGTGAGGGGTGTGCCGAAGTCCGTATGCGTGGCGCATGCGGGAGCTGGCGCTGGGGCCTTCGGTGGAACTTCATATGGGACCACGGAACGTGTGAGGGGCGTACCGGATTGGGTGTGCGTGACGCACGCGGGCGGTGGCACTGGGGCTTTCGGTGGAGCTCACTTCAGGGGCCACGAGCCGTGTGGAGGGTGTGCCGACATGGATGTGTGCGTGACGCATGCGGGCGGTGGCACTGGGGCTTTCGGTGGAGCTCCTTGTGGGGCCACGAAACGTGTGAGGGGTGTGCCGAAAAGGGTGTGCGTGACGCATGCGGGCGGTGGCGCTGGGGCCTTCGGTGGAACTTCCTATAGGGCCACGAAACGTGTGATGTGTGTGCCGAATTGGGTGTGCGTGACGCGTGCGGGCGGTGGCACTGGGGCCTTCTGTGGAGCTCCCCGTGGGGCCGAATTGGGCGTTCGTGGCGCATGCAGGCGGTGGCACTGGGACCTTCGGTGGAGCTCCCTATGGGGCCACGAAACGTGCGAGGGGTGTGCCGAATTGGGTGTGCGTGGCGCATGCGGGCGGTGGCGCTGGGGCCTCCTGTGGAACTCCCTATGGGGCTACAAACGTGTGAGGGGTGTGCCGGCATGAGTGTGCGTGACGCACGCGGGCGGTAGTGCTGGGGCCTTCACTTGAGCTCCCTATGGGGCCACTGAATGCTGTACTGGGTGGGTGAAGCGCAAGGAGGGAGGAGGGGAAGGAAGAGGAGGAAGGCGGCGGGAAGGGGAGGAGGAGGAACACGCGGGGCGCCGTTTCTTCAAAACCAGGACCCAACACCACAGGATGGTGGAGAAAAAGCAACTGTTCCACTCGCATTCTCGGGGCCAACATGGGGCCATACAGTGCGAAACCACACCGGGGTGACACGCGTCACCCCGAAAACCAAGAGAAAAACACATTGTATCGCTTGCATTCTGGGAGCCATCATGGGGCTTGCTTTGCTGTGTGAAACGGCACATGGGTGACACGTGTAACACCGAAAACTGCATGAGAAAAACCAGCTGTTGCACTCGTGCCCTGGGCGCCAACATGGGGCCATGCAAAGTGAAACCACACAGGGGTGACACGCGTCACCTGGAAAATCCGAGAGAAATCGAATTGTTTCACTCGCATTCTGAGCGGCAACATGGCGCCACACAGTGTGAAACCACACACGGGTGACACGTGTCACACCGAAAATCGTCGGAGAAAAACCAATTGTGTCACTTGTATTCTGGGAGCCAACATGGGACCATACAGTGTGAAACCACACAAGTGTGACACGTCTGACGGCCTAAACGGCCACAACGTTCGCCCCAAGATCGCCCAAAAGGCCTCCAAGGTGGCCCCATAAGGGCCCAGAAGGCCCGCGAGACTGCCAAAGAGGGCCCCAAAACGGCAGAACGGTACACAAAAACCAAGAAATGCGGAGACTGCCCCATGAGCGCCGTACTACTACTGCTGCTGCTGCTGCTGCTGCTGCTGCTGCTTCTTCTACTACTACTACTACTACTACTACTATTACTACTACTACTACTACTGCTACTGCTACTGCTACTGCTACTGCTACTGCTACTGCTACTGCTACTGCTACTGCTACTGCTACTGCTACTGCTACTGCTACTGCTACTGCTACTGCTACTGCTACTGCTACTGCTACTGCTACTGCTACTGCTACTGCTACTGCTACTGCTACTGCTACTGCTACTGCTACTGCTACTGCTACTGCTACTGCTACTGCTACTGCTACTGCTACTGCTACTGCTACTGCTACTGCTACTACTACTACTACTACTACTACTACTACTACTACTACGACTACTACTACTACTACTACTACTACTGCTACTGCTACTGCTTTACTACTACTACTACTACTACCTACTACTACTACTACGACTACGACTACGACTACTACCACTACTACTACTACTGCTACTACTGCTACTACTACTACTACTACTACGGCTACTACTACTACTACGACTACGACTACTACGACTACGACTACGACTTACTACTACTACTACTACTACTACTACGACTACTACTACTAACTACTACTATTACTACTACTACTACTACTGCTACTACTACTACTTCTACTACTACTACCACTACTGCTACGACTACGACGGCTACTACTACTACTTCTACTAGTACTGCCACTACTAGTAATACTACTACTACTACTACTACTACTACTACTACTACCACTACTACTACTACTACTACTACTACTACTACTACTAGTACTACTACTAACTAGTACTATGACTACAACTACCGCTACAACTACGACTACTACTACTACTGCTACTACTACTGCTACTACTACTACTACTACTACTACTACTAAGACTACCACTACTACCACTACTACTACTACTACTGCTACTACTGCTGCTACTACTACTACTACTACTACTACTACTACTACTACTACCAGTACTAGTACTACTGCTCTACTGCTACTACAACTACGACTACTACTACTACTACTACTACTACTACTACTACTACTACTGCTACTACTACTACGACTACGGCTACGACTACGACTAATACTACTACTACTACTACTACGACTACTACTACTACTACTACTACTACTACTTGTACTACTACTAAAACTACTTCTATTGCTACTACTACGCCTACTATGACTACAACGACGACGACGACTACTACTACTATTACTACTAGTACTACTACGACTAGTACTACTACTACTACTACTACTACTACTACTACTACTGCCACTACTACTACTGCTACTACTACTACTACGACGACGAGGGCGACGACGACTACTACTACTACCACCAC
>CAUYUJ010016715.1:610000-615000 GCA_963575745.1 Prorocentrum cordatum
TGAGTATCACTGGACTGGCTGTGAAGGGGTGTAGATGTGAGTGGCACAACATAAACTCCTAAGTAGGAGCGCCTCGAGACACGAGTGGGCCTGATTGTGAGTAGGTATGGGTGCACGTGCGACTGATTGCGAATGATTAATGGTCCTGGTGGGTCTAGGCATGAGTGGGCCTGAGTCGGATTGAGCCTGAGCGTGAGTGAGTTCGAATATGGTCGAGTCTGGTTTTGAGCAAGTGGATACAAGAGGGTCGGATAATAAGTGTATTCAGCCGTGCATGAGTGGGTATGGGCATGGTTAAGGATATCCTGGGACCTCGCTCGGCCTCCTTGGCCTATTTGGGCCTTCTAGAACCCCGGGGCCTTCCTGGAGCGTCATGAGGCTTCCTGGGCCTTCCTGGAGAGTCATGGAGGCCTCCTTCGGCATCCTGCCGTTTGCTTATGCCTCATTCGCTGGAAGCGTCCTGAGCCTCTTGGGACCCAGGGCTTCCCAACGCCTGCTGGAGCATTCTGGGATAGAGAAGACATCGTCACTGACCAGAGAGACACAACATTGTAAACCAGCGCTCTTGCCCCCCCCCTCCCCGCTGAAGGACGAGCCCCATTCTGGACCTGCAATTGAAGCGAGAGCCCCGCCATGAAGAAACACGACCTTGCAGCTTCTAGAGAGATGCGAGGATAGCGAAAGGATGGGACCATAAAGTTCAAACAGTTGTCCTGTGGGAGCCCCGCTACGAAGATTAACCACGTCCCATCCCTGTAACGGTTGCACACGATGGCACCCATAGCCATTCAACCCGAGGAAATTTCAAGTGAAAGCCCCGTCTTGAAAAGGAATCGCCATCCACCCGTGCAACGGTTACATGTGTTCACTAAGTGCGTCTTAAAATTGAGGGAAGTCTGAAGCGAGGGTCCCACTGCTTTTTTATATGATTTTCTCTCTCTCTCTCTCTCTCTGCTATCCATGCCTGTAGCTGCGGCAACTGTTTGAAAAAACGGGGGGCGCATCTCGAAGCTGCTGCAGGCTGTCACGACAAAAGCGCACGGAACTGAAGAGAAAGTCGCAGACTTGAAAACCACCCGACATCCATCCAGGAAGCTACTATTTTTGAGGCGAGCACGCGCAGAGCTGCAGCACGAGCCTTTCATCCTGGAAGCTGCTGGACCCTTGCAAGACGCATGCGCGCGGCGCTACGGCGAGAGCCGCATTTCAAAAACGGTTCGCTCCCCACCCTTGCAGCCGTTGCGGAATCTGAGCAAGAGTGCGCGCGGCCCTGAGGCAAGAGCTCCTTGAAAACCAGCCGGCCTCCATCCTTGCAGCTCGCAAGAAGGGCCAAGCATCGAACCGATGAGTCGGATCGGCGATCGAAATGGATCGGGTCGGGGGGAATCGGCAGCAAAGTCGGAAGAAGTTGAGCCGGCGGAAATCGGCAGGCCATCAAGGTCTCCATTGGGAAACCGAAGTCGACGTGGGAATCCGAAGTCGAAGCAAATTACACTCGAAATCGATCCACATCGAATTGAATCGAATCGGGGAAATCAAGACGAGCCCTGAGCTGCCAGCGTAACTCCCATGAAGGTCTCAAGCGAGACGCCCAGCCCAGCCTACGGACACGTCTGGTGGTGCGTGGAGCGACGGGAGGGAGTTAGCTGCAAGGAAGCGGGATGGAGAACAGGGATGGACCGAAACGGTATTTCTCGTTTCGTTGTTGTGCTTCGATTTGTTCTGACTGTTCCCCTGGGCCTCTCCGCCAAAACGAAACATAAAACGAAGCCAGACATCCAGCAAAACAACGTTCCGGCCCAGCCCTGATGGACAAGGAGAGCAGCAGCAGCAGGAGGAGCAGCAGGAGGGGCAGCAGCAGGTACAAGAGTGAGGGGAGGAGCGGAGAGGGGTAGGATGAAGCCAAGACGAGGATAAATCTGGGGGAGGATGTAAATCGAGAGTCTCGGAAATACGGCGGCCCCGGGTGATGTCTCGGGCGCCGCGGCCTTCTCAGAGCGCCCCTCGGGTGTGACTAGAAGTGCCCCTGGCCCAGGGTGCCCCCAGCGTTTCGCTCCATTTTCAAGCCCTTGGGGCCCTCTGGGCCTCGTGAGTGGTGCTCTGGAGGCCGTGGTGGCCTCCTTGGAAATCCTGGGGGCACCTTGCGCCAGCGACATTTCTAGCAGCACCCGAACCCCAGAACGCTCTGCGAGAGTTCCAGACCGGATCTTGTGGGCCAGTGATGGGGGGGACTGGCATAGGTGGGGGTGGGGGAACATCGACCTGGAATCGGGGATACATTGCCGAGGGATCGGCGATAGGCCCCCGACAGCAAATCCCCACGCTCCTGGGCGGGGTGGGGCTGTCGAGCAGTCCCTATCGGCAATGAGTGGGCGATGGGGGGTCGATGCGTCCCCCCCCCTACGTATGCCTATCCCCCCCTGTGGCCCCTGGGATTTATCCTCGTCCTGGCCCCGTCCGAGGAGAGGCCCCGCTGCCGCCCGCCCGGGGCAAAGCCCGGAGAGGCGAGAAACTCTGGCGGCGAGGGCCCGCGGGGCGCGGGTCCGCGGCGGGGCCCTACCGACTGCTCTCTGCTGCGGCGGAGCGGCGGGGCGGTGGGCGAGGGAAGGCTCCGGGAGGCTGGCGGGGGAGGGGGGAGCGGGGCAGCGAGAGATGATGGGCCGGTTTTCCACCACCACTACTACAGGTAGGAGGTGGAGGAGGAGGAGGATGAGGAGGAGGCTTGCTTTGGCTTGGGCTTGGGCTTGGCTCGGCTCGGCTCGGCCCTACAGGCGGTTCAAAGAACAACTAGTCACCCTCGTCCGAATCCTCCACAAAGTCGGGGTCCTCAGAGGCGGTCGACGCTCGCAGGATTGCTTCCCGACCCATCGCGAGCACGCGCGGGCGGTCCTCGACAGGAGGGCGATGGGGAGGGGCAGCGAAAGGTAATTTGTTTCACCATCAACGCAACGCAGATTGTGAACTCCACCCTCGGGCACTGCAAATCGCGACAACATGTTCTGCGACGCAGCGCGAGATGGAGGGGGGCGACTTACCGTCGTCGAACCGCACGCGTCCGCATGCAGTAGTCTTAGGTCGGGCATGACCCCCTACAGGCGGATTTTGGACGAAAGCAAATTCTAAATCATACCCCCAAAATGGTCAAACATAGCCATCCCCCGCGTATTTGTTACAATTTTCGAATATTCCTCCTGTAGAGGGACAGGCCCGACTTAACAGTAGTCTCCAGTTGAGCCTTGAAGCAAAAAGGCAAGACAGGCACCCTGAGGCGAGCCGCATGAAGAGAGGAGGGGGCAGCGAACGGCGATGGCCCGATTGTCCACCACCACGACCATAGGAGGAGGAGGAGGAGAGGAGGAGGAGGAGCCTTCTCCTCCTCCTCCTCCTTCTCCTCCTCCGTCTGTCCTGTTCCCTTTGCCAACATGATCTCAAGAGCCAGTGATTCAACTCACCAGGCCCTCTAGTTTGATACACCCCCCAGGGCCGGCCGGCCCTGGGGGGGAAGGCTGCGATCGAGGATGCCAGACGGTCCTGGGCGAGGTGAGCTATCGGGCCCCTATCACCGATGAGTGAGCGATTGAGGGTCGATGCATCCGCCCCTGAGCCAATCCACCCAATTGCTACCCCTGAGGAAAAGGGGAGATCGGGAGGAGAGGGAACGCTGAGATCCGGGCGTTGCAGTACTTTTATACCGGGCGTGTTCGCTCGGATTCGGACCCCCAGACCGTCACTCATCGATCTGGCTCGAAAAATGGTGCAGGAAACTGATGGTTCTGTTGCAATGGTTTCGTGGCGTCGGATCTGAAAGATCGTGAGCTGCTTGCGAAGCGGCGGCGGTGGGCGAGACGGCTCTGGGACGCAGGCGGAGGAAAAGGGGTGAGCGGGAGGGGGGGAAGAAACAGACCCTGGTAAGTCGCCAAGTGAGGACTCCTGCTCGCCGACCTGCGCCGGGGTAAGGGTCAATGAGGGGCTCCCGTACTCGGACCTCCAACTACGGGAGCCCCTCATTTACCTCTCTTAAAGGCATGCCATTGGTAAGCGTCAGTAATTGGACCTCCACTTAGGGGGGCCTACCATTTACCTCTCCCATGCGGCGGCGGCAGGGGGAAACGAGGGCGGAGGGGCATTGATTGATTGATTGATTGACCACGTCGCTGAGAAGGAAGGGCTGGGGCAAGGAGAAAGAGGGTAGCGTCAAGACCACCCCAGCTCGCAAGCAGATAACACAAACAACCCCCCAGGGGCCAAACGGCCACCCGCCGCGGCAGGATCGCCTGTCGCCAACCCCCAACCCCCCGCCCAGAGATGGAGGGGAGGAGGGGAGGAAGGGAGGAAGGGATGAGGGGAGGGGGGAAGAGGAGGAGTCACGCGTACCGTACGCTGACAATCACGGACTCAATGGCAATATCACGTCACCGCGGCGACCAGCACCGATAGTACCAAGCCCCCTCGAGATCAAGGGCCGCGTCGAGACTTCATGCGCCACCGAGCGGCTGGTGGACAAGAACATCGGGCACCTCAAGGCGATGATGGCCAAGAGCCCTGACGACGGGGAATGGGACGACCACGGCTTTGGCGCGTACGGGAACATCTGCATATGGTACTACGACGAGAAGGGCGGCGAGCTACAGATTACCGACAGGCTCTACGAAGCGCGCTACCAGAAGAGGCACCCATGCACCCATTACGTGCGCCTCTTGAAGCCTGACAAGGCGGCGTTCACGAAGAACACCTACGACGTTGTGGGACACTTCCCGCCTGTTGTGCCAGCTGGACAGGCCCGTTCCAGCGGTACGGCCATGAAGAACTTGGACAATGAAGCCTCACAGGGAGACTACGACAAGTTAGTGTCATGTAGACCCGGGCGTTGGTTCCTGACACCGCGGGGATCGTTCAAGCTTGAACGATCGGCCGATTCCGCAACGTCCGATCGTTCAACATCGACCAATTCTGGGCCACCGCCTGCGTTCAACATTGAACGCCGGCAGCGGGGTCGCTGC
>CAUYUJ010016715.1:620000-676328 GCA_963575745.1 Prorocentrum cordatum
CTACTACTACTACTACTACTACTACTACTACTACTACTACTACTACTACTACTACTACTACTACTACTACTACTACTACGACTACCACTACTACTCCTGCTACTACGCATCCTCAGGATCCTCCTCCTCCTCCTCCTCGTCCTCATCATCATCATCATCATCATCATCATCACTCCGCTCCTCCCTTTTCTCTCCGCCATCTCTAATGCCTTTCTCGTGTTCACTTTGTTCGCGTCCTCCCGCGCCTCCTCTCCCACGAGATGGCGGGACATGAGTTGCATACAATCCAGCGGACATACACTAGCATTGGTCACGGGGATGGAGTGGGGCAGTCGAGATCCAGAGGGTGCATGGAGCCCTGCGGCTGAAGCAACATTAGATCTGAACCATGAGGACAAACAAACATAGAAACTAAGAATACCCCAGTGGCCTAGATATGACTACCTACCAGACCACCCGAACCCAACCCGAAGACGCGAATTTCGGGTTGGGGGAGGGGTGCGGGTCTCACATTTGTTTTCTGAACGTTCCCCGACCCCCCCTCCACTGGAAATGGAGGGCAATTTGGAGCCTGCGGGGTGGGTTGGGGTGGTTTGGTGGGTGGTGAAGAGAAACACATGGCGCCCCCTTCCAGGTCGGAGGAACGGTGAGCAATACTTTGTTTGAGTCAGCAGCGCCAGTGGTCGCGGGCGCGGGCGTCGTTTCGAGGGATGCGCGCCGAGCACGATGCGCGGGGGCAGGCGGAAGACGGCGGCTGCTGACTAGCAAGCGGGGAGGGCCCAGGCGTCGGCGAGTGAGCGGTGCGCAGGTGGCCTGGGGCACCGACCCCAAACCTGCCCCCAGACAGCCCTGTGATGTTTGTTGCAATCACCTCCTGCCCCGCGTCTCGTCCTAGCCCTTCGTCGAACTCGGGATTCGTGCCCCACAGGGCCTCCAGGGCTTATCAGAGGAAAAGAAGTTGATCTCTTTCTCTGGTTGGGGCAGGACATCCTTCTGTTCGACGGCTCAATATGGCGGGCCGATGGGGCCGAACAAATGACTGATAATAATATCAAAGCTGGCCTGCTCCACCTAAAAAGGTGGGGATTGGAAACCAAAAAATAAAGTGAACGAGCGAAGCGCGTGCACAGAGAGAGACGCTGCGGGTTGTCGGGGGATGGACGGTCGGTGCAGGACGACCTTGGGCATACACGTTTACGATACACATGGTTAAAGTGCAAAGTGTGCCACTAACGCCAGAGAGCCAAGCATTACCGCGCACGCACAAACATGATTTGTTCTCTGGCTGGGGCAGGAAATCCTTCTGTTCGACGGCTCAATATGGCGGGCCGATGGGTGCGAGCAAGTGACGGAGAATAGCAACAAACATGGCCAGCCCCACCCAAACCCAAAGTCTTTGACCTGCGCAGCGATCGTAACGAAGCTGGTTGTCGAAAGCCGAGGCCAAGAACGCAGCGAACTTCGGGGGGCAAGCTTGGGCGAGGAGTATCAACCATGGTCCGCCTGGGACCTTTCCGCTGGGCCCGACGCGGGGTTTCTCCGAACGACTGCAGACACGCCCTCGAGGATGACAGCGGAGGCTATCAGCTTCGCAAGGGGCCCTGTCAAAAAAAGAAACAAAACGCAAACCAACACATACTATGTTTTTTTGCCCAAGGAGTTCCCCAATTGGCACCTATCCGTAGCCACCATGGTGCTGTTCCTATTCGTAGTTCGGTGAATCACTTCTGGAAGCTTCCAACAGAGGCCGGTCTGCGGGCTCCCAAGCGCAATCGGGACCCGTCGCCTCCAGCGCAATCGGATGACCTTCAGCGTGGCTCTCGCAATCACATTAGCGTCGATCAGATGCGGGTGATCCGTTCCTCAGCTGTCCGAAGGGCAGGGCGCTGAGCAATGCTGAAGGTCGTGGAGGGCGGGGCTAGCATCGCACAGTCGAAGAGGCTAGCTCGGGGACTTCTCAAGAGCCGCCCCAAGACGGTCTTCTCTGCAAAGTGAAAAGCGGGCCCGTTCTTGACGTCGCAGACCTCTGCGCTATGCCCGAGGTCCACGAGCGACTTGGACGCGCGAGACACTCCGGAGAAAAGATCTAGCATCACCAAGGGTCGGACACGGCCCCGTTGAACACCAGCTTTAGGGTGGCCTCGCACCACTGCGCCCTTCGCCTCGCGTCCGACGGCAGCTCGAGGAAACCCTCGGGCACCTGGCTGGCTTTCTCGTGCCTGATTGCGCCGCGAGAGGATCTCCCGCAGTCCCTCTTTTGCACCCCGGCAAGCGACCCGCGGCTCACGCCGACGTCTCTCGACGCCCCTGTGCGCCTCGAGGGGCGCGGCGCTAGGTCGCCCACGCCCGGGGCCACGGCCGCGCGGCGGAACGTCTTGGCCAGGTCGCTGCAGTCGAAGGCCCACGCCCTGGCGTCGCCCGCTGAGCGCCGCGCCTCGACCGCGATGCACCAGAGCTCCATCAGCGCGAGCTCCCGCTGCAGCAGCCAAAACGCCACCCCGCACACCGCAGCCCACGCCCGAGGAAGCCGCGCGTCTCGAGGTGAGCGACGATCAGGGCGCCCAGGGCCTCGTCGGCCAGGTCGGTCCACATCGCGATCCCGTTGTGCTCCCTAAGCCGCCACGCGTGCTCCGCGTAGCGCCCGTGCGCGCCCTCGGTCGCGACCTCCCCGACCAGGAAGCCCCCACTTGGCCTGCGCCGCCCCCGTTCCAGAGGTGCGCGCGTCATGGGCAAAGACCCTAGGGCACCGCGGCAGATGTAGCTCGGCCACGCACAGAGGTAATAAGCGATAAGCGACTTCCACTTCGGCGGCGACACTCGGCCACAGGGTTCGCTCAAACGGATAACAACAACGGATGAAACGATACGTAGCTCCGAAGACCGACAACAGAGGGCGACGTATCTCCAGATGCGCACCACTCAATTTCTTTCTGCACAGGGCCAACTGGAGAGCTCCGCGCAGGCGACTGCGCCGTCTCTCACTCAAGCGCATCACACCCGTGGCCCCATCGATAACTACTCCAAGTGCTTCGCCCACATAGGTAGACTCGGTAAGCTCGTGCGTCATCAAACCGACGTCGTCAAGGGCCCTCGTCGCGGCCTCCCGGACCTTTGGACCTCTTCTGCCCTCAGACCAGGACCCCGACATTGCAAATATACACGTAATGTGCCAGGTTCATCCCCTTGGAGCAAAACACAGCATTGCACGAGCGGTTATCGAGGGCATTCCCGGGGTTCAGCCAAGGCTTCTCATTAGAGAGGAAAAAACATAGACTAAACTTTGGCGAAGAATTTTAAGATTCTTTGAATTGTTGAGCACCTTCACAATAGATGATCGCAACGCGCTGTCGTCGCGGGTCCTGCACGCGTTATCGCGCGCGCGTATGCACCGACGCTGGGTTGCATCATAGGCGCCATATTATGATAAATGCCGCGCGCTGGCCGCAATTTAAACAGGGTCTTGTTCAGAGCGCGCCCGCCAGCCGCCGCGGTTATCAGACTTTGCCCCGTTAAACGACACGCAGGTCGACGATGCAATGAGAAAACGACGAATGCGACACTGAGCCCACAGAAGCGGCAAACAATGACTCCCCGCGGCGTTTGTCCTCGCGCCCCCACCCCGACTAATGAGTTCGGTTGCCCAACATTCTTACGCAGCCACGCGCCGCCGCCGAACGGTCATTTCGCATTAATTATGGTTAGGCTGTTGCGGCTATCAATGCCCCCCTCCCCCCCCCGCTTCGACCGCGCAGTTTTCGAGACCTCCCCGCGGGGCGCCCATCCCCGAGGTAGCCTTCGCAACCCCAAGGTCGCCAAACGGCGGCCCAACATCGCCCCGAAACGTCTCCGAGGCGCCTCGGGGTCTGCCCGAGAAAGACCGACGACATCCTAGAGTTTCCAAACAAGGAGGCCGGGGCGCCCGATGAAGCCCCGAGTAGCTCCCGATGTATCCCCAGAGAACAATCCAGCACGGCTCTTGGAGGACAATCGCAGCGAACCTCACTCGTGATATCCAACTGTTGTTTCCCAAGCTCTTCGGCCCAAGATGGGCCCAGAAAGGTTCCAGAGACCTCGTGGCGCCCCAGGGGCCCCTCAGGCTGTAAGGCGGATTTGCCGCGGGCATCTGGAGATATATCGGTTGGCCGCAAGCATATGGATATGAATGCACGACGTGCCCCGTCGACCTGAAAGTGCACTGCACAAAGATGTCAACATATCGAACGCAAACATGCCGACAATAATCCCACCAGCCCTCTGGGCGGTGGTGGTCTCGAACGCTTCCTCTTCCAATCCCCCATCTGCCCCCTCGGGGAGGAGTTCACCCCCCCCCCCCCCTCCTCCGTCTGGGTCTTGACGGGGGGGGGGTCGCGAGCGGTCAACGCAGCGCGCCCAGGATGGCCCAAGATGGCCCCATGAGGGCCTCCGATGCTCCAAGGTGTCATCCAATCCGCCACCGTGCCCCCTGGCAGGTTAAGGCGTGCTGGAATACCAAGTACGGTCTGGCAGGGTTTCTGCGATCTTATACGCCCCTTCCCCCCCGCGGGCCTCGAGGCGGCCCGAGAGAGAAGCCTCGAAGACGGCCCGAGAGGACTCCAAGTGAGCCTCCAGCAAGGCCCGATGCTGCCGAAATCTTTAATTTCTTTAGGTTTGTCATATGTGTTCAAATTATCGAGCGTTTGAAAACAAGAAAAACAAAATACCCTGGCGACGTACCCAACCCCTGCGCAAAAGCGGTGCGCAAATAGTTTAGGATAGTTTATAAGGGTGCGATGACGGAGCGAGGGTTACATATGTCTGCAGACGGAATTCGGGAGACTCGCAGGACACTGGCTACAGGAAAAGGGTTTGATAAAGCTGATGAGTTAGAATTCCTGATCACTCCTAGCCACTTCAAAAACGGTGATCACAGCAGGCCTCGACAGTTGCAAAAGTTTCACAGATCGCAGCCCCGCAGGGATGGCGAGGTCTAATTTGGGTCCGCGCGTGGCGTCACTGTGCTGGGCTCCCCAGGCCTCGAAAGTGGCGACAGTTTCACAGATCGCAGCCTCCAGGGGATGGCGAGGTCTCATTTGAATCTGCCCGTGGCGTCACTGTGCTGGGCCCCCCAGCAGGCCTCGAAAGTGGCGACAGTTTCACAGATCGCAGCCCCCAAGGGATGGCGAGGTCTACTCTGAATCTGCCCGTGACGAAACTGTGCAGGGCCCCCCAGCAGGCCTCGAAAGTTGCGACAGTTTCACAGATCGCAGCCCCCCAGGGATGGCAAGGTCCAATTTGGGTCCGCGCGTGGCGTCACTGTGCTGGGCCGCCCAGCAGGCCTCGAAAGTGGCGACAGTTTCACAGATCGCAGCCCCCCAGGGATGGCGAGGTCTAATTTGGGTCCGCCCGTGGCGTCACTGTGCTGGGCCCCCCAGAAGGCCTCGAAAGTGGCGACAGTTTCACAGATCGCAGCCCCCCAGGGATGGCGAGGTCTAATTTGACTCTGCGGTGGGTACCCACTGTGCTGTGCCCCTCAGCAGCCCTCGAAAGTGGCGACAGTTTCACAGATCGCGGCCCCCCAGGGATGGCGAGGTCTAATTTGAGTCTGCGGTGGGTACCCACTGTGCTGTGCCCCTCAGCAGCCCTCGAATACCCACTGTGCTGGGCCCCCCAGCAGGCTTCGAAAGTGGCGACAGTTTCACAGATCGCAGCCCCCCAGGGATGGCGAGGTCTAATTTGAATCTGCGTGTGGCGTCACTGTGCTGGGCCCCCCAGCAGGCCTCGACAATGGCGGCAGTTTCACAGATCGCAGCCCCCCAGGGATGGCGAGGTCTAATTTGAATCCGCGCGTCGCCCTCACTGTGCTGGGCCCCCCAGCAGGCCTCGAAAATGGCGACCGTTTCACAGATCGCAGCCCCCCAGGGATGGCGAGGTCAAATTTAAATATGCGCGTCGCCCTCACTGTGCTGGGCCCCCCAGCAGGCCTCGAAAATGGCGACAGTTTCACAGATCGCAGCCCCCCAGGGATGGCGAGGTCTCATTTGAATCTGCGCGTCGCCCTCACTGTGCTGAGCCCCCCAGCAGGCCTCGAAAATGGCGACAGTTTCACAGATCGCAGCCCCCCAGGGATAGCGAGGTCTAACTTGAATCTGCGCGTCGCCCTCACTGTGCTGAGCCCCCCAGCAGGCCTCGAAAATGGCTACAGTTTCACAGATCGCAGCCCCCCAGGGATGGCGAGGTCTAATTTGAATCCGCGCTTGGCCCTCACTGTGCTGGGCCCCCCCAGCAGGCCTCGAAGATGGCGACAGTTTCACAGATCGCAGCCCCCCAGGGATGGCGAGGTCTAATTTGAATCTGCGCGTCGCCCTCACTGTGCTGGGCCCCCCAGCAGGCCTCGAAAATGGCGACAGTTTCACAGATCGCAGCCCCCCGCAGGCAAGACAGGAAGAGGCAGGGAGGGAGGAGGAGGAAGGAAGGAGTGGAGACCACACTGCTCTATTCAAAACGAGTACCCAACCAAGGAGGGTTGGGAAATTACCCTGCGACGTACCCAACCCAATGGCATCAAGTGGCAAGCGGAGTAGGGAAACATTAGCAGGAACCGTGACAATGCAGGCGCGGCGATTTGTAGTGCGACCTACATGGGATGCGTAATGTTGCACGACTCACAGAACAGCAATCGATAAGACGAGGAGTATGTCTCAAGGCTTGTTAAACAATAGCGGGGGCGGGAACGAGGGACAGGAGAAGGACGAACCCAGTAGGAAGGGGCGAAGAGCCATCGCAGCAGCAGCACCATGAATGCATAAGGTAACAGGAGGACTAGGGCGGCGATGATGAAAGAGGAGGGAGGAAGCAAGAGACTGTTTCGTTTTTGCAGGAGCTCGGTCAACGCATGCCTGCTGCCTGTCCACAGGATCATACCTGTTTATATCTAGTGCAGGAAGCGATCGAGACCTAGCTCGCGCGCCAGCTTCTCTGCCTCCTTCCTGCATGTTGCAGTGCGGAAACTGAACTTCCGCAGTTTCTCCGCCAGGTCTGCTGGTGGGCCGCGGGCAAGAAAGTCAAGGCCGGGGTCGCGCACCATCAGTAGGTTGTCTATCGTCGTCGCCCTGGACAGCATCACGTAGAGGTGCAGCCACAGAGCGTCCAGGTCGTTCGCATCCTTGCACCCTGCGTCAACAATGACTCCGCGGTGCATGGTGCCAGTTTCCCAGAATGGCAGCCCCCCAGGGACGGCGAGGTCTAATCTGAATCTGGGTGGTGCCTCACTCCGCGGGACTGACCAAAGTGGTGACAGTTTCACAGATCGCAGCCCCCCCCAGGGATGGTGAGGTCTAATCTGAATCTGAGAGGTGCCTCACTCCGCTGGACCCACCAGCAGCCCTCGAAAGTGGTGACCGTTTCGCAGATCGCAGCCCCCCAGGGATGGCGAGGTCTAATCTGAATCTGCGTGGTGCCTCACCCCGCTGGACCCACCAGCAGCCCTCGAATGTGGCGACAGTTTCGCAGATCGCAGCCCCCCAGGGATGGCGAGGTCTAATCTGAATCTGCGTGGTGCCTCACCCCGCTGGACCCACCAGCAGCCCTCTAATGTGGCGACAGTTTCGCAACCAGCAGCCCTCGAATGTGGCGTCAGTGTCGCAGATCGCAGCCCCCCAGGGATGGCGAGGTCTAATCTGAATCTACGTGGTGCCTCACTCCGCTGGACCCACCCTCAGCCCTCGAATGTGGCGACATTTTCGCAGATCGCAGCCCCCCAAGGATGGCGAGGTCTAATCTGAATCTGCGTGGTGCCTCACTCCGCTGGACCCACCAGCAGCCCTCGAATGTGGCGTCAGCGTCGCAGATCGCAGCCCCCCAGGGATGGCGAGGTCTAATCTGAATCTGCGTGGTGCCTCACTCACTCCGCTGGACCCACCAGCAACCCTCGAAAGTGACGACAGTTTCGCAGATCGCAGCCCACCAGGGACGGCGAGGTCTAATCTGAATCTGCGTGGTGCCTCACTCCGCTGGACCCACCAACAGCCCTCGAAAGTGACGACAATTTCGCAGATCGCAAACCCCCAGGGATGGCGAAGTCTAGTCTGAATCTGCGTGGTGCCTCACTCCGCTGGACCCACCAGCAGCCCTCGAAAGTCGAGGTCTAATCTGAATCTGCGTGGTGCCTCACTCCGCTGGACCCACCAGCAGCCCTCGAAAGTGACGACAGTTTCGCAGATCGCAGCCCCCCAGGGATGGCGAGGTCTAATCTGAATCTGCGTGGTGCCTCACTCCGCTGGACCTACCAGCAGCCCTCGAAAGCGGTGACAGTTTCGCAGATCGCAGCCCCCCAGGGATGGCGAGGTCTAATCTGAATCTGCGTGGTGCCTCACTCCGCTGGACCCACCAGCAGCCCTCGAAAGTGGCGACAGTTTCACAGATCGCAGCCCCAAAGGGATGACGTAATAGGCAAGAGAGAAGAGGAGGAGCGAAGAGAGGAGGAGAAGGGAAGCAAGAGAGGAGGAGCGAAGAGAGGAGAAGGGATGCAAGAGAAAAGAGGAGGAGCGAAGAGAGGCGGAGAAGGGAAGCAAGAGAGGAGAGGAAGAGGGAAGAGAGGAGGAGGAGGCGGGAAGGAGGGAAGGTGGAGACCGCAGTGCTCTATTCAAAACGAGTACCCAACGCAGGAGGGTTGGGAATAATAAGAATAATGCCAGTGGTGGCGCGATCGCAATGGTGCTAGTAAGAGCGATAGTAGCAGCAGTAGCAGTAGGAGTGGTAGTAGCAGCAATAATAGTAGTAGCGGTAGCAATAGTAAGTGGTAGCCCTAGTGAAAACAGTAAGTGGTGGTAGTCGGCAGAATAACAATTACTCCGACGGAAGGGCCCCACATGAGAATCCTCTGGGCGAATCTGGAAAAAGCCCTCACCGTCGTCCTCGTTGTTGGCGAGTCCTGGCTGTCTCTTCTGCGTATATTTATTCTCGCCCTGGCGCGGGCCCTCCCCTCGCTCCCTGCGTTGCCCCCGACCTCGCCCTCCTGTTTTTTTTCGTGCCCCGCCACCTCCTCGCCTTTCCACTGCGTGAGCGCGCGCGTCGGTTGTCCTCGGCGCCGTCGCCCCCTCGGCCAGCGCAGGCGCGTTCTCGAATGGCCGCGTCGCGCAGCCGTTGGGGCAAGCAACCTCGCGGGCCGGGCTGTCGGGGCAACCCCGCGAGCCGCTCGCGCGCAAGACCAAGCCGCGGGGACGACCCCGCGGGCTTCGAGCGGGGCGCAGCCGCGATCAGGCGGGCAGCGCGAAGCCCAGCTCTGCCGCGAGCTGCTCCGCATCCGCCCTGGACAAAACCGCTCTCTCGTCGAACTCCAGGGGCGCCTCCCGCAGGGGCGCCGGCGGCCCTCGCTCCAGGAACTCCCGCGGCGGCGGCCGCAGGATCAGGATGTTCCGCACGCGCGTGGCGCGGGAGAGCACGACGTAGAGGCGCAGCCACCGCTGCTCGTCCGACACGCCCGTGCGGCCAGCGCCCTCGTCTCACGCGCAGTCGACGGCGACGCCCCTGCGCGGCGTCTGGCCTTGCGACGGCGCGGAGGTCAGGTAGGGCGCGTGCGCCAGGGTGAACCCCGAGCGGCGCGCGCTGTGCGCCCCCGAGCTCTGCCACGTGAGCTCCCTTTCGCTGGGCCTGAACATCAGCAAGCTCCGCGCCCGCGCCTGGGCCTGGCCGTCGTCGTCGGCGTCTTCGGCGCCCTGTCGCAGCACCTCGGCGACCTCCTGGTCGATCGGAGACTCCTTGAAGCCGTGCACCTGCAGCCAGATTCCCTGCGGTAGGAAGCGGGGGCGAAAGAGCTGGCCTGCCGAGCACTCCTCGTGCCGCTGCTCGTCCTCGTGGTGGAACTCGAAAGACGCGATGGTGGCCCGTTGCCCCTGCACGAACCCCAACTTCTTCTTCGGCTCTTCCCGCGCGGCCGTGAACCGCACCTCCATGCCGACGTGGGCCGGCAAGACGCCGTGGATGTCCCCCGTCTTGTGCATGTTCGGGACGTTCAGGAGGCGCCTACCCGCGTCGGGATCGCCCTGAATCGTGCCGCACTGGTCAACGGCCTGCAGGAAAACGAGGGCACGCCCAGACGCCGAGCGTCGCGACGAGCACGCGTGTTCATCCACCTCGCAAGCGTTTCCCAATAGATGCCCATGACGCAGCCGAGCCGAAAGTTCTCGTGCTGCTGCCGAGGGCCCACGACGCCGCAGTTGTCCGTGGCCAGCGTCTTCTCCCAGTGGATACGTGCGGGGGCACGACCCAGAGGAAGCGCACAGGGGTGCGTCCCAGTGGATACGTGCCGAACACGACCCAAAGGAAACGCACAGGGCGCGTCCCAGTGGATACGTGCGGGGGCACGAACGAGAGGAAGCGCACAAGGGCGCGTCCCAGTGGATACGTGCCGGAAATAACGCTCTGGGAACACAACGCACACAAAGTGGCCTACAGTTGGCTCCGGACATTCAGCATGTGGCCCGGGAGTGGTGTTCTGGGAACACGAAGAACACGAAGTGGCCTACAGTTGGCTCCGGGCATTCAAAATGTGGCCCGAGACTGGTGTTCTGGGAGCACGAAGAATACGAAGTGGCCTAAACAGGGCTCCGGGCATTCAAAATGTGGCCTGGGACTTCGGATTGGCGTTCTGGCAGCGCGAGAGCCCAAAAGTGGCGACGGTTACAGGAATTGCACGACCCGCTCGGATTAGTAACGTGATCCGCGGGCCACATAAGGAGGGGGCTCCCGCTTGAGACTTCCTTGGGGCATTCAAATAGTAGCCTGGGAATGGCGTTCTGGCAGCGCGAGAGCCCAAAAGTGGCGACGGTAACAAGAATTTGGCGACCCGCTCGGATTAGTAACGTGATCCGCGAGCCCCATAGGGAGGGGGTTCCCGCTTGATATTCCCTCGGATTAGTACCATGATCCGCGGGCCCCATAGGGAGGGGGTTCCCGCTTGAGACTTCCCCGCAATTCACTCACAGACGAGGCCCAAGGCGAGTGAGTGAGTGAGTGACTGACCGACTGACTGACTGGTGATGACGATGATCATCACACTCTCTCACGCGCACACTCATCTTCACCATATGTGAGTTCATGAGCGTGTGAGTGAATGAGTGCTGATGAGTCAGTGAGTGAGTGAATGAGTGAGTGAGTGAGTGAGCGGGTGAGAAAGTGAGCGCACGAAGACAGAAGAGGAGAGGGGGTGAGGTGAGGAGGTTCCTGCGCGGGGTGCCCAGAGAAAATTACTCCGACGGAAGGGCCCCGCATGAGAATCCGTTGGGTGAATCTTTTTTTTTTTTACAAAAAAAAAACCTCACCGTCGTCTTCGTGGTTGGTGAGGCTTCCTGGCTGTCTCTTCTGCGTATATTTATTTTCGCCCTGGCGCGCCCCCCCCCCGCTCCCGACGTTGCCCCCCGCCTCGCCCTCCTGCTTTTCCCCACATCCAAAACTGGGTTTTGGTTTTCTCTGGACACCCCGCGCAGGAACAGGAACCCACCATCATCATCATCATCACTCATTCCTCACTCACGCACTCACTCACTCATCCCTCACACACTTCACTCACTCACTCACTCACTCACTCACTCACTCACTGACTCACTCACTCAATCATCAGCACTCACATATGATGATGATGAGTGCGCGCGTGAGAGAGTGTGATGATCATCACCATCATCACCAATCAGTCAGTCACTCACTCACTCACTCGCCTTGGGCCTCGTCTGTGAGTGAATTGCGAGGAAGTCTCAAGCGGGAGCCCCCTCCCGATAGGCTCGCGGATCATGGTACTAATCCGAGCGGGCCATCCAATTCCTATAACTGACGCCACTGTTGGGCTCTCGCGCTGCCATAACGCCACTCCCAAGGCCACATCTGTGAGTGAATTGCGAGGAAGTCTCAAGCGGAAGCCCCTTCCCTATAGGGCCCGAAGATCATGTTACTAATCCGAGCGGGTCATCCAATTCCTGTAACTCTCGCCACTGTTGGGCTTTCGCGCTGCCAGAACGCCACTCCCAGGCCACATCTGTGAGCGAATTGCGAGGAAGTCTCAAGCAGGAGCCCCCTTCCTATGAGGCCCGCGAATCATGTTACTAATCCGAGCGGGTCATCAAATTCCTGTAACTGTCGCCACTTTTGGGCTCTCGCGCTGCCAGAACGCGTGTGAGTGAATTGCGAGGAAGTCTCAAGCGGGAGCCCCCTCCCTATGGGGCCCGCGGATCACGTTACTAATCTGAGCGGGTCATCAAATTCCTGTAACTGTCGCCACTTTTGGGCTCTCGCGCTGCCAGAACGCGTGTGGGTGAATTGCGAGGAAGTCTCGAGTGGGAGCCCCCTCCCTATGGGGCCCGCGGATCATGTTACTAATCCGAGCGGGTCGTCCAATTCCTGTAATTGTCGCCACTTTTGGGCTCTCGCGCTGCCAGAACGCCTGTAAGTGAATTGCGAGGAAGTCTTAAGCGGGAGCCCATTCCCTATAGGGCCCGCGGATCATGTTACTAATCCGATCGGGCCATCCAATTCCTGTAACTGTCGCCACTTTCGGGCTCTCGCGCTGCTAGAACGCCACCCCCAGGCCACATTTTGAATGCCCGGAGCCAACTGTAGGCCACTTCGTGTTCTTCGCGCTCCCAAGAACACCACTCCCGGGCCACATTTTGAATGCCCGGAGCCAACTGTAGGCCACTTCGTGTTCTTCGCGTTCCCAGAACACCACTCCCGGGCCACATGCTGAATGTCTGGAACCAACTGTAAGCCACTTTGTGTTCGTCGTGTTCCCAAAACGATACTCCCGGCACGTATCCACTGGGACGCACCCCTGTGCGCTTCCTCTGGGTCGTGCCCCCTGACGTATCCACTGGGGCGCACCCTGTGCGTTTCCTCTGCCCCTATATTTCGCTGGCGCGCAAGACCCAAGAGAGCGGATGCGCAGCAGCTCGCGGCAGAGCTGGGCTTCGCGCTGCCCGCCTGATCGCGGCTGCGCCCCGCTCAAAGCCCGCGGGGTTGTCCCAGCGGCTTGGTATTGCGCGCAAGCGGCTCGCGGGGTTGTCCCGACAGCCTGGCCCGCGGGGTTGTCCCAACGGCTGCGCGACGTGGCCATTCGAGAACGCGCCTGTGCTGGCCGAGGAGGCGACGGCGCCGAGGAAAACCGACATGCGCGCTCATGCAATGGAAAGGCGAGGGGGTGGCGGGGCGCCAAAAAATACTCCGACGGAAGGGCCCCGCATGAGAATCCTCCCGGCGAGTCTGGAAAAAAAACCGTCACCGTCGTCTTCGTGGTTGGTGAGGCGTCCTGGCTGTCTCTTCTGCGTATATTTATTCTCGCCCTGGCGCGGGCCCTCCCCCATCCAAAGTGTTTTTTTGTTTTCTCTGGACACCCCGCGCAGGAACAGGAACCCACCATCATCATCATCACTCATTCCTCACTCACTCACTCACTCATCACCCCTCACACATTTCACTCACTCACTCACTCACTCACTCGCTCACTCACTGACTCATCAACACTCACAGATGATGATGATGATCGTGCGCGTGAGAGAGTGTGATGATCATTATCGTCACCAGTCAGTCAGTCAGTCACTCACTCACTCACTCACTCGCCTTGGGCCTCGTCTGTGAGTGAATCGCGAGGAACTCTCAAGCGGGAACCCCCTCCATATGGGGCCTGCGGATCATGTTACGAATCCGAGCGGGTCATCAAATTCTTCTAACTGTCGCCACTTTTGGGCCCTCGCGCTGCCAGGACGCCATTCCCAGGCCACATCTGTGAGTGAATTGCGAGGAAGTCTCAAGCGGAAGCCAATTCCCTATAGGGCCCGAAGATCATGTTACTAATCCGAGCGGGTCATCAAATTCCTGTACTTGTCGCCGCCTTTGGGCTTTCGCGCTGCCAGAGAGCCACTCCCAGGACACATTTGTGAGTGAATTGCGAGGAAGTCTTAAGCGGGAGCCCATTCCCTATAGGGCCCGCGGATCATGTTACTAATCCGAGCGGGTCATCAAATTCTTGTGACTGTCGCCACTTTTGGGCTCCCGCGCTGCCAGAACGCCACTCCCAGGCCACATTTTGAATGCCCGGAGCCAACTGTAAGCCACTTCGTGTTCTTCGCGCTCCCAAAAAACCACTCCCGGGCCACATTTTGAATACCCGGAGCCAACTGTAGGCCACTTCGTGTTCTTCGTGTTCCCAAAACACAACTCCCGGGCCACTTTCTGAATGTCCGGAGCCAAAACAGGAGGAGGGCGAGGTCGGGGGCAACGTAGGGAGCGGGGGGGGGGCCCGCGCCAGGGCGAGAAGAAATATACGCAGAAGAAACAGCCAGGACGCCTCACCAACCACGGGGACGACGGTGAGGGTTTATTCCAGATTCGCCGGGAGGATTCTCATGTGGGGCCCTTCCGTCGGAGTATTTTTTTGGCGCCCCGCCACCTCCTCGCCTTTCCATTGCATGAGCGCGCATGTCGGTTTTCCTCGGCGCCGTCGCCGCCTCGGCAAGCACAGGCGCGTTTTCGAATGGCCACGTCGCGCAGCCGTTGGGACAACCCCGCGGGCCAGGCTGTCGGGACAACCCCGTGAGCCGCTTGCGCGCAAGACCAAGCCGTTGGGACAACGGCTTGGTCTTGCGCGCAAGCGAAATAGAGGCAGAGGAAACGCACAGGGGTGCGTCCCAGTGGATACGTGCAGGGAATATCGCTTTGGGAATACGACGAACACAAAGTGGCCTACAGTTGGCTCCGGACATTCAGCATGTGGCCCGGGAATGGTGTTCTGGGAACACGAAGAACACGAAGTGGCCTACAAATGGCTCCGGGCATTCAAAGTGTGGCCCGGGAGTAGTGTTCTGGGAGCGCGAAGAACACGAAGTGGCCTACAGTTGGCTCCGGGCATTCAAAATGTGGCCTGGGAGTGGCGTTCTGGCAGCGCGAGAACCCAAAAGTGGCGACAGTCATAAGAATTGGATGACCCGCTCGGATTAGTAGCATGATCCGCGGGCCCCATAGGGAGGGGGCTCCCGCCTGAGACTTCCTCGCAATTCACTTACTGGCGTTCTGGCAGCGCGAGAGCCCAAAAGTTGCGACAGTTACAAAAATTGGATGACCCGCTCGGATTAGTAACATGATCCGCGGGCCCCATAGGGAGGGGGTTCCCGCCTGAGACTTCCTCGCAATTCACCCACACGCGTGCTGGCAGCGCGAGAGCCCAAAAGTGGCGACCGTTACAAGAATTGGATGACCCGCTCGGATTAGTAACATGATCCGAAGGCCCCATAGGGAGGGGGTTCCCGCCTGAGACTTCCTCGCAATTCACTCACAGGCGTGCTGGCAGCGCGAGAACCCAAAAGTGGCGACCGTTACAGGAATTTGATATCCGCTCGGATTAATAACATGATCCGCGGGCCCCATAGGGAGGGGGCTCCCGCCTGAGACTTCCTTGTAATTCATTCACAGACGAAGCCCAAGGCGAGTGAGTGAGTGAGTGAGTGAGTGACTGACTGACTGACTTACTGACTGATGATTGATGATGCTGATCATCACACACACTCCCCCACGCGCACACTCATCATCATCAAATGTGAGTGAGGATGAGTGAGTGAGTGAGTGAATGAGTGAGTGTGTGAGGGATGATAAGTGAATGAGTGAATGAGGAATGAGTGATGATGATGGTGATGGTGGGTTCAATTACTCCGACGGAAGTACCCCACATGAGAAACCCCTGGGCGAATATGGACAAAAAAACCCTCACCGTCGTCCTCGTGGTTGGTGAGGCGTCCTGGCTGTCTCTTTTTGCGTATATTTCTTCTCGCCTTGGCGCGGGCCCTCCCCCCGCTCCCTACGTTGCCCCCGACCTCGCCCTCCTGCTTTGGTTCCGGACATTTAGAAAATGCCCCAGGAGTAATGTTTTGGGAACACGAAGAAGACGAAGTGGCCTACAGTTGGCTCCGGGCATTCAAAATGTGGCCCGGGAGTAGTGTTCCGGGAGCACGAAGAACACGAAATGGCCTACAGCTGGCTCCAGGCATTCAAAATGTGGCCTGGGAGTGGCGTTCTGGCAGCGCGGGAATCAAAAAGTGGCGACTGTCACAAGAATTTGATGACCCGCTCGGATCAGTAACGTGATCCGCGGACATCACAGGGAGGGGGCTCCCGCTTAAGACTTCCTCGCAATTCACTCACACATGTGGCCTGGGAGTGGCGTTTTGGCAGCGCGAGAGCCCAAAAGTGGCGACCGTTACAAGAATTGGATGACCCGCTCGGATTAGTAACATGATCCGCGGGCCCCATAGGGAGGGGGCTCCCGCCTGAGACTTCCTCGCATTTAACTCACAGATGTGGCCTGGGAATGGCGTCCTGGCAGCGCGAGAGCCCGAAAGTGGCGACGGTTACAAGAATTGGATCACCCGCTCGGATTAATAGCATGATCCGCGGGCCCCATAAGGAGGGGGTTCCCGCTTTAGACTGCCTCGCAATTCGCTCACAGACGAGGCCCAAGGCGAGTGAGTAAGTGAGTGAGTGACTGACTGACTGACTGGTGATGATGATGCTGATCACTCTCTCACGCGCACACGCATCATCATCATATGTGCGTGATGATGAGTCAGTGAGTGAATGAGTGAGTGAGTGAGTGCGTGAGTGAGTGTGTGAGGGATGATGAGTGAGTGAATGAGTGAGTGAGTGAGGAATGAGTGATGATGATGATGGTGGGTTCCTGTTCCTGCGCGGGGTGTCCAGAGAAAACAAGAACCCCACTTTGGATGCGGGGAACAAGAACCCCACTTTGGATGTGGGGAACAGGAACCCACTTTGGACGTGGGGAATAATAATAGCAGTGGCAGCAGTAGTAGTAACAACAGTAGTGATAGTAGCGGTGGCAGTAGGTATAGGAGTCATAATCAAAGCATGGCCAGGCTCAACATAAATCAGAGGCAGCAGCGTGGAACGGGGACCCCCCGCTGCAATGTCCCGGCGGGGAACCGCGGGTCACGCCTGGAGGCCGCGAGGAGGACATCCACCTCCATCCTTTGACGTCCACCACCTCATCATCCCCAGTCCTCGGCAACAAACACCTGCTCGTGCACCTTCTCAAGCAGCACCACCCTGGCATCCCCCTCCCCATCGTCCTCCTCCTCCTCCTGGCCATCCTGGTAAGTGGTGGTAGTCGGCGCAATAACAATAACAATAGCAGCGGCAGCAGCAGTAGTAGCAACAGTGGTGATAGTAGCGGCGGCAGTAGGAATAGGAGTCATAATCAAATGATGACCAGACTCAACATAAATCAGATGCAGCAGCGTGGAATGGGGACTCCCCGCTGCAATGTCCCGGCGGAGAACCGCGGGTCAAGCCCGGAGGCCGCGAGGAGCACATCCACCTCCATCCTCCTGGACGTCCACCACCTCATCATCCTCAGTCCTCCGCAACAAGCACCTGCTCGTGCACCTTCTCAAGCAGCGCCACCCTGGCATCCCCCTCCCCATCGTCCTCCTCCTCCTGGACATCCTGGTCCTCCTCCTCCTCCTCCTCGTCCTGCTGCTCCTCTCCCTCCTCCTCCTCATCCTCCTCCTCGTCCTGCTGCTCCTCCTCCTCCTCCTCCCTTACCTCCTCCTCGTCCTCCTCCCCCTCCTCCTCCACTTGCTCCTGCACCAGATCATGGATAAGATGCGGCAGGCTGCATGAATAAGACGGCGCCGATGCACCTACATCCGCGGGCAGCTTACACGCGGGTGAACGCGCAATCGATCCCCGCGGCGTTGCCCCCCCAACTTCAAACTAGGCGGTGCAACGGGCCGCTTCTGTCAAAGCCTCGTCTCCCCCCCACGGGGGCGGATAACCCACCCATCCCGCTAGCAGACCGTGGAGGCCTTGGATAAGGAATCCATGGTCTGGAGCCCAGCTGCGGTTGCGCGCCGGCGGGCGGGTTGAAATGTGTCGCCAGGTTGCGGTTGCGGATGCGCGCCCGCAAACAAGTCGAAATGTGGCGCCCCGTTGCGGTTGCGGTTGCGCGCCCGCGGGAGGGTCGAAATGTGTCGCGTAGTTGCCTTTGGGCGCCCGCGGGCGGGTTGAAATGTGTCGCCCACTTGCGGTTGCGGTTGCGCGCCCGCGGGCGGGTTGAAATGTGTCGACCAGTTGCGGCTGCGATTGCGCGCCCGCAAACAGGTCGAAATGTGGCGCCCAGTTGCGGTTGCGGTTGCGCGCCCGCGGGAGGGTCGAAATGTGTCGCGTAGTTGCCTTTGCGCGCCCGCGGGCGGGTCGAAATGTGTAGCCCACTTGCGGTTGCGGTTGCGCGCCCGCGGGCGGGTTGAAATGTGTCGCCCAGTTGCGGTTGCGGTTGCGCGCCTGCGGGCGCGTCGAAATGTGTCGCCCAGTTGCGGTTGCGGTTGCGCGTCCGCGGGCGGTTTGAAATGTGTTGCCCAGTTGCGGTTGCCTTTGCGCGCCCGCGGGCGGGTTGAAATGTTTCGCCCAGTTGCGGTTGCGGTTGCGCGCCCGCGGGCGGGTCGAAATGTTCGCCCAGTTGCGGTTGCGCACCCGCGGGCGGTTTGAAATGTATTGTTCAAGGTGCCCTCCTGACGTTCAGTCAGTCAATCAGTCAGTCAATCAGTCAGTCAGTCACCGGCGGGCGCGGAATTTCACCCGGCTCCTCTGGGAAAAAGGATACGAATACCAATACTTATAGTAATAAGGGTCGAGGGCCCGCAGAGGCCCAGCCGAGGCCGCAGGGCGCGCCGCCGCCCAGGTACCTCGATGTCGGCCACCCCGAGCGCTCAAAATCTACGTCCCTCGGAGTTGGTGGGCGCGCAGACGGGGGAAAGTTCGGAGCTGCTGGGGGCACCCTCCTTCGGGGAGGAGGAGGAGGAGGAGGAGGAGGAGGAGGAGGAGGAGGAGGAGCCTGCCGCTCAGGGACGGGGATTTCGGACGCTCCGACGCCAGGGGAAACGAACATCGAGGTCCTTGGGCGGCGGAGTCCCTCCTGCGGCCGGTTGTTCAGGCGTTACCGTTGCTGGGAGGTGGGGGACGCGGGTCGGTAACAAACGTTACCCCCAGGGGCAACGAGTGTAATAAGATTGGCAGGGTGCGAACAATATCAATAGTACTAACATTAGTGAATGACCAAAATCATGAAGGTACTCGTACTGCTGCGAATCATGCTAAGCAGATAACAGCTACGGCTGGTATGTGGCCTGGTGGATCATAAAGTTCGGCCTCGCCGCCCCCCACCGCCAACCAAACGTGTCGTGGCCAGAGACAATCAACACCTTGGACTTCAGACTTAAGGGGTATATGTGTGTGTATATATATATATATATATATATTGTCCAGGGCATCTGGTTATGCACGATCTGTGTGGCCCTGCACTCTGCCGTGCCTCCCAGGAGCCCACGAAAGTGGCCGCAATTGTTCAGTTCGCAGCCCCCGACGGAGCCGCGAGGTCTCAAAGGGATCAGTTTGGCCCTGCACGCCGCCGTACCTCACATGAGCACACAAAAATGGCGACGGTTGCGCAGTTCGCAGCCTCCCGGTAGAGGAAAGGTACGAGCAGAGGAGGCAGGGAGGCAGGAGGCAGGAGGAGACGGAGGGAGGAGGAAGAGGGGGAGGGGAATAAGGGAGGGAAGTGGGCGGGAGGCTGCGCGAGCAGCGCTCCGATCAAAACGAGAACCCAACCCGATGTGTTTTTTGACCCCCTTTGTGCGCGACGCTGGGCCTCGCGGCAAGTGAGGTTGAACCAATCACGGTGAGCCGATGGTTGAACTACGGCGAGAACAAATCTCGGTAAGCAGGTGATGAAACTATGGACGGGCATAGGCAAGAAAAACATCCAACAAGAACATGAGAGCCTCCGTCGGCCAAAACGAACAGAACATCTAAGGGTACCTTCCCCAGGATGCGCAAGAACATAAAACAATACTGGTCCACCGACGGGCTACCAACGAGCATCTCGGCAAGCCCTTCAGACAAGTCTCTGCAAGAACAGTCGTCTAAGCCTTAGGGACTTGGCCCCCCTGCGTGCGCGACGCTTGGCCTCGCGCTGTGGTCGTCGCCGTCATCGTCGTCGTCGTCGCCGTCGTCGTCGTCGGCGTCGCGATGTCAGGCCTCGCGGCCCCGCTCCCGGCGCTTGGCGGGCCGCTCCGCCGCGGCGCGCCCGTCCGGAGAGCCCTCCGCGTCGCGCCGATCCCGGCGCGGGGCCTGCCGCTCCCCCGGCGCGGGCGTCTCGCGGCCCTCCGCCTCCAGGGTAGGCATCCAGAGGAGGGCAGGAGGAGAGGGAGGAGGAGGGAGGAGGAGGGAGGAGGAGTGAGGAGGAGGAGGATGGAGGAGGAGGAGGAGGAAGGGAGGGGAGGGAGGAGGAGGAGGAGGAGAGGAGGTGGGGAGGAGGCAGGAGGAGGAGGGAGGAGGAGGAGGGGTGGGGGAGGAGTAGGAGGTGGAGGTGGAGGATAGGAGGAGGAGGAGAGGAGGAGGAGGAGGAGGAGAGGAGGAGTGAGGAGAGGAGGAGGAGGAGGAGAGGAGAGGAGGAGGAGAGGAGGAGGACGGCGGAGGCGGGGAGGGCGAGGAGGAGGAGGAGGAGGATGTGGAGAGGTTGAGGAGGAGGAGGAGGAGGAGGAGGAGGGGGAGGAGGGGGAAGAGGAGGAGGAGGGGGAGGAGGAGAGCCCCCGTGGCTAAGGCGTCTGCCTGAGGAGGGGCTATTCTCTTGCACTTGCGAGCCGCTGTTTCCCCCCTTGCCCCCCGCGCCGCCATGGTTTCAGCAGCCAGGCTCCATTGGATCATCCAGGAGCTAGCGAACGGCCGCCAAGGCGTTGTCAAACTGTGCAGCCACAGCGACAAGCTGATCATGCAGATCTGCCTGTTCCCCGTCTGGGAGCCGACTATGCGGAACAGCCTCATGATAAGTTTGCTCCACATGGTGCAGCTGGACATCGACAGCGCTATCATCGTGGACCACGGGCACAAGAACTCCAAAGGCGAGTCCCACATCCGTCTTGTCGTGAAGCCCCTTCCGGTTTTCTTCGAGGGCTTCTCTGGTACGTCGCCGGCCAGTTCTGCGGTGGAGGAGGGCTCCGAGCGCCAGACGCACGCCGAGTCCATCGGGCCAGTCCTGGCGCACGAGAAGGGGGAGTCGTCCAGCGAGCAGCTGTCGGTTGCAGGTGGCGCGACTGGTTCGGGCTCTGTGGCGATGGAGAGCAAACCCTGTGCAAAGGCAGAGACTGATATCGATGTGGTGAGGCCCCAGCGGCACGGAAAGGCCACTGCTCCTCAGCAGCACAGCGAAAACCACACATTCGCTCCAGGCATGGCCGCGAGCCTTGTTGGCCTCAAGGCTAGGCCGCTGCTAAATGGTCGTGAAGGCACCCTGAGCTTCTACGACGACGCTGCTGACCGCTGGGCTGTCAAGACTGGTGCGGAGGCCATTCGTGTCAAGGCATCGTGTCTTGAGCCAATCGGCTCCCATACGAAAAAGTCTCTCGGCATGGCGTTCCAAACGGCCGCCTTCGAGTATCAACATTTGGACCCAGTTGCTAACGACCAGGTGTTCCAGCTTTTGTACGACCTTGCTGCTCGAGAATGGCAGCCTGGGGTGGCCGCTTTCTTCCTGCCTTTATTCAGCGACAAGACAGCCTTCGACAAGATGTACTGCCACATGGCCGCCAGGAGTCCTGAGATCGCCTACCAGTGAGTGGCGCTTAGCTGCATTCTTGGTGTGCCAAGTGCATCCATTCTTGTGCCCTCATACGCCATTCCTTGCGCCCCACGTCGTCCGTTGGGTTGCGCTTCTCCTCATGGCTGCTTGCGCCCCCATGTATGTTGGGGTTGCGCTTCCCGTCAAGGGTTCTTGTTCCATGTGCTACTCGATCCTTCGGGCGAGTGCAGTGTTGCCAGGTTCTTGCGGGCGAGATTCGGCTGCGTCTCTCGTGCACGTGTGGACACCACAGACGTTCGTCTCCTAGGGCTGTAGGAAGAAGAAGGAGGAGGAGGAGGAGGAGGAAGAGGAGGAGCGTTCCCGAGGCGCGTGCGCGCCTAGGCCCGGATCCCCCCCCCCACACTCGAGTGGCGAAACAAGCGCGGCGGGAGGCTGTTTCTACATCCTATTTTCGGCCTCAGGGGGCCCTCACCCCTCCTCCTCCTCCTCCTCCTCCTCCTCCTCCTCCTCCTCCTCCTCCCCCTCTTCCTCCTCCCCCTCCTCCTCCTCCTCCTCCTCCTCCTCCGCCTGCTCCTCCGCATCCTCCTCCTCGCTTCCCCAGACCTTCTCGAGTGATGGATGGAAAACATCGCGACGGGAGGTTATTCCTGGTGCTCGGCCTCCGGGGGACCCTGTCGGGCCTCGTCAACACAAACCACTCGCGACGAAGAACCAGTCCTGGAGAATAGGTCGAGACCTCTGGGGGTGGACGTTGGGGTCGCGGGGACGTGCGCGGCCCAGCGCGGGCACAAAGGACGCGTTGAAATAAGAAGAGGGGGGCATGAAATCCAAGGGTGTCATCACAAACATCTGGTGTCTCGTTTTTTCAAGACACGGGCCCACGACCTCTCGACCACTTCCCCGGGACCGGCTTTTCATCCCGAGCCGTTTTTTGTCGGCGGTCCCGAGGCCAGGTAAGGGCCCAGAGAGGCCGGAAACTATCGAAACCGTGGTCTCGATTTTTTCGAAACGCTGGATGTCTGGGATCGATGGCCGGGGCCATGACGTCCACCCCCCCAATCTTGACGGCGCGCACAAGAGGGTAGGGGAAGGGCGGAAGGCTCCTTAGAAGGAGGCTTGTCCTTAGGAGGCGCCAGCCTTGCATCTATAGCTGAGGCCTCCACCTTCTACGAAGCAGCCTCCTTGTAAGAAGCCTTGCCCCCCGTCCCCCTACGCTTCGGCGTCAACTCACGGAAGCCTCCCATACCATCTTGTCGGCTGTTGCGAATCGACGCTACTCGACGCTTGTCGACGCTACTTGACGCTACGTCGACGCCAATCGACGCAAAGTTGACGCTGATTCGGCGCTATCTCCTCAACTCCCAGACGCCAGTCGACGCCAATCGACGCCAAAAACGAAATATTAAGAGGGGATATACCAGGCTCCCATGATGTGCTACCGAACCCTCCCCCCTACGCCCCTCTGCGTGGCCGGCCCTAATCTGGGTTTCTTAATTAGCGTGGGGGGGTACTCCCCGACAGGGGTCAACCTCGCCACGTCCTCGCGCCGCGACGTGGGTCGGAGCGCCTTCGGCGCGCGGTGGCTGCCCGCGACGGGGGTCGATGTGGGGCCGTCGGCAAGAGTGACGCCCCCCCGACGCTTACTGAGAAACTCCAAGGGCTCCCAACGTCGCGCTTCGCGCTGCGCGAAGCGCGAAGTGCAAATAACTTCGCGCTCTCGCGCCGCCGGGGAGAAGAGGAGGATGAGGAGGAATCGGAGCCGAAGCGCGAAGCGCGAATAACTTCGCGCCCTCGAGGGCGCCCTTGCTTACTGAGAAACTCGGAGTACGCATCGCCCCCCTCGTGGACGCCCCCGCGCCTCGCGTCCCCGCTCCCGGCGCCCGCCGCGCCGGTCCGCGGGCGAGGCCCCCGCGTCCTGCCGGGGAGCTCCGCTCTCTTCGAGAGGGGGGGGGGGTGGGGGCGGCGTCGAGGCGCGGACGGCGGCGGCACGACCTCTGGAGTGAGGGTCAGTGGCCACGAGATCCAGAGCCCCCCCCTGCGAGAGCGGGGGGAGGGCGAGGGGGAGGTGGGGGAGCAGGAGGAGGAGGAGAAGGAGGAGGAGTAGGAGGAGGAGGGGAGGAGGAGGAGGAGGAGGAGGAGGAGGAGGAGGAGAGGGAGGAGGAGGAGAAGTGGAGGGAGGGGGAGGAGGGAGGAGGAGGAGGGGAGGAGGAGGGAGGAGGAGGAGGAGGAGGAGGAGGAGGAGGAGGAGGAAGCGGAGAACGAGCAGGAGGAGGCGGCGGAGAAGGAGGAGCGTTCCCGAGGGGAGGGGCTCGTAGAGCTGTGCACGAGGCGCGTGCGCGCCAAGGCCCAGAACCCCCTCCCGCGAGTCGCGAGGGAACGCGCCGGGAGGCTGTGTTCCACACTCCTCGGCCTCGGGGGCCTCGCGACCCTCAAAAACTGCGTCTAAGGGGCAACGATCCCAGACCCTCCCTCCTCCCTCCTCCCTCCTCCATGACAAAGCGCGACGGGAGGCTTCTCCACATATTCTGCCCCTGGGGGGTCCTCACTAGGCCTCGGGGCCGCCAGAAGATCACCCAGGATGAACAAAAAAGGGTGCTGGAGAATAGGTCGAGACCTCTGAAGGTCGACGTTATGGAAAAAGCGTGACGTCGGGGGTCTGGGATAGGGGGGACTGGCACAGTGGGAGACACATCGACCTGGAATCGGCAATACATCGGCAATAATCGGGGGGTCGACGCATCCCCCCCTGTGCCTCTCCCCCTACCTTGAAGCCTCCTAGGTGGGATCCGAGTAGATGGGGTCGGAGGATCGCGCAGTATCGCCGATACATCAGCGATACATCGCCGATGCATCGGCGATGCATCGGTGACGTCGGCGATGCATCGGCGATGCATCGGCGATGCATCGGCGACTCCAGCGCGGAAAAAATCGGGCTCCACATCGAGCCGCATCGCCGATGCATCATCGATGCGGCGCGATCCTCCGACCCCCTCTGCTCGGACCTCATCCTTGAAGAGGCCTTGGGACACACAAATAAATAAACACAAATATAATGATCCCCCATATTTTCCCATATTTTCTGGGTTTTTGTCTTCCCCCAATCCCATCTTTTCCCGTATTTTCTGGGGAATCGACGATTAATTGTGTCTGTGTGTTTTTCCCCCCTCCTGATCAATGGATGCTTCGCGCCGCCACGGCCCGAGACGCCTCGACAGCTGAGTCCTGGTGGGCCCGGGGAGGGGCCCGGTGGCCGATGCGGAGAGGAGTTGGGCCAGGCGCCGGCGCCGCCAGAGTCTCGACCCTGAGAGCCGGCGCTGCGAAGAATTGCGATGAGAGCACTCGAGAGTGACATA
The DNA here is from genome assembly GCA_963575745.1 of Prorocentrum cordatum. Taxonomy (NCBI): domain Eukaryota; class Dinophyceae; order Prorocentrales; family Prorocentraceae; genus Prorocentrum; species Prorocentrum cordatum. The sequence continues at coordinate 644,958 of CAUYUJ010016715.1, forward strand.
AAAGATATGCGATCAAGAGCGTGGCTCCAGTTGGACCATGGGCTCAAGTGTGATGACAAAGAACCGCGATCAAAAACGTGGCTCAAGTGTATCTCTTGAACAACAAAGCAAGCGCTTGTGGATCGCCCTGAAGCCGGTCATCGTGAGAAATCGTGACCGGGGCTCCGGACACCGTCTTTCTGGGTCGTGCTTCGACCCGCATCGATCTGCGAGGGCCCAGGGGGCCCCACAGCGAGCGAGAGCGCCCGGTGTGGAAGCACTGCAGCGCCCGGATCGCAGGGGACCGGCCCCTGACCAGTTCACGGAGACCGCCTGCGGTACCCGCGGGCAGGGGCGCGGGCGCTGCGCTCTGGGCGTCGCGTTTTCGTTCGCACCGGGCGGTCTCGCTCGCTCTTGGGCCCCGGGGGCCCTCACGGATCGATGCGGCTCGAGAGCTGCCGCACGGAGGGATGGGGCCTGGGGCGTCGGTCGTGATCTGTGACGGTGCCTCAAGTTTTTCGCGACGTCGGATCTCGGGGGGGTCTCCGTGAACTGGTCAGGGGTCTGGTGCGCGGCGTTTCTCGGGGACCGCGGGCGGGCCAAACACAAAAGCGCAAGACGCTATTCTCGCATCGCGTCCGGCGATCGGGGGACCCCAGTGGGCCCGCACCAATGGTCACTCCAGCGCGAAGGGTCACTCTTACGTGTAGTCGAAGGAAGCCTGGCAAGAAGAAACCCGCCGAGCGGGCGGGAGTCTCCGGCCCAGAGATGCAACCTCTAGAGGCCTCCCAGATGGGGTCGGAGTAGTTGGGGTCGGACGGTCGCGCAGCATCGTCGATGAATCACCGATGCATCGGCGATGCATCGGCGACGTCGGCGAGGCACGACGCCGGCGCGGAGAAATTCGGGCTCCACATCGACCCGCATCGCCGATGCATCGGCGATGCGGTGCGATCCTCCGACCCCGTCGACTCGGACCTCATTTGGCGGGTCTAGAGCCCCTTGAAATCACGACCCCTCCCCGAGGGCCGGAACCCTCACCCTGGGCCGCTTGGTTGACAGCCCCAGGGCCCGCCCGCAGGACGAAGACGGCGAGCACAAAGCCTCGCACTGAATGCCTTCAAGCCGTGGGAGGTCTGGCGACGTGCTGCCCCCCCGTCCTGGCCCCTCTCCCGGCGCCCGCCGCGCCGTGCCTCGGGCGACGAGGACTCCGCGTCCTTCGCGTAGGGGGTCGACTACAGGATTGATGCACCCCAGAATCGAAATCTTCGTCGGGTCTGCAAGCATGTACAAGGAAGGCCCGTAGACCCATACGCACAGTCTGCACACCTCTTTGCAGATACGACGAGCGCTTGAATCACGGGGCAGATCACTTCTGTGGTCGGTTCCCTATATTGGAGTCCTGGCCCCTCTCCCGGCGCCCGCCGGCCCTGCCGTCCGGCTGCCCGGGCGGGGGCGACTCGTCGCTGGCCCCACCACGCCTGGGCGCGCGAGCATCGGGGGGGCTGCTAGAGGTGCCCCTTGCCCAGGGTCCCCCCGGCTTCCCGCTCGCTTTTGGAGTCCCTGGGGCCCTCGGGGCCTCGTGAGGGGTGCTTGAGAGGCCGTGGGCGCCTCCCCGGAAACACAGGGGGCACTTTGGGCCAGGGGCACTTCTAGCAACACCTGAGAGGAGTGGCCCTGTAGGCGAGAGTGGCCTGCGGTGCGCGGTTTTCGAGCATCGCTCCACCGGTCTTTAGTTCCACTGGCATATATAGCCAACCCGTGCAAGCAAGACGCACGACGAGGCTGCACGGGCCTCGGAAGGCCGGTCCGAAGCTCTCCGAGCGGGGCGCGGCCAACGACGGTGGCCAAGGAGGGGCCGAGGAGGCAAGGACGCAAAAAAGTGCCCTTGGGACCGTCGTAGAGCCCCTGGCCCCGCTGGCCTGCCCACCCCCTGCCACCAGGGGCCCGCGGGGCCCGTCCCCACCCCTGCAGGGGGGGGGCTGGTGGGGCTGAGCTGCCCTGGCCCAGTGGGGATGGTGACCGGCTCGACGCTGCTGGGCTTCGGAAGTTAACCACCCTCAGAAACTGAGGGAATCTCTAAGATCGCCATCGTGATGAGGCGATGCCCAACATAGGGATAGGGATAGGTTCCAGGCTGGTGAGAAGTAGAGGCCTCCTGGATGGGGACCGAGTAGATGTGGTCGGAGGAGCGCGCCGCATCGCCAATGCATCGCCGATGTATCGGCGATGCATCGGAGATGCGTCTGCGACGTCGGCGATGCATCGGAGACGTCGGCGTGGGGAAACACGGGCTCCACATCGAGCCGCATCGCCGATGCATCAGCGATGCGGTGCGATCCTTCGACCCCATCTACTCGGACCCCATCTAGAAGGCCTAGAGGCAAATGGGACTCAAAGCCAGGCGCGCAAGCCAGCGCTGGGGGCGCCCTGTGTGCCCGCGCCGAAGGCCACTCCAGCGAAAGGCCTCTCCTGCGCGTAACCGAGCCTGGCGGCCCTGTCGTCCAGCGGCGCCGGCGGCGCCGGGTCTTCCTCGTCCGGCAGCTTCTGGCCGGTCAGGCTCTCCAGCTTCGCCTTGGCAGACTCCAGCTTCTCCTGCCCCTTCCGCAGCGCCTCCTCCGCCGGGGCAGTACAAAACGCAGAGATTCCCGCACAGAGGCCACGGAGGAAGAGGACGCCGAGGAAGTGAAGTTATGCTGAATTCAACGGGGATCCGCTGCCAGAGCCACGATCCGTCGCGAAATGCGATCTATCTGCGTAGGGGCACGATCGCGACGCCTCGTTAATGCGGTGCGACCGCGCTCCAGCCAAGAGTCCTTTCGAAAACAACTCTGAGCACAGAGGGGATGGCTGGACTGTTTTGATGCTTGTCACAGATGCGTGTGCGTGTTGAGTAGATGATGTGTGTTGTGCGTTGCGCGCATGTGTTTTATATGTAAGTTGATGTGCATGTGTGTGCAAAAGGTTTACATTGCTTCTTTGTGGCTGCTGCTGGTGCTCGCTGTTGCTTGCTGCACGGTTGCTGTGTGCTGCTGGTAGCCCTTAGCAAGTTATGCCTGGGTGCGGTTGCTGCTGGTAGTTGTGGTAGTTGTTGTTGTTGTTGCTGTTGTTGTTGTTGTTGTTGTTGTTGTTGTTGTTGTTGTTGATGTCTGCCGCTGCTTGCCGCTGGCTGGAGACGAAGGGTCTCGGGACATATCCAAGCGCTCATAATTCGTCCTGGGAGTCGCGGAGCGTCTTGGCGGACTCTTGAAGCCTCTCGGGTTGCCTTCGCGAGGCCTCTGCAGGTGATCTCGGGGCGTCCTGAACCACTTCCTCTTGGAGCTCTCTTGTGCTGTCTGAGGGCTCTCTCGTGGCCTTCTTGGGACCCTCTGAAACCAGTTGGGCGATTTTTTGCCAAGGGAGAGGCGACCAACACTCAGGCTACGATGCCGCTGCTCAACACTCGTCGCTCGCCGCGTGATATGCTGGATAGAATTTAAAAGCTAAGCGCAAGCGCAAGCGCTTCGCGGTTGGGTTCTATCACAGGCCAGAGCGCTCCCACGACATAGTGGATGCATGCTACGATGCCTCGTGGGGCTGACGCAAGCCTGCGCTACCTGCTTGATGTTCGGACCAACTCTTCTTTCGAAAGCGTCCCGCTTCAGGCCACACGACTCTCAGGGCCCGGCTCCGGCAAACTGGAGAAAGCTGGTGTGTGATGTAGTCGCCCCCACAGTATCATACATATCTTTGCTTGCTCTCTGATTCGTCTCCTCCTTCTCCTCCTGTTCCTCCTTCTTTTTCAATGTTCGTCTTCATGAAAACATCGATTGAAACCACATCCTGCTATACACAGGTTTGTTTGGTCTCTATGCCCGGTGATACCAACAAACCATTATATGCACATGTTTTGGGGGGCGTCAAGAGGCCCGCAAATCTGGCCAGGAGCAGACCCTACTATACACATGGATGTTGTTTTTGCTATCGGTGATATCACCGAGCCACACTGCATTCAGGTTTGCTTGTTGGGTTATGGTGTTCAGGAGGCCCGCAAACTGGTCCAGGAAGGCGTGCGGGAGAGCGTGCCCGCCAACTCCTACTATGCACAGGATTGGTGTAAAGGAGGAGGAGAGTAATGAATATATCTGTCTTTCTTTGTCTGTGTCAATGAGGTGTCTCTGCCCATCTCGAGGAGTTCTTATGCATATACCATATCTATATTTCTATCGGTCTATCTCTTTCAAAGTTCCTCTTGCCTTCAACACACTGCGAACCATATTTCCGTCTGTCGCGCGCATGCATCTGTCAAGAGGGTACAGATCATTCCTTATATGTCGCTCTCTTTCTCTCTCCGAGACACACCTTCCTAACAACAAGTGCAGCCCCCATGTATCTCTATAGATCTGGGTGGTAAATGTTGTGTTGTTCTACATCGCTCACCCTCTCCCTCCGTCCCACCATACATCCGCAGATGCTGATCCCAAAATGCAAAGGCAAAGGAGGCGGAGTAAGAAGACGGTCTCTCTCTCTCATATATGAAGAGGGAGGAGGGGCAGGAGGATAACCACCTGGACGTCGTTATGTCCACTCGTCTCCCCTCGGGTTTCTATAGGGAGTCATTGGATATGTGGTCTGCTCCATTCCTAACGACGTCCTTCTGGGATGTGTCCCATTACTGCCCAGAGTATCTGGGATCTGTTTCGTTACTAGCCAGAGAGCAGGCGGACGACGACGAGAACGGAGGATGATGGAAGGGGGTGATGCAAGGAGCAGCAAAACTACGATGAGAAAGATACCGATGATCATGAGGCCGTGGATCGGATGTGGAACCAGAGCGGGAGGAAGGTGTGGCCAAGGACGAGAGAGGAGGGATGAGAGGCGACGTGAGGATCAGCAGAAAGACTGCGGATCCTCAACATTAGCATCCTGCGGTTACCCCGCGCCTTCCTCCTCGTGTCCCTCCTCCTCGCCCACCTCAGCATCACCACCACCATCACCACCACCGTCATTATGATCGCCGTCGACGTCGTCATGTGCGTCTTATCGCCCGCCGCCTCCGCAGATGGACGTCTCCGCCTTACCCTCCCACGCCCCCTCTCCCTTTCCCCTCTTCTCGCGCATCCCCGCCCTCAGCCTACCGCGTGCCTCTTCAGTATCACTGGCAGCATATAAGCGCCATGACCTCCAACATCACCACCACCATCGCCGTCATCGTCGACGTCGCCAGCAGCAGCTACGCCTTCTCGTCCGCCCCCATCTGCTGAACGGAGCCTCCGCATGACCCTCCCGCGCCCGCTCTGCCTCGCTCCCTTCTCCGCGCTCGGCCTCGCCCTCATCCAGCCGCGTGCCCCTTCAGCAGCACTAAAACACCATAAACAGCATGATCGTCATCATTGCCACCACCATCGTCATCACCACCGTCGACGTCACCATCATCAGCTACGCCTTCTCGTCCGCCTCTCCTGCTGACAGCAGCCTCCACAGTAACCTCCTGTGCCCCCCCCCCCTGCCTCTTCCCCCTCGTATCACCCATCCTCCCCCTCAGCATGTAGCGTGTCTCCTTACCATCAACACATCATACTCCTCGCCCGCTTCTTCACATAGGAGAGGTAGGAAGGCAGGGGGGAGGATCGCAGAGAGAAGGGGATGTGGAAGAGGAACAGGAGAAGAGGGGGGGGAGGAGGAGAAGGAGAGATAGAATGACGGTGATGGGGGTGATGAGGATGCTGAGGACGAGGGATAGGATGGCTGAGGGTGGGAGGATGAAGGGCAGAGGATGGGCGAGAGAGCACGGAGACTCAGGACGAGAAGGGGGAAACGACGACGAGGAGGACGGAGAAGGGGGGGGGGGGGGGGGGCGACGCGATGACCAGCGGCAACACAATGCGGATGAGGACGATGACCACGAGGATGTGCACAAGGTATGGAAGAGGATGAGGAGGACACTGTGCACGAGGACGGGGAGGAAGGATGGGGGGGCGACGTGGGGATCAGCACCAACACGGACGAACACGGGGAGGACGATGATCACGAGGACGAGGGGAATGAGGGCCACGAGGACTCACATGATGATGAGGAGGACGATGAAAAAGATAAGGCCAATGCTGCCGCGGAGGGAAAACATGAGGATCTGGGTGAAGAAGGTCTGGGTACGAGTAATACCACAGAGGCTGCCTCCTCTTATGTCGCATCCTCGCCCAGATCATGCCACATGCCCTGTCTCCTCACCCGCTTCCTCACCTCGTAGGAGAGGTAGGGGCGGAGGGAGGAGAGGAGGGATGAGCGGAAGGCACCACTCCGAAACTGAGGTTGGGCTTAACTCTCGCGCCAGCCGTTGTAGGATGAGCATGCAGGTGAGGAGAAACGCGATGATGATGATGGGGATGATGGCCCCTGGCAGAATGACGACGATAAGGATGATGGTGGTGATGATAATGACGATGCAGATGTTGATGATGATAATGATGATGATGAGGATGATGAGGATGCTGATGATGATGATGATGATGGTGATGGTGATGGTGATGGTGATGGTGATGATGATGATGATGATGATGAGGATGCTGATCATGATGATGATCATGATGATGATGATGCTGCTGATGATGATGATGAGGATGATGATGATGATGAGGATGCTGATGCTGATGATGCTGATGATGCTGCTGATGGTGATGATGAGGATGAGGACGAGGAGGATGACTGGGGGTGGGAGGCGGCAGGAGAGGAGGAGGATGAGAGAGCACAGGGGATCAAGAGGAGAAAGAGGAGGACGACGACGAGGACGGAGGAGGATGACATGGGGGGCGGCGCGAGGACCAGCAGCAGTACGATGAGGATAATGACGATGACCATGAGGATGAAGGAAGAGGATGACTGATGGTGGGAGGAGGAAGGGCAGAGGATGGGCGAGAGAGCACGGATAATGGGGAAGAGAAGGAGGACGACGGCGAGGACGGAGGAGGATGAAAGCGGGGCGACGCAAGGACCAGCAGCAATACGATGTGGATGATGACGATGACCACGAGGATGTGGACAAGGTATGGAAGAGGATGAGGAGAAAAATGTGGACGAGGACGGACGGAGAGGAGGGATGGGGGCGAGTTGAGGATCAGCGCCAAGACGGATGAGGACGAGGAGGACGATGATCACGAGGATGAGGGCGACGAATGCCACGATGATTCGCATAATGATGAAGAGGTCGATGATCAGGATACGGCAAGTACTGTAGCGGAGGGAGAACATGAGGATAGAGGAAGATGACCATGATGAGAACAATACTGCAGATGCTTCCTTCCCGTATTTCTCATCCTCGCCCTGATCATGTCACGTGTCATCATCATCAGACTGTGTTCCTCGTCCGCATCCTCAGCTCATCGGATAATTAGGGCGGATGAGAGCGAGCCCGACGATCATGAACAAGAAGGTGATGACATCCGAGTTCCAGGAATCATATATGAATATGGTAGGCGGTGGATGCAAACGAACGGTGAAAAAAAGAGATGATGGGGAGGTCGGGGAGAAAAAACAAAGTGGGAAACGAGATTTAACGCAAGGCGAATGGTATGATACTGAGGGGGGCTTACCGCGTCTACCAACAATGTCCTTCCGATTCCCTTGATAATCCCCCGGTGTCTCGTTCGCTTGTCCTCGCTTTTCGTGTCTCCATGATCTCGACTGCCTCGTCCTGCTGGGGGCTCTGCGTGACCTTCGAGCTGCTCAGGGCCGGCGGGGGTGGATATTGAAAGTGAACAGAGTGGGCGTGGAGTGCGGGGGTCTCTTAGGGATCTTCCTGGAGTGTGCTGCGGCTGCCGTGGGTCTCGCTACAGTGCGTCGTCGGGGCGTTCGGAGCTCTTGGCGCCCTGAAAGAGGCGTTTGCAGGCCTCTTGGGGGGGGTCTTGACACGCCTTGGGCCGCCGTGGCGCGTCCGGGTGCTCTTTGAAGGCCCTCTAGAGCGGTCTTGGTGCTCTCTTGGGACGTGATGGAAGCTCAAGGACTCTCGTTGCCATTTCCAGAGGCTCTCTTGTGGGCCGTCACGGGTTCCTACTGCGGCTTCTGGCGGCCTGCTTCGGGCGTCTGGGCTTGAGGCATCTGGGGGCCCTCTCGAAAGCAGGTTGGGCACCCTAGAGGCGCTGGACCTATGGGGCAACCCAACGAGATGGCAGAGGCCTGCCATACGAAAACATGAAATGGCCCCGAGAAGACCCGCAAACATTTTCCGGCAAAACACAAACTAGAACTCAGTCAGAGGAGAGGGTCAGGGGCAGGGGTGGCGAAGCAAGGCGTGCAGGGCCTGCTCAAGTCATGTTGAAAGGCCCCGCTCCTCGGCCGCTTCCTTCTCGGAGCGCCACTCGTCCAGCTCGTTGTGTTTCCCCTCCTCGCGCTCGGCCTCCTCCCTTGCGCTGCACATGGTAGCCTCGACTGCCTCAGGAGGGAGATGGGGGATGGGGGACGGAGAGAAGGAGGGAGGAAGGAAGGAGGGAGACGGGACGGAAGAGGGAGGGGGAGGAAGAGGTGAGTATAGTTGGCAACGAATAGTAAGCAAACAAATCCAGTGTCCCGGCAACGAGCGTCGCAGCAAACGCCATGAGAGCGCTTCCGGATACACCTAGTTACACCCAGTTACACCCAGTTACACCTAGTTACACCTAGTTACACCTAGTTACACCTAGTTACGCCCAGTTACACCTAGTTACACCTAGTTACACCTAGTTACACCTAGTTACGCCCAGTTACACCTAGTTACACCTAGTTACACCTAGTTACACCTAGTTACGCCCAGTTACACCTAGTTACACCTAGTTACACCTAGTTACCCTCAGTTTCCCTCAGCTACCCGAGTTAAGGCATGACGCAATCAGTCTGAATCGGAGTGCAGGCATTCGAACCTGGAACCTCGGTCCTCGATCCTCGCCTCGGTCATCGATCCTATCCTCGGTCCTCGATCCTGGTTACATTTTTCAAGACAACCTCGCCGACACATCGGCGATACATCGGCGATGCATCGCCGATGCATCGGCGACATCGGCGATGCATCGACGACGCCAGCGCGGAGAAAATCGAGCATCACATCGGGCCGCATCGCCGATGCATCGACGATGCGGCGCGATCCTCCAACCCCATCTGCTCGGACCCATGGGGGCCAGGAAGAGGGGGTGGTGCGCACTGGGGCCAAAAGCATGGGGCGCGGACGAGCGGGGGCCTTGGAGCGTGTTGAACAAAGAAGCAGAAGAAGAAGAAGAACAAAAAGGATAATAATAAACTACTAATAATAATAAGAAGAATGTCAATAATAATGCTAAGAGTGATAAGGATGATACGAATTATACGAAACATATTATTATACGCATGATCTCATGATCATAGGCATCACAACTACTGATAATACGTATAGAGGAATACATATGATACGAATAGGAATGCGAATACCAATGCGAGTACAAATACTAATGCGACGAGCAATCATGAGAACAAGAAAACAATACCACATACAACATAACAAGAAACAATGGTAACCATGAGTGTTATAACGAAGAGGGCGAATAATACGAATAAGAAAATAATAAGAAGGTAAATATGGGGGAAATATACTAATAATAATAAGAAGAGGAAGAGGAATAAAACGAAGACGAAAAAGAAGAAGAGGAAGAGGAATAATAATAATAAGAAGAAGAAGAAGAAGAAGACACAGTCCTGACCCCCTGTCGGGCGCCTGGTGTTTTCAGGACGCCACACCCGGTCTCCGGCGGCCTGTCACGGGACGATCCGGGCACACCTGGGGGGCCGCTCCTGGCGAGGCGCGGCTGCGGCTGAGCATCCGGAGGCTGGCAAAACCCCAGGGAGCCTACGAAAACGCCAGCAAAGAACCTCCCTGGACGAGACCCTACACCTCGCGAGTGATGGGAAACGCAATTTTCCTTCAAAAACCGCACTCAATGAGCCACAATAGCGTTTCCCATAACTTTAAGCTATGGGAAACGCAATCCCGGACGACTGCCGCCCTGTAGTCCCTCTCTGGCGCCCCCGATGATGCCTCGACGGCGCCTGGAAATCTGGGCCCCTCCCGTTCCTGTCGGCCCCTCGGACCCCTCATGCGGGCGGTCTCGGAGACCTTGAACCCAAAATTACTTTCATTTCTTGGATCTTCCGCCGCCCTTCCGCTGCCTTCCGCCGCCGAGGAAGAGATGACAACTCCTTCGACCCTTGAAGGCAAGGCCTTTTCTAAAACGCCCCATGTGGCGCTTGCAGCCTGCCGAATATTTCTCTGGAAAACCTGGCCTCGTGGCGACAAGGACGCGCTGGCAGTCCCAGCCAAGGCCCAAAACCGCCAGGAAGCCTACGGCCAGGGACTTTTGCTGAGCGTGTCGCAGCGGCGCCCCTGGAGGCACGCTATGCCTTGGCGAGCTGATAACGTGTCGTTCCGTTCCGTGGGGCGGGAGGCTGGCAGGAGTTCGAAGAGATGACGCTGTGCGCTGTGGGACCGGATCGTGCTCAGCATGCGGCGCCGCAGCGTGGTGAGCCAGAACCGGCGGCGCCACACGCTTCCTCCCCATCATCATCATCATCATCCCCCTCACCATCACCACCGCCACCATCCTCCCCCTCTTCCTCCTCCTCCTCCTCCTCTTTCTCCTCCTCCTCCTCCTCCTCGTTGTCCTCAACCCATCATGTTGTTCATCCCCGCTGTCCGTCACAATCATCATCCTCTCCTCATCGTCATACGCATCGTCATCATCATCATCATATCATCATCATTATCATCATCATCATCATCATCAACATCATCATCATCATCATCATCATGAGGTCGCGACCCCGGAAAGCCTGACGCCCCGAAGCACGAGGGGAGGAGGAGGAGCAACAGGAACAGGAACAGGACAAGGATAAGGGAGGGGGGAGGAAGGAATATGAGGGAGGCAAAGCAGCGAGGAAGGATGGCGGAAGAAGATGATATAGGAGGGGGCGAAGGGAGGTGTTGACAAAGGGGCGCCGCTGTCCCCCGCAGTTTTCCCTCAGTTTCGTCTCAGTTTCTTCCGTCAGAAAGAGGCTGCAGCTGTAGGATACCAAGCCGCAAACGCAGTGCCAGGAAAGCTACATGCAACCGAGAGGAAACGGAGTGCAACTGAGGGAAACTGAAAGGAGGGGGCGAAGGGAGGTGTTGACAAAGGGGCGCCGCTGTCCCCCTCAGATTTCCCTCAGTTGCGTCTCAGTTGCTTGCGTCAGAAAGAGGCTGCAGTTGTAGGATACCAAGCCGCGAACGCAGTGCCAGGAAAGCTAAATGCAACCGAAAAGAATCGGAGCGCAACTGAGGGAAACTGAGTGTAACTGAGGGAAACTGGGTGTAACTGAAAGAAACTGAGTGTAACTGAAGGGGACTGAATGCAACTGAAGGAAACTGAATGTAACTGAGGGAAACTGAATGTAACTGAGGGAAACTGAGTGTAACTGAGGGAAACTGAGTGTAACTGAGGGGAACTGAGTGTAACTGAGGGGTCCGAACCAGCTCCGTCCGACGCCGCGCGCGGCCACAATGAACAAATCATACACTGTGTGCTATATATTATTTATCTTGAACAAGCTCTCGGGCGAGAACGCTGCCAAGTTGCCCCAAAAACAATTTCGCTCGGGTTTCTGCTCGGAAGCACACACCCAGCACAAATACCAACCCTCGTGCTTTTCGGGGCGCAAGGAGAGGGGCGCCCTCAGCTCCAAGACGGCCCAAGAGGGCCCCAAGACGGCCCAAGAGGCGCCCAAGATGGTCCCAAGAGGGGCCCTACAGGGGGAACGCAAACCGAAAATCCGAACCTTCCGCCCGAAGATGCCCCCAGACGGCCCCAAGAGGCCTCCAAGAGGCCCCAAGAGGCCCCCAGAGCGCTCCAATAGTATCCCCGAGAAGGCCCCAAGAGGCAAACATCAATGGCGCGCAGGGGCAGGGGCAGGGGCACGCAGTTAGCACAAAATCATGCAGACTCTCCGAGAGGGGGGTGATGAAGAGGAGGGGGTGCATGCGGGAAAACGTCCATGGGCGAGGCCGCCTGGAGCCTCTTGGGCTCCCTGTGGGGCCTTCTTCTGGGTCTCTTGGGCCCCGTTGGGAATTTATGGGGCGCCTGCTGGTGGTCTCGGGGGTCCTCTTGGGGCGGAGGGCTCAGGATGGCAGTTCGAGTGATCCGTCGTGGGCCCGACTGGGGGCAACCAGTGTGGCGGTCAGGGGAGCAGAGGACCGGGAGGTGAGGCGGAAGGATGAGGGGGGAGAAATCAAACACGACCCATAGTTGGCACACAATGGCGGCTCCACAACGCCCCAACGCGGCCTACATACAGGCGGCCCAAGACGCCCCAAGATGGCCCCAAGACGGCTCGAAGACGGCCCACGAAGGCTCCAAGACGCCCCAAGATAGCCCCAGGACGGCTTCAAGACGGCACCAGAGCGCCCCGAGACCCCTCCCAGGCCCCGACCCATAGTTAGCACACAATGGTCCTTTTGCGTAAATGCGAAAACTCAAGGAATGGCGATCTGTTTGGGGCCGTCCTATCTTCAATGGGGCCCTTTTTTGCTAACTGTTCGCTGCCAACTGTAAGGAGGGAGGAGGGAGAGGGAGGAGGGAGGAAGAGGGAGGGAGGGACTGCCTCCGCCAACTTCTTCTCTTCATCCTCGATCTTCGCGGCGTGCTCCGCCGAGATGCGCTCGCGCTCGGCCTTGATCTTCTGCTCGAACTCTGCCTTCACCTCCGCGATGCGCACTCTCATCTCATTCCTGCCGGGTTGGACGAATAGGAGGGGAGGCAATCAGGGAGGGTCGCAATCCAGACCACGCAGCCGGCTTTCCCAACGCCTCCCGGGCGCCAGTGAGTTGTGCTGCCCAGCGCATGCCACTCCTGGCACCCCCAGAGTGGGTGCGGAAAATATGAGGAAGATGCCGAACAACTTACGCGGTCCGTAACCAACATAGGCCGCTGTTGGGCTGGGCAGCCGACTGGCAGGAGCCTTTGTATCCGAAGTCGGCAATGCCCGCGGCGGCACCGACGGCAAGCCCTGTTCAAAATGGGAAGCGCATGCTGCCAGTCTTCGTTCGCTTTCTTTTCAGACTGACTTGCATCGTATCGACATCCACTCACGCGGCAGATTTCCCCGGCGCCCCCCAGCGCCATCGTATTGTGCTGCCCTGCTCCTGCTACACCTGGCGCGCCCAGTGGGTACGGAAAACGTGGGAACGGTGCCGAACAACGAGTGCGGTCCCAAAGCCAGCATCCGCCGCTGTTGGGCAGGCAACCGGCAGGCGGCTTTCTGCCCGAAGAGGACAACGCCCGCTGCGGCATCGACAGCGAGCCCTGTTCAAAATGGGCAAGAACTGCCGCCAGTCTTCGTTGACAATTGTGTCCGTACCCGTTTCGATCGTACCGACATCAACTCACGCAGCTGACTGCTGCCTCCCGGCGCCTCCCAGCGCCATCGGCTTCTGCTGCCCCGCTGCCGCTACCCCTCTGCCAGGGTAGGCTATTACGCCAGCGCCGCCCAGCCAGCCCGTCTTCACTCGGCAGGGAAAGGTGCCACCCGGCACACGGCATGGGAGCAGGGGACCCACAAGACTGCAGAAGATCTGGCGCAGGGGCGGGCATGCGCAACACAACCATCGTGCTACCACAAGTCACGCTGACTTCGGGCCCCAGCGAGCCGCGGGCACGAATACGTTCCCCGACTTGGCCCGACAACCATTGACCAGAAAAGAACCCCTGACCCTTTGGGAGGAGACCTACGTTAGGAGGGCCAAAGACATTAGGGACGGGGGGTGTGTTCTGCAGATGTAGCGAAGCAAACCACCCAGAAGTATTACCCCGAAAAAGAAAAAACTGGGACTTCGGTGAGGCCACGTCTTCATCGTGTTGAGTTATCGGGGTTAGGGGATCTATCCTTTCTTCTCGATGAAACCCGAGCCCCTCCCGAGCCCGAATGCGGCCCCTGAGTCGGCGCCTCGGCTGCACTTCGGAGGCGGCGCCACCGAGGAGAAGCGCCTGGCGGCGGAGACGACACCAGCGACACGGAGCATGCAGGATCTCGTGCGTACCCCCCTCCCGTGCCCAGTCCCCCGCCCCCCCGTCCCTCGCTGCGCGGCAGGGATGCCGATCCATCACCACCGCCTGGGGGATCGAGCTGTCCGCGGCCTCGGCGGGCGGCGGATATGTATGACACCCCGAGACGGCAATCTGGTCCCGATGCCGTCCACGGGTCGTGTGCAGCGATGTCGTCCAACTGCCCGCTTTCTGCCAGGATCTTCGCTTGCAGACGCATCGCCTGGCAGGTGAGGACTCGACTCTACATGTCTTTGGTCGTATCCAGGCTAGCTTGTAATGTGCACGTGTGGAGCTCCATGCCATGGAAGGCGTACGCTAAGCTGAATGCTGTGTACATGCGAGGCCTAAGGCGCATTGCGGACGCCGCGAGATTCCGAGCGACAGTTTGACCGTGAGGCAGGCGCCAGACTTGCCGAGCCTTCAGTGCCTCATCGCCCAGCATCGTCTCTTCCTCCTCTCCTCGCTTCTGAAGTTCGCCCCTCCCCAGCTCCTTTCCGTTCCCTCCATCCCAGCCAGCGCGGCTGGGACGAAGCTGCCGTGGGTGCAGCTGTTGCTTCGCGACCTCGAACATTTTCACGAGTTTCACAGAACAAAAGTGCAGGAGCTAGGCCCGCCCTTGGAACACCCCGAGAGATGGGAGGCATCCATGATTCGTTTCCAAAGTCAGTGGAGATCCTTGGTAAAGCGATTGCGCATTCTTGAGATGCAGCTTGACTCGCCAGGTGAGCAGACTCCCTTGCCCGCCCCACTCGCTCGTTTTCCCTGCCCCGCCTGCTACTCCCGCTTCCCCTCCGAACAGGCCCTCGCCCCTCATCGGAGAGCAAAGCAGGGCGAACGCACGCCCTTCCAGGCGTACAGTCGGGCTGCTGAAAGAAGCAACGACAAACAAGGAACGAAGCCCCTTTTTGGCCCCACGAGCACCTGCGTGCACGAGGAAGGCTAGAGGAAAAGCCACAGAAGGACCTAAGGAATATAGAGCCCCTTTCTTACCCGAACTGTTCCTTACTTCAACGACGTGGCTGTACCTCCCCGCCTCTGGGGTGTACCCTGCTTGCCCACTGAAGTCTTCTTTCCCACCTCGCCTGCTGGCTCATGCGATCGAGACCCGGAGGCGCGGCAGGCGTGAGGCGTTGTGCAGCGATGTTTCAAGGCGGGCCTGGTTGCTCCGTTCGGCTACATGCAAGAGTGACCCTGGGTAAGAGTGACCTCTGGTGCGCGGCTTTTTGGGGGGCCGCGGGGGGACCAAACCTGGGCGCGCAAACCGCTGTTCCTGCTTCGTTTCCAGCCATCTCGGGACCCATCTGTGCCCGCACCAAAGGTCACTCCAGCGAAAGGTCACTCTTACGTCTAATCGATCCATTACCTCAGACCGAGATTGAAGCAGCTAATCGTCTCGATCGCCTGTTGAGAGGCGAAGCCCAAAAACGATGCTTAACACAGCCTCGCTCGACCCAGCCTGTACAGAAGAGGGCCGTGTCGTCGACTGTACCCCCGCACGCGTCATCGCGTGAAACCGGTTTTTCCTATGTGAAGATGTCCCCCCTCCGCCCAACGCGGTGGCATGTGAGACCATCTGGCCTACGAAAGGGCTGCGCACAAAGGTGTCGCTTGACGATTTGGCGCTCGCTCAGGCCTAGCGTCTGCTAGCCCTCGTATGCACGCTTCTGAATTTAATCGTCTGCACAGGTTTTAGGCCCAGCTGGATCATTAAAAACATCGGCCCCCCAAGGACCCGATTACACCCATGCCCCTCGCCCGACGAGCTCCCCGAAGATCGATCCCCCAGGCGGTGATCATGGACGCATGCCCCCCCCCCTCCCCCTCTCGCCCGACCACGATCCTCAGGGCCAGCTCCCCGTCGCCCAGCGCGATCTCCAGCCGGTCCTCGGCCGACCTCTTCACCGCCGACACGTCCCTCTCGAGCTTGGCCTGCGCCTCTCGGCAGCAAGCTCGGGGGGGGGGAAGTGAGAAGGGGCAGCCTTCTCAGAAGGCTCGGAAGTCCCCCGGCCTCCTGAGAAGTTTTCGGAGAGCCTTCCCCGAAGGCGCAGAACACTTCTGAGAAGTCGCGAGGGCTTCCGAAAGACATGCCGCCTCCAGAACAGGCCTGCTCTTTCTCATTTCCTCGGGGATCTTCTGACCCACGTCAATCCAGACCCAGGTCAGTCAGGCCTTGCAGGATCCGGCAGGATCCTGCAGGATCATGTTGGATCCTGCGCACAAGCCCGGGTCAATGCACCCCTGGCTCTGCAGCATCCTGCAAGATCCGGCGCTCTGACTGACCCCCGTTTGCATCGACCCCCGTCCCTCGAGCCCCGATTTCCCCACCATCGCTCGCCGCCCGGCCTCCGCCTCGGAGTCCGCCACCCGGCGTTGCACCGCCTTGGCGACCACCTTCTCGACCTTCTTCAGCGCCTCCGCAGCCCGCGCGGCCTCCTCCCGCGCACCTCGGACCACCTCCCGGGCCTCGCCGTAGGCCTCCTTGGCAGCGCGGACGGCCTCGCCCTTGGACGGCAGCCCCCCGGGCCGCGACTCGGAGCGCTCCTCTGGAAGAAGATGGCACTACAACAGCAACGACAACAACAACCACATCAACAACAAGCACAACAACAACCACAACAACAGCGACATCGACAACGACAACGACAACAACAACAACAACAACAACAACAACAACAACAACAACAACAACAACCACAACAACAACCACAACAACAACAACGATAACAACCACAACAACAACAACAACGTCAACAACAACAACAACAACAGCGACAGCAGCAGCAGCAACAACCACAGCAACAACAACAGCGACATCAACAACAACACCAATGACAACAACATCAACAACCACAACCACAGCCACAGCAACAACAATAACAATCACAACCACCACACCAACAACAACAACAACAACAACAACCACACCAGCAGCAATCATGTTAAGACTGCTCACTCTTATCTGCTCGCGTGCCATTCAACACGTATATCCCACACCCTCGATACCCACCCTCTTCGTCTTCGATTGTATCTCCATTGGGGGTATATCTCTCTTACCTGCAACGTGTAGTTCGGGCAGCATCTACGGCAGGGGACGAGAGGACGGATGAAAGGAAGGAGCAAGGGGGAGCGAGGAGGATGGAGCACGAGAGAGAGGAGCAGGAGGGGGCCTAGGAGCAGAGCACACGTAGCTAAATCAGACGGGCAGATCGGGCGGGTAGACCCTAACAGACGAGCCCAGGCGGCCAGGTAGAGCAGGCGGTTTGCTGAAGCGTGCGTCCTGCATGAATCGCGAGGAAGCCTTGAGCGACAACGCGATTTCAAAATAAATCGAGTGAGGAAGTCCAGAGCGACAGCGTTATTCCTGAGTGTAGAAGGCGCGGCGCCTGAATCAATTGTAAGGACGTCCCAAACGACAGCGCGATTCCCGAGTGTCGAAAGCGCGACGCCTGAATAAATTGCAAAGAAATATCAGGAGAGAGCGCGATTCTTGGATACATTGTAAGGTTGTTGTTGTAAACCCGGGGCCAGGGGCACAGCTTGAGCAGGAAGACTTTCCCTTGTAACAAGAACAGTGTGCGAGCCCTGGGAGGGGCACTTCAACTGAAAAAAACACATAGGTTACCGGAACTCAACAAAAATCATCCTTCAGAAATTAGACTTCAGCAGCAAATGCAAACACAACAACAGCAACAACAACAACAAGACCGACAACAACAACATTCGTAAACTACTGTTCGCGGTTACCTGCTCACGTGCCATTCAACACGTATATCCCCCACCCTCGGTACCCGCCCTCTTCGTCTTCGATCGTACCCCACTGGGGGTGTGTCTTCCTTAATTGGCGCAGCCCCTGGAAAAGGGGAAGATAGGACGAATGGAAGGGGGAGGGAGAAGGATGGAGCAGGGGAGAAGGGGGGCTAGGAGAAGAAAAACACTTGGCAGAACCAGACGGGCCCAACGGACTGGTAGACCCTAACGGGTGGGTCGGGAAGGCGGGCCCAAGCGGCCAGGTCGAGAAGGTTTGTTGCTGAAACTTGAATAGTGCATGAATCGCGAGAGGAGTATGAGCGATAACGCGATTCCCGAGTAAATCATGGAAACGACTAAAGCGAGAGCGTGACTCCTGAGAGTCGAAGGCGCGGATTCCTGCATAACTTGCGAGAAAATCCCTAGCGAGAGCGCGATTCTTCAATACAACGCAAGGAAATATCAGGCGGGAACCGCTGTTCTAGTTATAAAACGGGGACCAGGGGCACAATGAGGTGACATCTCGCTTCCGCTTGCAAGAAAACAGGGTGCGAGCCCCGGGATAATCGCTGTGATTGAAAACTGCCATGGTTACGGGAGGGGGATCGACAACAACAATTCTTTAGGAATGAGATTTCAGCAGCAGCAACAACAACAGCACCAGCAACAGCAACAGCAACGCCAGCAACAACAGCAACAGCAACAACACCAACAATTACTAGCACGTGGGGACACTCCGTTCTCACCAGTGCCAGGGTTTTCATAGGAGGCGGGCAATACCCCCACTTTGTGGGGGGGCCGGTTCAAGCTCTACCAAATTTCCAAACGACTCTTCGCCACCACCCACACCCAGCTTCCCGCCCTATGACGTTCGGACACTTCACTTCGTGGCATGCGGACGACCGTGGCTACTATTCAGGGCCCCGCGGCCGACGACGACGGCGTGCGCGCGCGAAGAAAAAACGAATGTGTCCCGCATGGTATTATTTGACAGGGATGATGGCCCTGGCAGGTGCGCAACCGTTGTTGCAGAAGTTCGAAAAAGTTGCTCGCAAAAGCCCGTTTGACAGAAATGTTTAAAAAGTGTTGGGTTTCCTACGAATCCGCAAGAGCGCGCGGGATGAAATTTTGACATTTTTTTTTGAAAAAACCATTGATGTTTTTGATGTTTTTATGTTAAAATCGCTACGAACACTAAGGTTTTGGAAGGATTTCGTCTTGCGCGCGCGAATGTCCACTTTACCTTATTTTTTGCAAGGGATTCTTGAAATTTGGTTATGTTAGAACAAGAAATTTCATTTTATAGTGTTTTTTGCAAGGGAAAGCGGGGGGGAACAAAACAACCGGATCTGGATCACATCGTTTTGCCTGAGACTTCCTCACGAAAATGATGAAAATGTGGCTGCGGCCTAGGCGCGGCGGGGGGGGCGCGCACCAGGGGTCCCAACAATAATTATTCTTAAGAAGAAATAATGTTCAACAATTTGGAGTATGTTCGCTCTTATCTGCCCGCGCGCCATTCAACACGTATATCCAATAGTCTCGATATCCACCCTCCTCGTCTCCGATCTTACCCCCTTGGGGGTGCATCTTTCGTACCTGCAGCGAGTATGTCGTGCAGCCCCGGGAAAGGAAGGACGGATGGAAGGAAGGCAGGCGGGTTGCTGAAGCGTGCGTTCTGCATGAATCGCGAGGAAGTCTCGAGCGATAGCGTGAAGATTCCCAAATAGATCGTGAAGGTTTCCACAGCGAGAGCGTGATTCCTGAGTGTCGAGGGCGCGGCGTTTGAATCAATTGCGGAGAATCCCCACGCGCGAACGCAAATCCTGTATTAATTGTGAGGATGTCCCGCGCGAGAGCTCGATTTTGGAATGAAGTGTGAGGAAATATAAACCGGGAGCCGCTGTTTGTTGTAAACCAGGGGGAGGGGCACAATTAGGTGATGCCACTTCCCCTTGCAAAGAAAGGATGCGAGCCCCGGGAGATGTGCTTGAATTGAAAACTAAAATATGGTTATCAGAGGGGGATCAATAATGATGATCCTTTAGACATGAGAATGCAACCACAACAGCAACACCAACAACCAAAACAACACCAGCAACAACTAAAGCAACAACAACAACAACAGCAACAACAACAGCAACAATAGCAGTAACAACATCAATAACAACAACAGCTGCAGCAGCAACACAAATCAGTTAAACCTGCTCGTTCTTACCCGCTCGCGTGCCACTCCAAAAGGTATATCCCAAACCCTCGGTAACCGCCCACCTCGTCATCGATCGTATCCACTGGGGCGCATATCTTCCGTACCTGCCACGTGCATTTAGCGCAGCACCTAAAACAGGGAAAGAGATAACCGATGAAAGAGAAAGGAAGAAGGATAGCACGAGATAAATTAGCAGGAGGGGGGCGAAGAGCAGAAAACACGTGGCAGAACCAGACGAACAAATCGGGCGGGCAGACCCTTGCTGGCGAGTCGGGAAGGTGGGGGTTGGCCTAGGGTCGGCCTAGGGGTAGGCCCTAAGGCAAGCCTAGGTTAGGCCTAGGGGGAAGCCCTAGGGTAGACCTGCTGTAGGCCTAGGGGTAGGCCTTTGGGTTGGCCTAGGGTAAGCCTTGCCAGGGCGATATGTGCGAGAACGCGATCCTTGCAGAAATTGCAAGAAGTCTCGCGCGAGAGCGCAATTGGTAAAGGTTGTGAGGAAGTATCACGCCGGAGCCGTTGAATTCTCATTGCTAAAGGATATTGGATGTTGACCCCCCTTGCCTGGTGACTGTTGTGTTTCGCAATCAGGGTGACCCGCCCGGGGTTCGCATCATGTTGCTCACAAAATAAAGAATGGGATCAACAACAACCATCATTTTAAGATTGTTCGCTCCTATCTGCTCACGTGCCAACCAATACGTATATCCCAAGCCCTCGGTACCCGCCCTCGTCGTCTTCGATCGTACCCCCGTGGGGGTATATCTTCCTTACCTCCCACGTGCATTTAATGCAGCCCCTGAAACAAGGGAAGAGAGGACGGGTGAAAGGGAGAGAAAGAAGAATGGAACATGAGACAAATTAGACGGAGGGGGGCAAGGAGCAGAAAACAAGTGGTAGAACCAAACGGGCAGATCGGGTGGGCAGACCCATACCGGGCAGGTCGGGAAGGCGGGCCCAAGCGACGAGGTCGAGCAGGCGGGTTGCTGAAGCGTGGGTCCTGCATGAATCGCGAGGAAGTCTCGACCGATAACGCGATTCCCAAGTAAATCGTGAGAAAAGCCAGCGTGGGCCACGAAGGGAATAAAATCCTACGCCACAGAGGGCAGCGACGGGGCCGCTGAGGGCAGCACCGGGGCCAAGAAGGGCAGCGAGGGGGCCACAAACGGCGACAGCGGGGCCACGAAGGGCATGCATATGGGGCCACGACGGGAGCGAGCGGGGGCCACAAGGAGAATTTGTATACGGGGCCACAAAGGGCGACAGCGGGGCCACTGAGGGCAGCAAAGGGGCCACTGAGGGCAGCAAAGGGGCCCAGAAGGGCGACAGCGGGGCTACGAAGGGCATGCGTATGGGGCAACGACGGGCGCGTGCGAGCGGGAACCACGAAAGGCATATAAGGCGGGGCCACAAAGGGCAGCGACGGGGCCACTGAGGGCAGCAACGGGGCCACGAAGGGCAGCGAGCGAAAGCGACCGCGGAACCAGTACGGGCAGCGAGGGGCATCGAAAGCGGGCGAAGGGCAGCGAGCGGCGACTGCAGTCATTAACGGGTTGGTCGGGAGGGCAGGCCCCGATGGGCGGGTCGAGCGGGCGG
This sequence comes from Prorocentrum cordatum, assembly GCA_963575745.1. Taxonomy (NCBI): domain Eukaryota; class Dinophyceae; order Prorocentrales; family Prorocentraceae; genus Prorocentrum; species Prorocentrum cordatum. Next base: position 666,531 of record CAUYUJ010016715.1, read on the forward strand.
GTCGTTGAAGCATGAGTCCTGCTTGAACCACGAGGAACTATGTAGCGGGGGCGCGATTCCTGAGTGTCGAGGGCCGGCATCTGGATGAATTGTGAGGAAATATCAAGCGAAGCGGTTCGGTGGTAAGTTGTGAGGTAGTACCAAGCGAGACCGCGATTCTACAATACGATTCTAGAATACATTGTCAAGAAATTTCAAGCGGGAGCCGCGGTTCGGTGGTAAATTGCCAGGAAGTCCCAAGCGAGAGCGCGATTCTTTAATACATTGTGAGGATGTCTTAGGCAGGAGCCGTTGTTGTTGTAGCCCAGGGGAGCAGCAACGCAGTTTGGCCCGGACTAAATTGTGAGGAAGTCTCCAGCGGGAGCGCCGTTCCTGAGCTAAGTGCGAGGAAATCTCAAACGGGAGGGGGGGGTCCTGAGCAAATTTGGAGGAAGTCTCAGGCGGGAGCCATTGTTGTTGTAGTTCGGGGGGCCAGGGACACAGTTTGACCACCAAGACTTTCCCTGTCAAAAAACAGGGTGCGAGCGTCGAGGGGCACACTTTAACTGAGAAAAAACAGCATGCACTGGTGAGGGGGGATCAACAATAACTATTTGTAAAAAATAAGAGATCAACGGCTCCCGCCTTATACTTCCCCATAATGGATTGAGAAATCGCGCTCTCGCCACGGACCTCCTCACAATGTATGTAGAAACCTAGCTTTTGCGCGGACCTTGTTCGCAATGTATGCACGCCACGGCTCCGATGCGCAGGAACCGGCTCTCGCTCTGAACTTTCTGGCAATTCACTTGGGAATCGCGCTATCGTTCAAGACCTCCCCGCGATTCATGCAGCACCCACGCTTCAACAACCCGCTTGCTTGACCTGGCCCGCCCGTTAAGGTCTACCCGCCCAAAAAGTCCGTCTGGTTCTGCCACGTGCGTTCTGCTCTTAGCCTCCCTCCTGCTAGTCCCGTGTTCCATGATTTTCCCTCCCCCGTCAATCCGTCCTCTCTTCCGTTGTTTTCGGGGCTGCACCAATTACACGTGGCAGGTAAGGAAGATATACCCCCACAGGTTACGACCGAAGACGAAGAAGGCGAGGGCTTGGGGTACTCGTGGTACTTGGCACACGAGCAAGTTAAAAAAAAAACATACAGCCATTCATCACGGTTTGTTGTTGTTGTTGTTACATTCCCGCCCCTGGAGATCAATTGCTGTTGGTCCCCTGTATACTGGTGCAGATAGTGTTTTTCAATTGGGATGCCCCCCATCGGAGCTCGCATCCTGCTATGTTGTTGCGCCCCGAACTACAGCAACAATTGTTTGCGCCTGATACGTCCTCACAATTCATTCCACAATCGCGCTCTCGCGCCCGATTTCCTCAATGTATACAGGAATCACGCTCTCGTGTGGGATTTTCCCGCAACGTATGCAGACGCCGCGCCCTCTACACTTAGGAATCACGCTCTTGCTTTGGCCTTTCTTTTACTTGGGAATCGCGCTGTCGCTCGAGACTTCCTCACGAGTCATGCAGGAATAATGCTTCAGCATCCCGCCTGCTCGACGTGGTCACCTGGGTCCGCCTTCCCGATCCGCCCGCTAGGGTCTGCCCGCCCGATCTGCCCGTCTTGTTCTGCCACGGGCGTTCTGCCACGGGCGTTCTGCTAATTTCTCTCGTGCTCCATCCTTCTCCCTCCCCCTTCCATCCGTCTTCTCTTCAGCTGTATAAAAGCTGCGCTAAATGGCAGTTAAGGATGATATATCCCCCAAGGGGCTACGATCGAATATGAAAAGGGCGGGTACCGACGGTTTGTGATATACGTGTTGAATGGCACGCAAGCAGGTAGGAACGAACAGTCTTGAAATGAGTGTTGTTGTAGTTCGGATGACAAAAGCGCAGTCTGAGGCGAGCCCCAGGAGGGACACTTCAACTAAAAAATACAATGGGCACTTGGAAGGGGGTCAACGACAAGTGTTCCTAAGACATGGGAATTCAACAATCACTTTAAGAATGTTCGCTCTGATCTGCTCGCGTGTCACTCAATATGTATATATTCCCCCCAGCTACGTTAACTACCAGAGCAATAAGGAAAGGAGGGAGGAGCCATTTATTGGCGATAACCGCGAGCACAGCCGTAGGCCTCCCGCCCGCCTACCCTGCACGGTAGGCGGGTTAAAAGTTGAGGGGTGGGTGGTGGAAAAAGCGCCGCTCTAAGCACAGAAGGCTGCGGAAGAGGGGAAAGGAGGAGGACAGGAGAGGGGGATGTTAGAGCACTACGGCCTAGGAGGGAATATAACCGTTTAGGCTTTTGGCCAAACGAAACCATATTCCCCCCAGCTACGTGAACTACCAGAGCAATAAGGAAAGGAGGGAGGAGCCTTTTATTGGCGATAACCGCGAGCACAGCCGTAGGCCTCCCGCCCACAACCACCCGGGTCCCTCCAACCTCAAAAAGCCGACAGGCGGGCCCTAGTAGTCTGCCCAAGGCGATGTCTCAAACAGTAAAGTTGGGGCAGGCCCTGATGGCCCACTGGCTACAAAAGTCGGAGCGGAAACCAAGGGCGCACCAGGATGGGTGAGCCAGCGCTGCCGACGCGGAGCCGAAGCCTCAAGGTTACTCACAGTGCAAGAAGGGCGAGAGCAGGGCACACCGTGGGGGTGAAACCCAGAAGCTGCAAGCCAAAAACAGCTGCAAAACGCAAGATGCGGTTAAAGGCGGGCTGTAATCCGGGCGACGCCACGGGGTACAGGCAGCAGCTGGATGCTGCCTGGCGGGGGGGCGCCCTCGGGCCACCGAAACTGGCCATCGCTGACTCGCGTCGATTCGCGAACTAGACGGTCCCTGGGGAAGCGGCCGCACCTAAAGAACTGGGGAAGGTGGGGCCCCTCGGCCCCCCTCCCTCGAAAACGTGCCGGACTGTGGGAGGGGCTCCTCCCCACCAGGCCCAACGCACGCCTTGACTAGAGTAAAAGTTTGGCGGGCCCTAGTGGCCCGCCCGGCAAAGGTCGGAGCGGACAAGATCGGAGCGGAAACCAAAAACTCCGGGAAGGTGGGGCCCCTCCCAGAGGTCCTTGGGAACCATGTAGCGGTTCCGGTCGTGAATGCTAGTTGTATGAATATCAAAAATGGTTCCGGATCTGTCCTGCTATACAAGATGGTTCCGGTGCTATCTTTTGGTTCCGGTTTATATGCCAATATATGGTGGCATGCGTGCATAGATACATACATGTATATTTGCACGCGTACGTGCTATATATATATATGTATACATGTATATGTATGTATGTAGCAATGCGTGTATATGTATATACATATATGTGTATACAAACGCACATTTATACAACTTACAATATATATATATATATATCATGCATACATAGTATATATTAACACATATAATGTATATGAATACACACATATACATATATGTATATATGTAGGTGTGTCTGCTTAAATATACACATGCACATTCTACATCTATATAAATATACATATATATGTGTATATATACATATATATGCATATGGGTACATCGGTTCATATTCTTCCTCCACTGCCGTCGTCGGCCGTTCCATCCCACCCCCGTCGCCCTCCGCCCTCCCCCCCGCCTCGCGCACCAGCGCCCCTGTGCTCAAGATGGCGGGCACCACGGGGGGCGCGACGTCGCCGCGCGATGGCGACGAATGCGAGGAGGGCGAGGAAAACATCAAGCCAGTGGTCATAGCCAAGGCGTGCTGCCCGCCCCTGACCCCGTCGGACGGGGTCAGACACTCCAAATCGTTGGGCGCTGCGCAGGGGCAAATGGACGGGGCCCGTCCGTTTGCCCCTGCGCAACGCCCAACGATTTGGAGCGTTACCCATCGTTTCCCCGCAGCGCCCCCCATCTACTCTTCCATCCTTTATTTCTATCGCTCTATCGTTTCCCCGCAGCGTCCCCCCTCTCCCCTTCCATCGCCCGCCCGACCCGAGGCTCTCCTCGAGCACGTGCGGGGGCCCAATTTCTTCCAGTACCCGCGGGGCCTCCGCTCCGCCGAGGTCATCACGGAGAGGCTAATAGAGGCGGGGAGGGGGGGCAAGGATTACGAGGATGAGGAGAGGGGGCGAGAAGGGGAGGGAGCAGCGAGATGAGGGAACGAAGGGGGCGCATGAGGAGCGACAGAGAGGAGAGACACAGAGAGAGAGAGAGATATAGTGAGAGAGGGAGATGGGGAGAGAGAGAGAGAGAGAGAGAGAGAGAGAGAGAGAGAGAGAGAGAGAGAGAGAGAGAGAGAGAGAGAGTGAGAGAGGGAGAGAGAGAGAGAGAGAGAGAGAGAGGGAGAGAGAGAGAGGAGAGAGAGAGAGAGAGAGAGAGAGAGAGAGAGAGAGAGAGAGAAGAGAGAGAGAGAGAGAGGAGAGAGAGAGAGAGAGAGAGAGAGAGAGAGAGAGAGAGAGAGAGAGAGAACAAAAAAAACAAACAAACAAACAAAACACACATGAACACAGAAAGAGACAGAGACAAATAACGAGTGAGGGGGGGCGGGAGCGAGGGGGATGGAGTAAGAAACTAAACGCGACTAAGAAAACCATGGGCAAATTGGATTGGGGGAGGGAAGTGGAAAAGGAAGGGACCGCGTCGCAGTTCCGATGAAAACCACCCGCCCTCAATCCGTGAAACCCGCGCTGAGTTCAACGCGAATGTGCGCCGCGCTGAGGCGAGAACAACATTTTGAAAAGCACCCGCCCTAAATCCGTGAAACTCGTTACCATTGTGATATCCGCCCGTCGTCGGTGATACGTTCCCGTCGCAGTCGTTGCGGTCGACGTCCCCCCTCGGGCGGGCAGCACCAGCCCACGTTGATCAAGCTGCGGGGGATCGTCGAAGGCGAAAAAGTTACTGCGGCCACGTGGAAAGCCGCCATGAGGCTCATCGTTGCGCTCAAGAAGACGTCTGGATTGGGGAAGCTATCGTCGACGGTGGGACTGGGGATTGTTCTGGTGCGTTCGCGTGACGACGTTGCATCTCTCCCCGCGCCCACCTCGCCCCCCCCCCGTCGTCGCCCTCTTCCCCATCGGCCCCCGAGCCTCCCAAGACGCTGGCATGAGGGCCAGTTTGGGCTCGGGAGAGGCTCTGGCGTTCGGGCCGCCCCTTAGCTTCACAGTCTGGAGCCAGTTTGTGGCCGAGGCTCGCCGTGGTCAGAAAAGCTCGTTCCTTATTCAACGGTCTTGCTGGTAGCACGATGGCAGTAGGTGAGGAAGCAGGTGTTCGCAATGTGGTTTGGGCGGTTGCATGTTTCGCGCGTAATCCCTGTCGCCAGGGGCAGGGCAGGAGACTGAAGAGCGGGTTGAGGTTCATGCTGACAGGCTACGAACGGCGCTATGCCACATCCGCGATGCGATCAACAGGCACCCCGATACGAAGTGGGTGCGGCCGTTCGTAGCGATGAAGAGGCCCGCGTCAGATGATTGCGAGCAGGACAAGAAGGCGGAATGCGAAGATGAGGATATCAAAGAGGAAGAGGAAGAGGAAGAGGAAGAAGAAACTAATGAGGATGAGGAGGATAAAGAAGAGGAGGAGGAAGAGGCAGCCGCTAGAAGCATCAAAGAGGAAGAGGACGAGGACGAGGCAGACGAAGACGAAGAGCACAACGAAGAGAAAGCCACGCCCGTGTCAAAGCGGCCAGCGAAGAAAGCATCCGATGAGCCAACATATCATGAGGACAAGCCAGGTGAAAAGCTAAAGAAGGTGCTTCGGAGGCCAGCCTCGAAAGTAGTTGCGAAGAGGCCTGCTGCCAAGCCAGCTGACGATGACGAGGCATCAGGTGACGGCGCTGAGGAGACGGTGCGAAAGAAACCAGCAGCAGGGGCAGCAGGCGCAGTTGAGGCACGCAAAAAAGAAGCCAAGAGGTTGAAAGCCACGTTTACAGATAAAGAATGCGAGGGCCCCGAAGTCGATGCAGAGAGACAAATGCTAGCTCATCGGATCAAGCTTGGATCAAAGACAGTTATGACTAGTGTTAGGCAAGTTGAAGTGTTCGACGAGATCGAGGAAAGTGTCTTCGACGATGCATGGCCCAGGGGCCCAGCGTAGTGAGTAGACTCAACGAAATCGAGAAGAGGAGGCACGTTGCAATGCAGCGAGAAATGACGGCTCAGGCAGAGGAGGCTGCAAAGAAGAGGAAGCTGGATGAGACGGCTGAGGCAGCAGGGAAGGCAGCTGCAGGTTCAGCAGCAGTCGCGGCAGGAGGGAAGAGCTCAGGAGGAGATGAGAAGACAGCGAAGTGGTGCTCTGCAAAAGCCATGGCGTACATGCAGCGGGCGGGCTCGGGAGCGAAGAAAGGTCCGCCCATCTACAGCGACGAGCTTGATAGCACGAGTTATGAGAACGAGGTGAGGGCTAAGATTGCAGGAGAATGGATTCGCGTGGAAAACATGAGGCCTGAAGATTTGGCAGAAGCGCTGGAGGTGAAAACGCATCCTGGAAAGGGCAGGGCACCGCCAGTGTGGGAAGGAAAGACGCATGATGGGAGGAAAAAGCTGGAGGCCAAGTTGAAGCCACAGAAGGAGATGCTTGTTTTGCTTGTCCCGCTGCTTCTGCCCTCCGCTCAGGCCCATTCCAGCGTTGGTGTCAAAATTGCACTGCCACTTCAAAACTTGCGTGCGCTGAGGTTCTGGGGAATTAGAGGCCATCCTCACATCGCCCTTATCCTGGTCCTCCTTCCCTATCTGCCCATCCTCCTCGCCCCCCCGTCCATCCTCGCCCTCCGGTCATCCTCGTCATCTGGTCTCTTCCTTACTCCCCATCCTCTCCCCCCCTGCCCGCCCTCTCGCCCTACCCCTGCCCCCATCCACCCTTAGCCCATGCCCCGCGCGACGAAGCACTGCCTTCGCGCGCCCCCAGGATCGGCACTCGATCTTCGTGATGCAGGAGAAGAAGGCGAAGCCAGGCGAGAAGTGGAGCCAGGTATGCCAGGTGACGATCAAAGGCGAGGTGACTTACGAGATTGCGCGCCAGGCCATAGCCAACCTGCGCAAGAAGTACTCCGCAGGACACTGGGAATGTCGCATCGCAAGGTCGGGGAGAGTAGCGATGAGCTCAGCAATGAAGAGCGGTGAAGTACGATGGAGTCTGGCGAGGAGCGTTTAGATTCAGAGGATCGGGGGAGGGAGAGGGAGAGTGAGAGAGATGCAGCTCCAGAGCGATATCCAGGAAGCCAAGAGAAATGCGAAAGAGAGAGAGAGAGAGAGAGAGAGAGATGGAGAGTGAGGCCGAGAGGCAGGAATAGGAGGAGTGATATAGGCATCTAGTAATATATAACGCAAGATGCAAATAACATGCGAGAGAGAGAGAGAGAGAGAGAGAGAGCAAGAGGGAGAGAGAAAACAAATAAACAGAGAGAGAGAGAGAGAGAAACAAAAAAAAAACACGACCGAGCGAAAGAGATCGAGCGTGAGGAAAAGGGAGGGAGGCCAGATCAACGCCGACAATGTGTACGAGTCGCGGGACAAGGAGGTGGAACAGCTGACTGCAGCTGCGCCAGGTGGGGCGGCGGTGCAGGGGCGCTGCCTCCTCGTCATCGTTTCTCAGCCATTCCTATGCTCATTCTCGTCATGTATCCTAGTCATCCTTCGTTTCTCAGCCATGTCATCCTCGTCGTGCTCGTCATGCCTGATTCCATCGTTTCTCAGCCATGTCATCCTCGTCAGTCTCTCATTCAGTCGTCGATGCTATGATTGGCTTGGCAACGCATTCCGATGCGTTGCCAAGCCAATTCCCAATGTCGACGACCAGTCGTTTGCAATCGCGGGGACGGGGAGGTGATCGGGATGATCTTGATGAAGATCAGAAGAAGACCGAGTCAGACTGACTCTCCCCGAGCCAGGGGGCGGCTCGACCTCGCACTGCCGTCGCGCTTGTTTGCAAGCAGAAATGGAGACAGGGGTGTATATACGTGTACAGTCGGTGCGATGAGTAGGTCGATCCTGCTTTTACAGCCCTGAAAAATGGTTTTGCGTCCGACCACGCCCCTCCCCCCCCGCGCAAAAAAATCGCGCCTGACTGCATGTGCATCCCGAAGGGTGCGCATAGAATGAGAGAGAGAGAGAGATAGAGCGAGAGAGAGAGAGAGAGAGAAAGAGAGAGAGAGAGAGATAGATAGAGAGAGAGAGAGAAGGAGAGAGAGATCGAGAGGGAGGGGGGAGCGAGAGACAGAGATAAAGAGAGAGAAAGAGGGAGAGAAAGAGAGAGAACTGGATGGTTGGATGGATTAGTATGACGGCCGTGTGTGTCGAGTATTTGGCCACTACCGCTGGAGGCGAAGCACCCCAGACTGTGCGTGCGAGGAGGGCGCAAGAGGATCGCGGGCGCAGGGGTTGAGGGGGCAGCCCGTCTGGAAACGATGTTTAGCGCGCAGTCGCAGGACTGGGCGCGGGAACCATGCTAAGATATGGCGCGCAAGCCAATGGTTTGGAAGTGGCGGCTTGACCGTGGGATCTACGGACACCGTCAACCCGCAGAGTAAGGATAGGCATCCCTCCCAAGGGTACCCTTGCATCCTTGCTTCCTGGGCCCATCCTTGGGCACTTTCGTTGGCCGCGCCCCGCTCGGGAAGCTTCGACATGGGCGCCCAAGGCCCTTGCATCCTTATCGCGCATCCATGTTCTGCGGGTTGATTGTATTAACCAGTGGAATCACGAATGCCATTGCAACTCAGCCCAGGCAGCCGCGATCAGTCGCCCTGGCCCTTCCTGCCCATGACCCTTTCCTCGATAACGACTTGGCCCAAGCAACGACCATTGGCCGATCTATTTATTATAGGCCACATGTCCTCACACCGCGGCGTCGGCAGCGGCGATCCGATGCCTCAGAGCGGCAGGGACAGGGACTTCGTGGCGTTTCAGGGCAGCAGTTTCAAACTAGACGGCACCGTGCGGCACGAGGTTAATCAGGGAGATTTCGGTGACGACTGCACAGTGGCGGAGGTGATGAGGGCGACGGCGGGTCAGCAACCCGTTGGTGTCATCGACTTGGACGGGTCCAGTGACGAGGTTTGAAGGGTGAGTGAATTTAGTCGAATGGGGCATTCTCTTCCGCCCCCTCCCCCCCCCATCCCCCTTGCGGCTCCCCCATTCCATGTTTTCTCTCTGGGGCACCGTGGGTGTCAGCGTTCTGAAACAGGGGGAGGAAGGGGGTGGGGATGAGGGGGGTCGAGAGGCATGGCCGCCCTCGCCGCCCCCCCCCCCCCACGCACACCTCGCCACCCTCGTCATCCACGCCATTCTCATCCCCTCTCGCCGTGCCCTCCCTGGGCGAGGCACCGCTCTCCAACGCCAGCCAGCGCCAGCCTCCTGCCGCGCTGGGCGGCGCCACTCCACCACGCCAGTCGATAGAGCAACCAGAGCGCGTGCACGATACCTCCAGCCAGATGGCGCAGACGTTGGTGGACTCCACGCGCGAGCACGGCCACCGCGACCACCCCCCCTTGCACGAGCACATGTGGGACATAGCCCTGGCCATGCAGCGCGAGGGTGACCGCCAGCCAGCCGCTCAGCGCAGCCAGCCCATGCAGAGCGAGGGCGACCAACCAGCCGCTCAGCACAGCCAGTCCATTCCCGCGGGGTCGACATGCGACCAGCCAGCCGATCAGCCCAGCCAGCCCATGCAGAGCGAGGGTGACCAGCCAGCCGCTCAGCACAGCCAGCCCATGCAACGGGATGGCGACCAGCCAGCCGATCAGCCCAGCCAGCCCATGCAACGCGAAGGTGACCAGCCAGCCGCTCAGCACAGCCAGCCCATGCAACGGGATGGCGACCCGCCAGCCGCTCAGCACAGCCAGCCC